>JAQQTP010000048.1:5427500-5880000 GCA_029884605.1 Ormosia emarginata
TTTACTTGCTTAATTATTTCTCTCTTGATTGATTCACTAGTAGGCAATATCTTTCTATCTTATCAATTCATTCATTTCTATCAATTAATAGCTTCAACAAAAATCGGTAATCAAGTATTTTTCAAAAGATTTGTGAAAAGTTTTTATTTACTCAATTCACTCCCATCTTGAGTATTGAGGCCACTTGGTAACAAGTGGTATCAGAGTTAGACTCTTGTATAAAGAGCTTAGCAACTTCAAGAGAAAAGATAGTTTCAAATGGTTTTTCAAATGAATGTTCATCTATAAATAGACCTCCTTTTTTCAATGGGGATGGTTTTGCCTATTGGAAAGAGAATGAAAATTTTTATTGAAGCTATTGATATTGATATGTGGGATGCTGTTGAAAATGGTCCTTTTGTCCCCACACGTATGGTTGATGGTGTAAGAACCAATATCCCAAGAAATGAATGGACCGATGAAGATAAGAAAAATGTTCAATACAATTTAAGAGCCAACAACATCATCACCACTTCTTTGGGATATGATGAATTCTTTAGGGTGTCAAATTGTAAGACCGCCCAAGAAATGTAGGATACATAGCAAGTAACCCATGAAGGCACAAGTGAGGTAAAAAGATCTAGAATTAACACACTCACTCATGAATATGAATTATTTAGAATGAATCAAGGGGAAAACATTCAAGAAATGCAAAAACGTTTTACTCATATAGTTAATCATCTTACTTCATTGGGAAAAATTTTTGTCAATGAAGATCTTATTAAAAAAGTTTTGAGATGCTTGAGCAAGAGTTGACAACCCAAAGTGACGGCCATATCGGAGTCAAGGAATCTAGCCGCAATGACCTTGGCCACCCTCTTTGGAAAGCTTCAAGAGCATAAGTTAGAGCTAAATAGATTGAGTCAAAATGAGGAGCAAGATAAGAAGAAAAAGGTGATTACTCTTAAAGCCACTTCTTCCTTAATTGAGTATGAAGATGAAGATAATGGAAATGATCTTGACAATATTGAAATGAATGAAGAGAATTTCAGCCTCCTTGTGAAGAGGTTTGGAAGATTTCTCAAGAAGAAAGGAAATCAAAGAAGGCCTCATTTTCCTCCTAAGAAGTCATATCAAAGAGGAGAAGGAACTTCATCTACTCTAACTTGCTATGAATGTGAAAAACTGGGGCACATGAAGATGGAATGTCTGATTTATCAAAAGAAAATGAAGAAATTTGAAAAGAAGCCGTTCAAGGAAAGAAAAGTAAGACGAGCATACATTGCATGAGAAGACAACGATATGGATTCCATTGATGATTCGGAGGAAGAGGAAGCCCATCTTTGCTTTATGGCAAATGGAGAAGAAGAAGAAGAAAGTGAAACTGAGATAACCTCATCTAATCTTGAACTTTCTCCTTCATATAGTGAATTGCAAGATGTATTTCAAGAATTACACGATGAATCCAAGAGGCTCACTAAAATGGTCTTAACTTCTAACAAAACAATCTCCTTATTGACTAACAAAATTTCTACTTTAACTAAGGAGATTGAAGAACTCAAAGTTGAAAATGAGACTCTTGGACTTATCGATGCTAACTCATCATGCATGACTTGTGCTTCACATGATAATGCACCAACACCATCATCTTCTTCTTTATGTAAAGTATTTGAAAATGAAATTGAGGATTTGAAAAACACACTTGCAAATTCACCTTTGGAAGAGACAACTTGAATGTATTGTTAGGGAAACAAAGATGTATTTTTTCAAAAAGCAGATTTAGGGTATAATCCCAACAATCAACAAAAGTTTCTCAAAAATCTCTTTGTTTCCTTAAGTACTTCAAGTAGTCCTTTCATTAAATGCTTTCATTGTGGAAAGAAAGGGCATAGTGCATCAACATGTGTTGTGAGGAACAAAATCAACACAAAGGTTGGAACTAAAATGGTTTGGGTCCCTAAGGGCACCGTGTCTAACATTAACACACAAGGACCTAAAATAATTTGGGTACTAAAGGTTAAAATCTAAATGTGTGTTGTAGATGTGCTTGAAGACCAAAAGTTCAAGTTGGTATCTTGATAGTGGATACTCCAAACACATGACTGGTGATGACTCCAAGTTTTCCTTCATTGTTCCCAAGAAAAGTGGTCACGTGACATATGGTGACAACAACAAAGGAAAGATTCTTGGAGTTGGTAAAGTTGGTAAGATCCCTTCCTCATCCATTGATAATGTTTTACTTGTTGAATGACTCAAACATAACTTGCTTAGCATTAGTCAACTATGTGATAAGGAAAATAAAGTAATATTTGATTCAAATTGTTGCATAATTAAGGGTAAGAATGATAAGCATGTTAAGTTTGTTGGTCATAGGGTCAATAACATATATATGATTAGCCTTGATGACATTTCCTCAAATGATGCTAAATGCTTTATGACTAAAGAAAATGATTCATGGTTATGACATAGAAGAATTGTTCACATTCACATGGATCATTTAAACAAGTTGGTTTCTAAAGAATTAGTAATTGGACTTCCAAAGCTCAAATTTGAAAAAGATAAACTTTGTGATGCATGTCAAAAGGAAAAACAAGTAAAGGTTTCTTTGAAAGCTAAAAATGTGGTTTCAACATGTAGACCTTTACAACTTTTACACATGGATCTTTTTGGATTCTCTAGAATTATGAGCTTTGGTGGGAATTTCTATACTTTAGTGATTGTGGATGATTTTTCTAGGTTTACATGGACATTATTTTTGTCTCACAAAAATGATGCATTTCAATCATTCAAAAAGTTTGCCAAAGTTATCCAAAACAAAAAAGGTTTTTGTATTACATCCATAAGAAGTGACCATGGTGGTGAGTTTGAAAACCATGAATTTGAAACCTTTTGTGATGAACATGACATTGAGCATAATTTTTCAGCCCCTAGAACATTACAACAAAATGATGTTGTAGAAAGGAAAAATCGATCTTTAGAAGAAATGACAAAAACTATGCTCAATGAGGTCAACCTTCCTAAGTATTTTTGGGTGGATGCAGTCAGCACCGCTTGTTATGTTATGAATAGGGCTCTAATAAGGTCAATTTTAAAGAAAACACCCTATGAATTATACAAAGGAAGGAAACTAAATGTCTTACTTTCTTGGTATTGTACACCCATCTCCAGCCAACAGGTTTACACCATTTAGGAAGTTCAACAAGTTCCCACACTCCATTTCTAACCATGTATTACCTTTCTTCTTTCGTTTTATCAATCCATATATCAGATTTATAAGATGTTATAACTTCAACATATGTCTCAGGATCAATGACATGTCCTACGTCAAAAAATCACGCTCTCCCAAAAATTGTCTCATAATATTTAGGAATAGTGGACCTTCTCTCACATTTACATTCTCAAAGGCTCTTGTACAATAGGCATAATTGGTTGAGGAACTCCAGCAGAAGCAACAAGCTTAACATCAGGATGCACATTAACATAGGGCTTAATAACTGTTTGATCATTTGTGTTAACCAGTGTCACATGTCCTGAACTCCCAAACATAGGCAAAGGTATAGGGATGACTTCTATCTGACTGTCATGCAACCTTCCTTTTCTCACCATCAACTACAACAAACTCAAGAAATTTTGTAATCATGGATTCCATAATCTTGGTACCTCTCTCAAAGTGATAAAACCTACACCCTTTTGTGTGGTCTAGATACCTAATGAAGTAAGACCTAACAGATATATGATTAGTCTTTTTCTCTAAGGATTATATATCCTTCACCTCAGCCGAATAACCCCAAACTATGAAGTAGTTCAAACTAGGTTTTCTACTTGTCCACAACTCAAGGTGTTTATAGAACAAATTTACAAGGAACTCTATTTAGAATATACAAGGTTGTTTTAATGGCTTCTCCCCAAAGATAATCCAACAAATTAGACCTACTAGTCATGCTCTTCATTGTATCTTTAATGGTTCAATTTCGCCTTTTGGCTACACTATTTTGCTCAAAACTACCTAGCATAGAGTAGAGGGAACAATCCCATAATCCTACAGACACTCTACAAATGACTGCATGCATTACCCAGACATGTTATGTCTACCATGATACTCACCACACTAGTTAGATCTCACAATCTTGATAACCTTTTCCCAATTATTTTTCAACTTCATTTTAAAACTAAAATTTTAGGGGATTCAAATCTTTCCTTGATCAAATAAAGGTAGTTGTATAGAGAAAAGTCATCAATGAACATGATAAAGAATTTTGCATCAAAAATTGTAAGAGAATAAGGGCCACTAATATATATATTCACGATCTCTAGTAGGTTAGAGTAATAGGTTGAACCCTTTTTTTTAGTTTTGGTCAACTTCCCCTTTATGTAAAACACACAAGTTCTTATGTCACTAAAATCTAATGAAGGAATAATCTTATCTTTAACCATTTCCCTAAAAATATGTCCCAAACATTTGTACCATACCATTGAAGATTTTTCATTGATTATAGACCTCTATGATACTCCACATTCAACATTCAAAAACATTCTCGACTCTTAGCTTATACGTCTCTCTTACTTGGCATAGTGGTCTTTTAACATTGATAATTCTCTATAGTACATTATGGAGAGCTTAAAACATCTAGGTGATACTCTTTCATAGACTTAACTAGAAAACATGCTAAGGGTCTAGATATTATCTTGACCCTAACTATTAAGGTATAAAGCCCATGGATCTTTCCATTTGTGTGGTTTCAACTTAGTGCATATACTATCAATTCTAGAGCTCTATACTCACACTTGAATTCTAAGAACTCTCCCCCTAAAGTGTGAGTCCTTACATGTTTATCGCTCCCTTTCAAGCAGAAGTCTTCTAATTTTTTGTTAGTGTTATCTCAAGCAAGAACACATTTTATCAAGAACTTTTTAGGACATTGACAAAATGATTAAAAAAACAAGTGCTAAGAACCTTGAACCTTTGGCAATTCATTTTCTTGTGACCCAACTACTTGCTAAAAACATTCAACATCTTTCAAATAAGGCACTTTAGCCTCTCTCGCATTCTGATTCTGACCAGCAAACTTGTTACCACCATGCTTCTTGGTGTCATGAGTCTTCTTAGGAGCATAAGAACTAGCCTTATTTGGCATAGTAATGAATATGAATCATTTTAACACATAAGTCTTAATCCCTTCGACATTATCATGCTTCATGCTTGTGAATCTGCACATCAGGTATCTAGCCTCAGCATTGTTAGACACTTGGTACCTATGGCTCTTTGTTTGTGGCAAACTACTGAACATATGCCTAGAAATTGTTCTTTCAATAACTAAAATTCCAAGCCAATTAGGCCTCTCCCATTTAGCATAAAGATCCTACTACTCTGGACTACTCTTAGCAGTTGTCTTATCTGCCTCATTCTCTCGCAATGCCATGTCAAGATTAGCTATCCCCAAAGCAAAACTTATTATCTTACTTCCATCTCTTATGGCATAAACTAGTCGACTCACCAACAATGGTAAAGTTGTTCAAACCAAAAGCAATTGAAGCCAAATAAAATGCAACATATTAAAATAAAGTAATTACAAATATCTCTCAACATCCTTCGCTATCATTCGGAATCCCAATACATGTCACCACCCATCCCTTTTGGGTAGAGTATGTACAACATGCAAGGTATCCGTAGTGCATGAAACTTTCTAAGAATGCCTCAGCCTCAAAAGCCATCCCCTTGAGTAGATTGACTCCCTTGCCTAAGGTACTACCCAATCCACAGATACATTCATGTGATTCCAAATTAATGCACACAATAACCTTTTTAGATAGGCAATTGCATGCAATAATTTGAAACTATTATGAAAACAAATTATTTGCACTAGTATAAACAAAATCACTTTGGTAAATATTTATTCATACTAATTCATAAGCATAATCTTTAATTTCCTCAATCAC
Organism: Ormosia emarginata; assembly: GCA_029884605.1. Lineage (NCBI taxonomy): Eukaryota > Viridiplantae > Streptophyta > Magnoliopsida > Fabales > Fabaceae > Ormosia > Ormosia emarginata. Next base: position 5,433,417 of record JAQQTP010000048.1, read on the forward strand.
AATAGTATACATTAAGCAAACACAAAATAAAAAAAAATGGGAGCTCTATATGCATAGATCTCAACTAATTTAATCATCAGTGCATTGCATTCAAATTTGAATATATAATTAGAGGTGATAGTATAAATAAAAAAATTCTAACTAGGGAGAGTGAATACTACCATTAACTACAAAGCATCATAAACTATTTTTCTATACATTTTTTCACTAAAAAAATAAAACATATTTTTAAAATTATCGTGGAATAGAAAATTCAAAAATAAATATATACAACAATGGAAAAATATATAAATATACCAAAAATCACGTTTAATTTCAAAATTAAGTAGGAAAAATTTGTTGAAAATGGGCCATGGGGTGGGCTCCATGCACGCACTTCAACCCACAAGTGGGCTTTGTCATACACCTAGAAAGCTGGGTCTTCTCCAAAAAGTGGGTCGATCTGTTTCCAAACAGGTTCTTCCTTTAGAGCTCTGTTAGAGCTTAGATTTCTTGTGTTCTTTAGTATTTTTCAATGTGATTTTTACCCAAAAATTAATGCACATATGAGATCGATCCTTGCCTAGTATAAAACGCGAGGATTTATGCATTTTCGATCAAGAACAAAATTAAGAAATCGGATCGCAGGTGTGACAAGTTTCAGAATAAAACTAGGGTTTGTGGTTCGGTTCATTCATGTAAATGGCTTAACATATATCCAACAACAACATATTATTGATTCAAGCATCAAAATCATGCCAAAACCACATATTCACGAATTAGGGTTTTTGAGACCCTAAGTTCTAAAACGAAACTTTGGACATGAAATTCTCTTTCCATAGTGCACGATTCAAAATGATTTTTGTGTCAATATAGTCAGAAAGATGAGATCTACAATAGCCCTAAGATAATTCATTCCAATTTCAAACAGAACAGGAGATTTTAAAAAAACACCCAAACTTCATGTGAATAGAATTTCAAAAATTTAAATCACAACACATAATTTAAGAAATTAGGTCTTAAAATCATATATAGAGGCTCTGATACCATATGTAAAAATTAATAGATTCCATATATAACCATAGAACACTGAATATAATATAGATTATATAAATTATGTACCTTACTTGTCCATGATTAAGTTGGATGATCACCTTGAATGCTAAGTTTTCCCCTCTGATCTCCAAATCAAGATACGACTCTCAATAGGTAAAGCACTTGCGATTGGAAGTGGAGAAGGGACCTAGCTTGAATTTATAATGATGTCAACCCTAGTTAGCCCTCCATCACGGGCCATTGAAGAACGAACCTAAACTAATAGTTACCTAATATATCAGCCCAATAAGGTGTAATGAGTCTAAAATAAATGGATCACCCTTGGCCTATTCCTTCTCTCATTTGGATTGATCATTAACCCATTATAATAAAACCCAAAATATCAATTAGTGATAGCCCATAATAGAAAATATTCTTACAAAAATAGGAAAGAACAAATTGCACAAAAGTTGAAAATGAAGAGTAAAATAGACTATATTTTAGATGATGTTGGAACTGCTGATGTGACATATTGTTGGTGTTTTGATCCATAAAAGCTCCTGTCCAAATAAAGCTTCATTAGAATCAACAAATCGGATTCCTCCATTAAAATGAAGCTCTATCTCCTATAAATTGTGTGGTTTCTAGAAATATAAAACTTGATTTCCTCTATATATTCTTAAATCCAAATGGCAGAGAGGAGATCTAATCAACCTAACTGTAGTGCTAGTGTTTTTGGTTTATTGATGAACTGTGGTTTCAAATGCCACCTATGCCACCGAAAGTGATGTTTCTATTGGAAGGGCTAAAATGAAAAAAAAATAGACGAGGGATTAAAAAATAAATTATTAGAATATATTTAGAATATTTTTAAAATATCTTAGTTAATTTTTAGAATACATTGTGGACTTAATTAGTCATCTAACCGAGGAAGCAATATTTGGAGTATTTCTTGATCTTCTAATATTTTCTAATTTGTTTATTTATTTAATTAGGTTTAGGAGTCTAGTATTAATATAAATTGGACTATTAAGTTAGTATTTTGTACCACACATCTTTCAATAATATTCTCAATTTACAGTCGTCTATCTCTTTTTCTTATTCCTTAACCCTAAACATAATTCTTCAATATAGTATCAAAGCCATGGTATCTACCTTAAGGAGAGTTTCTCCTTTTTGATGTGTAGAGAGTTCATGGAACTCATTAAAATTATTATTCATCACCTTCAAACCAAGATTTAGTATTATTGTTTTCCTCATCTTTGTCTCCTCCCAACCTCCCTTTTATTGAGTCATGATATGTTATCTTCCTGTTTGGATTTATCGATAAAGTCGCTCCTCAGTTGCATGCCCTTACAATGGTGCCTCTCCTGTAGTCACCATCGTTCAAAACCCGATCAGTTCTGTTCGTTCCATCCTGAAAAATTGGCTTCGTTCTAGCTTGATTTTACATAGTTTGGATCTAGCCCAAATGCAGTTTCGTTCTATCCCAGATGCAATTTGATCCCTCCCACAGTTGTATACACTTACAATGATGCCCCTTTTGTTGTGCTTCTCTATGATCTCAAAGTTCTCTTTTTAGATTATTTTTAGTTTATTTTCTTTTTAGTGCGTTTAATTGTAACAATTAAACTTTAGCTTGAGGGGGGAGTGTTTGAATATATTTAGAATATCTTTAAAGTATTTTAGTTGTTTTTTAGAATATATTTTGAAATCAATTAATCATATAATTGAGGAAGCAATCTTTGGAGTTATTTCTTGATATCGTAATATTTCATGATTTATTTCCTTATTTAATTAGGCTCGAAGTCTAGTATTAGTATAAATAAGACTATTAAGTTAATATTTTGTTTCATATACCTTCTTTTAATGATATTCTTAGTTTACAGTCATCTTTTTCTTTTCCTTGTTCACTAACCCTGAATCTAATTCTTCAACATGAATAATAGAACTTTAATAATAGTATAAATAGGACTATTAAGTTAATATTTTGTTTAATATCACTTCTTTTAATAATATTCTTAATTTATAGTCATTTTTCTCTTTTCTTTATTCCCTAACCCTGAATCTAATTCTTTGTTTGTCCCTTTATAGGCCGCAAGTGCACGAATCGAACAAGTAATACACTTTAAAAATAGGATATCGCTCCCACAAGGATAATGGAATTTCTAATGCTAAATATCAACCAATAGCTTAAGTAATTATATTCAAGAACATAAAAATAGGGAAAAGTGCATTTAAACTAATCTAAAGACTAAAAAGTAATAAATAAAAATTAAAAATAATGGTTAGAGATTAGGGAATCCTTCTTCACCTTCTACTTCAATTAACAACATGTAACCCTTTAAGCAACATTGATGAATGAGTTAAGTTAGCTTGAGAATCTACTTTAATTAAAAACCTATGTCTAGGTCAATAAACCATGTGTCATTTACCTAATTCACTATGTTTCTATGAGAACTAGTGCAAACTCCACTCATTAAGATCTATTCTCAAACACCAACTATGCATGACTAAGAGGTATATTTCTATCATATTAGCGAATTATCTCACTCAAACCAATTAAAAGAAATTGAATATGCATCAACCATACATATGATCTCAAATCCAAATTCCTATGTCTAGGTTCATTAGATTTCAACAAATTACTTAAAAGTTTATCAAACTCTCAAGAGCATTAAGATTCATATGATTGAACAAAACCAAACATCAATATAAACTCAAAGAAGTACAAAATCATCAATATTCATACCAGGATCCAAAGTAATCCCTAAATAAAGCTTAGCTACTCATTGAACACGAAAATATACAACAAAAATCAGGTTCATGATATAAGGAAAATAGAAAAGCAAAGGGAAAAGGGAAGAAAGCTCATGGATATGATCTTTGATGCTTGAATTTTCTTCCATGAAGAAGATGACCTCCAACCTTGGCTTCCCTAGCCTCCTCTCAACCCAGAAATGATTTCCTAGCCACAATTTTCTAACCTAAAACTAAAACTCTCAAAAGCTTTTTTTTTTTTGCAGAAATCTAATAAAATAGTATTTATAGGCTCAGAAAATAGAGTTATGTCGTGGCATTAACAAGCCTACGCCGCGAAGCAAGTGTAAATTAGGTCACCATGCCACGACATTAACATGCCTGCGCCACGACGTTCAATCTTCGGGGCTCTCTGCCAAAAGCAGCGGATGCACCACGCTGTGACATTGACATGCCTGCACCGCAGCGTGGGATGTTGAACTTTACACTTGGCTTTCTCTTGGGCTTCCTCTTTCAATATTGGTCCAAATCTTCCACCAATCTGCTTGTTTGTAGCTCTGCTTGCAATAGAGAAATCACCAAGTTAATAAAAGTCACAAATTCACTTAATCAATTAAAGAATATGCACAATTTGCTCAAAATCATATAGGAAGATACTCAAATTGAATTTGACAAATATAAGTCTAAAATCTTTCATATATGTATAATAACAAGGATTTAAGCAATCAATAAAGCACATATATAGGGTATAAATAACTACACATAGTGGAGTTATCACCCCCCAAACCTAGATTTTTGCTTGTCCTCAAGCAAAACAAAGTATGATTAAGTAGACCGTCTTAATAAATCATATTCAACATGTATCTGACCACTTTTATAAATTCAATTTTTTTTCTTAAAACCACTACTAGTGTACAATGATTGCTCTTAGCCCTCAAAGAATGCTAATTCCTCACAATCAACTCCACACATTCACAATCCTTAGCATTCTAACAATTAAGCCCTCTTTTCATGCAAATCATATCTCCCATAAACATGCAAGCTAAACTTCTTCTATTCAAGTCATATGCATCCGGATAAGTTTGAGCATACATGCATATGAATCATGTAATCCACAAAATTGATTCCAAACTCTCTCTCCATTAATGTAAATCATACATCACTGAGGATCAAAAAGGACTTTAATAACTTGTAATGACAGATCAATGGTAATGGGCGTATATACAGAAAGGGAAATGATACATACAAACATTGAGAAACATAAATCTGTTATTTCAAGACTTGAGCCCATGTGAAACTATCAGGGTATTCAATAGTGAAAGAATAAAACTCGCCAGAACCATTCAATGTTTTTCTTATTTAACTTTTCTTCTTTCTTTTATTTGTTTTGCTTGTTGTCTCTTTTCTTTTTTTCTCTTTTTCTACTTATACAAAGTAATCATTTTCTTTTGCTGTATCTGGCTCCTTCAGGCTTATTTTGTATTGAACATGCATCAATACCCCTAATCACTGAACTCACTTCAAGAAATAATATATGATGTACTCAATAAACAATAATGGTAGGATAGAAAATGCAATGTTTTCAAATGCATTAGAATGGTTAACATGGTAATGAATACGAGAGTAATGAAAAACATATAAGGCTAAACATATAAGCTTCAAAATGGGACCTAAAGATATAATAATTCGAGGTAAGCTCGAAAGGCTTAATCGGTCCAAACAATGCCCTAATCATTTCCTCAGTCATGCATAATCTAGGATTTCGCCTCAAGAGATCTTAAAAACAACTTATAGGATACAAGAAATCTCTACTTGCATATCCATAAACATTCTCTATATAGGCACTCTTATCAGGTTCAAAGTTACACAGGCATGGAAGTGAGATCTAAATCATGCATTAAAAACGACTAGATTATTTAAGCAAGCTTCTTGATTACAAATGGTTTCTCTAAAAGAAGTTAAAGTGAAAACATTAATATCATTGGACAACCAATTCCACACTAGCACTTAGCAATATGTCATGCATTCAAATAGATTTATCATTTTTGAATCAAGCATGCATAACATCATGTGTTAAAATGTTAAAAATTGAAAACTTTTCTTAGCAACCCATCAGTAATAGCCAAACTCAATATAGAAACATGATACAATATAGTGACTATCATTACTGCATACATTAAATATCAAAACATGTTATACAATAAGCATTATAATCTCCAAAACATGTAAAGATACTCCCCCAAACCAAAGTGAAATTGTGTCCTTACTGCCCATGGTGTATAGGGTTGAGCCTTTCAAAATACTAGTAATTTAAGAGCTGAGAATACTACAATATTTAAAAACATCTAAAACAGACTTAATATGTACAAGAAGGGTGACACACCACGACACACAGCGATCATGCCGCGACACTCATCCAAAAACCCAGTTACGCCACAACATACAAAGTCCATGCCGCGGCATTGATGAACATTCAACACTAAGTCGCGACATAAAAGCTAACACGCCGCAGTGCAGGGATAAAATTTGGCGCTTTTCCAGCAGCACCCAGATCAGTATTTTTTTTACAGGAACGCCGCAGTGCGCAAACAATTGTGCTGTGACGTTGAGTTTATGGGTTTTTGGCCCAGAACTGCATAAGATATAGGTGCGCCGTGGCATGACAAAGCTTAAGTTGCGACGTGAGGAGTTAGCCTGCAGAATTCTGCAGCAAAATCAGTTTTGCTACCAGTTCTGCTCCTTTTAAGTCTCTTACACCTTTAAAACTTATCTAAATAGTTAAAACACAGTATGTACAACAAAAATATACTAAAAACATAAAATCAACATATTAACATATATTAGACTTAAAACATAATAAACTAAACAATTGAGTTCCCTCCCAAGAAGGGCCTGAGTTATTGTCGGCACAAATGAGCGACAATCTTATACTTAATTGGAGGTCCACTTGAGAAGTCGCGAACTCCTTCAAAAGCACCGCATGCTTATGCTCATCCGCCATTTCAGTTGTTCCTGAAACACACAAACAACTGAAAACTTAAAAAAAAGAACTATACAAAACTTGAATTAGAACTAAATAAGCTTGTTGTTAATATTAGCAATGCATAAGGAAACCATTATCCCCGGCAACGGCCAAAATCTTGTTTGTCCCTTTATAGGCCGCAAGTGTACAGATCGAATAAGTAATACAGTTAAAGAGTAGGATATCGCTCCCATGAGGATAATGGAACTTCTAATGCTAAATATCAACCAATAGCTTAAGTAATTCTATTCAAGAACATAAAAATAGGGAAAAGTGCATTCAAACTAATCTAAAAACTAACAAATAATAAATGTAAATTAAAGATAATGGTTAGAGATTATGGAATCCTTCTTCACCTCCTACTTCAATTAACAACATGCAACCCTTTAAGCAACATTGATGAATGAGTTAAGTTAGCTTGAGAATCTACTTTACTTAAAAGCCTATGTCTAGGTCAATAAATCATGTATCATTTACCTAATTCACTATGTTTCTATGAGAACTAGCGCAAACTCTACTCATTAAGATCTATTCTCAAACATCCGCTATGTATGGTTAAGAGGTATATTTTTATCCCATTAGCGAATCATCTCACCCAAGCCAATTGAATAAAATTGAACATACATCAACCATACATATGATCTCAAATCCAAATTCCTATGCCTAGGTTCATTAGATTTTAACAAATCACTTAAAAGTTTATCAAACTCTCAAGAACATTAAGATCCATATGATTGAACAAAAACAAACATCAATATAAACTCAAAGAAGTACAAAATCATCAATATCCATACCAGGATCCAAAGTAATCCCTAAATAAAGCTTAGTTACTCATTGAACACGAAAATATACAACAAAAACCATGTTCATGATATAAGGAAAAGAGAAAAGCAAAGGTTAAAGGGAAGAAAACTCATGAATATGATCTTTGATGCTTGAATCTCCTTCCATGAAGAAGATGGCCTCCAACCTTGGCTTCCTTAGCCTCCTCTCAACCCAGAAATGATTTCCTAGTCGTAGCTTTCTAACCTAAAATTAAAACTCTCAAAAGCTTTTTTTTGTGTAGAAATCTAATAAAATAGTATTTATAGGCTCAGAAAATAGAGTCATGTCGCGGTAATAACAAGCCTACGCCACGACGCGCGTGTAAATTAGGTCACCATACCGCGAAATTAAGATGCCTGCACCGCGACGTTCAATCTTCAGTACTCTTTGCCAGAAGCAGGGGATGCACCACGCTGCGACATTGACATGCCTACGCCGAGACGTGGGATGTTGAACTTTACACTTAGCTTTCTCTTTGGCTTCCTCTTTCAATGTTGGTCCAAATCTTCACCAATCTGCTTGTTTGTAGCTCTTCCTACAATAAAGAAATCACCAAGTTAATAAAAGTCGCAAATCCATTTAATCAATTAAAAAATATGCACAATTTGCTCAAAATCATATGGGAAGATATTCAAATTGAATTTGACAAATATAAGCCTAAAATATTTCATATATGCATAATAACAAGGACCTAAGCAATCAATAAAGTACAGATATAAGGCATAAATAACTACACATAGGGGAGTTATCATTCTTCAACATGAATAATAGAACTTTTAATAAATATTCAAAACTAATAATTGAAGAGCATTCATGTTCCATTCTTTGAGTATAGTACAGAAGACATCTCTTGGTCACAAAATGAAACAAGTATGTTGATGTTTGAGGCTTTTACTATAACACCCCGAAAATTTGTACCTTATTTAATTAGGTTGATTCTTAATTATTTTGAGTAATCCGACTCAACTTTCATGAATTTTATAATTTTTGTGATTTTTAGGAATTTTTTGAGTTGTTGCGAGCCTTCGTATTTTATTTCTACTTGTCAATCCTCAATGATTTTTACCAATCTGATTTGATTTTCATGAATTTTATAATTATTATGATTTTTGTGAATTCTTGTGTGTTTTTATATTTTGGATTATTTTAATAGTATTCTTAGGCAATATGCGTACCTGAGGCGAGCTCGAAAAAATGAAATTTTTTCTATGGCTAGAAAATTTTGTACTGTTAACACGGGACCGAAAAATCTTACTAAACTCGAATCCAAAAATAGTTTTTGAAATTTTCCTTTATTGTATATTTTAGTATTTTATTATTAGGCAATAAAAATACAGTAGTTATTGTCCATCGATTGATATTTACCAAAAAATATCTAGTGCAAACTTAGAGGTGAAGCCTTTGGATATCCACCTTTGATCAAATCAATGGTGGTAATGAGTCCAACTTAGTGGCTTGGACTTTCCAAGAACCAATAGGAAACTTATTCAACAAAAATGGCTTATGACAACTTTATGACTAACAAATAGGATTTGAGAGCTACAATGTGTGGTCTAGAATGGTCAAGCAAAGTGGCCGCCTCCTTGGTGGGCACCACACGGACATGCACTCAAAATAGAGCCAAGTTCACTCCATTATGCACTTGGTCATTGCTTTACTCAACATTCATCCAAGCAAAGCCAAAATATCTCACCTTTCTCTCCCTTGGTCTCTCACAGCCAAACACTCAACATAGGGGGCAAAATTCATTCATTCATTCATCTTACTTACTCTCTTACACATCCTTTTCTCCAAACATTCAAGAACCAAAGCAAAAACCTCTCTCACTTTCCATTTTCTCTAGTTTTGGCCAAGCACCAAAATCCCCTCTCCAAACTCATATAATTCCAACTAATATCATTTTTTGAATCTTCTCATCAATCCAAGACACTTTCATGTTAGGAATTTCTCAAGATTCATTCATCTTCATCTTCCAATCAAGCAAAGAACACAAAAGTTCTTACCTTTCTCTCCCACAAAGCTTACGGCCAACTACCATAAAATCACCTTCCAAGTTTGTTTAATTCATACCAACCCTTGATCTTGAATCTACACACAATTCTAAGACCTTTTCATGTTGTGACCATTATTTAATTCTTCTATCTTCAATCTTGATCTTCAAGTTCAACATCAAGAGCCTTTATGTGAAGATTTGTGTTCTTCATCTTTCTTTCCTTTGGTAAGTTTCTAAGACCATATTTTGGCTTATGGTCATCTTTGATGTCCTTGAATATTAATATTGTATGTGTTCTTTGTTTTTAAGTGCTACTTAGTGGAGTAGATCTATTTCAAGAGGACAAGCAAGGAACTTGGATCATCAATCTAAGGTAAGAGGGAGATTAACCTCATCAACCATGTGTTGGTGGTGAGGAATGGATGTGTGTGTGGTGAAAAATCTATAAGGATTTATTCACTTAATTGTTTAAGTATTTCCATATTTATGATTGTTTGGTGATTGATATGCTTATTGCTTTGATAAGTATGCATGATTTTATTGATTGATTATTATGTGAGATGTTATGATTTTGATTAATTTGTGATTAATTGCTTAATATGATTTTATCGTTTTCATAGTAAGCATGAACATGTGTTTCAAATTATTTTACTAATCATGAGTTTTAGATGAGTAGGTAATAAGTTAATGATTTAAGGACTTGCAAAGAAAGTGGACATGAAAATGAACAAAGATTTTATGATGAAATTATTTATGATTTTCGGCCAATATGCCAAGAATTAGTAGATTAGAACAAACAATATTTTTAAACATAATATTGAATGGATTAAAATAGCAAAGGATTTAAATTAAGGGATTTTGAGATATAAAAGTAAGAAAAGCTTATTTTTGGAATTAATTAAATTAGTGGATTTAGTTTATAAAAGAGAAATAAATTGGTGACTTGAAGTTTACTGACATATAGCTCACCCGTTGGGTTTTGAGGCGCGTTAGGAAATTTTAAGTTAGAACAATTGATTTAAAACAATGAGAAAGCAATTTTGTGGGAAATAGTAGAAAATTTACTAAAAGATTTCTTAAGTGAGAAAACGTGGAAAATGAAGTTAAAAATTGTATTGATTTTTGGAAAGTCCAAGATGATGTTTGAAATATTGAGAAATATTTTACGTAGTTGAAAAATGATTTACGTGACTTAAAAATATGATTTTAAGCTACGCGATTTCAAAAATGTTAAAAAATTGCTACATAATTTGGAAAATGTTTAAATATTTTTATGCGAATGAGAAAATATCAGAAAATGGTTACGCAATTTGAAAACATAACAAAAGTGTTATGCAATTGTAAAAATGCGTTAAAAATGATACGCGATTGAAAATACAGTAAAGTTAGTATAAGAACTGACGTACTAGAACCGGATGTATCAGTGATATTATGTAATTATATGAGCGATTATATAATATTCATTGATCTTATAGTATTATACAATTGTATGGGCGGTTGTTCTAATCTCATTTGGGAATAGTCTAAAGATGAAATTGAGATATGCATTGAAGTATCATGCATTGAATAGAATATAGTCGATGGCTATTATGGCTTTTGTTGCCTATGAGTGAATGAGAATTGAATAGTGAGATCTATGACGGATTTTGGGGGCGTCGAGGCGCGGTGGGCAACAAGTGGACAGTTGGCAAGTACCATGTACCACTTGATTGTGTAATTCTATTGTAACACATCGACGATACCTGACAAACACTTTTCCTTTCATAGACTGGTACTGTGTTTGGGTTAAGGCTGACATGTGTTCCAAATTCATTCATCTCTAAAATTGTGATTAGCTCTATGGAGTAAGAATTAGTTTAGTATGCATACACATGGTCAGTACACATATTATTGTGGCATGGTCAATGTTCAAGTAGTGTGACATAATCATTTCATATATATTGATGATATCTATTATGATAAAACTGTTATTGTTTATTGTATTGTGATATATGATTATTGGAATTGTTTATGAAATGATGACATGAATATAATTGTGATATCTGTATGTATGGAATGACTTTGTCATTTGTATCATTCTTTGCTACCATACTGGTATTGATGAAAGGGGATCTCACCTCTTTGCTGTACTATTTGTTTGTGTTTGTATTGTTAAAATTTGTATAGTAGACGAAACGAACTTCTTAGACTTGACTGAAGGTAATATTCTGAAAATGGAGACGACATTAAGGAGTGATCTTCCCAGTTTTGACAATGTGTAGTTTTGCGGAGGAACAGATATCTAACGCGTTAAGATGGATGCGGAACTAAATCAATATGTTGAGTTTTCTCGTTAGTGTTATTACTGTGCTATTAAGTAGGACCCGTCATTAAGTAGGACCTTTTTTGAGTTGAAGGCCGGTGGGATATATATAGAAAGCCCAAGAATCTATTCCTTCTTCTTGATTATAACCTTTTGCATCTAATCTAGCTTTATTTCTTGTTATCAAGCCATTTTCATCAAGTTTGTTTCTAAAAACCCATTTAGTGCCAATTATAGGATGATCATTAGGCCTAGAAACTAATTCCTAGACTTAGTTTCTTTCAAATTAATTTAATTCCTCTTGCATAGCTAAGATCCAATGTTCATCATCAAAGGCTTCAATTATATCCTTAGGTTCAATTTGAGAAACAAAGGCTAAATGATTACATGTATTTCTAAGATAGTTTTTAGTAATTACCCTTTTTAGGATATCACCTATCACAGAGTCAATAGGGTGGTGTCTTGATGTCCTCCATTCCTTAGGAAGGTCCAGGACTTGTGACTCTTTTTGATTTGGGGGTCCTCTTTTTGTTTCCTTTCTTTCTTGTTGTCCAAATGTGATTTTGCCAAAGCTTTTGCAGCATCATCAACAACAAACTCCTTTCTCGATCCATTTAGATTAGTTTCATCAAATACAACATGAATGGATTCTTCAATTGTCATAGTTCTTTTATTATAAATTCTAAAAGCTTTACTATGAATAGAATAGCCTAGAAATATACCTTTATCAGACTTAGCATCAAACTTTCCTAAGTTATCCTTTCCATTATTCAAAACAAAACATTTACATCCAAAAACATGAAAATGTGAGACATTTGGCTTTCTTCCCTTGTATAACTCATATGGGGTTTTCTTTAAAATCGGCCTTATAAGTGCTTTATTCATTACATAACACGCTATATTAACCACATCCACCCAAAAATACTTAGGAAGAGAAGCCTCATTGAACATAGTTCTTACCATTTCTTTCAAAAATAAATTTTTTCTTTCTACAACTTCATTTTGTTGTGGAGTTCTAAGGACAGAAAAATTATGCTCAATTCCATGTTCATCATAGAAAGTTTCAAAAACATGATTTTCAAACTGACCACCATGGTCAGTTCTTATGGATGTAATTGAAAAACTTTTTTTTTTCATTTTGGATAACTTTAGCAAGTTTCTTAAAAGCTAGAAATACATAATTTTTGTGAGAAATAAATAAAGTCCATGTAAATCTAGAAAAATCGTCCACAATCACTAACGCATAGTAATTCCCACCAAAGGTCATAGTTCTAGATTGTCCAAAAAGATCCATGTGCAAAAGTTACAAAGGTCTAGTAGTTTAAACAATGTTTTTGGCTCTAAAAGAGACCTTTACTTGTTTTTCCTTTTGGCATGTATCACATAATTTATCTTTTTCAAAATTGAGCTTGGGTAGTCCAATTACTAGTTCTTTAGAAATTAACTTTTTTAAGTGGTCCATGTGAATGTGAGCTATTCTCCTATGTCATAACCAAGACTCATCTTCCTTACTTAAAAAGCATTTCGCATTACTTGAAGATATATCATCAAGACTAATCATATAAATGTTATTAACTCTATGACTAATAAACTTAACATGCTTGTCATTATGCAACAATTTGAATCAAATATAACTCTATTTCTTTTATCACATAATTGACTAATACTAAGCGAGTTATGTTTCAAACCTTCAACAAGCAATACATTATCAATAGAGGAGTTAGGACTCTTACCGACTTTGCCGACTCCAAGAATCTTTCTTTTGTTATTATCTTCATATGTTACATGTCCATGAGTTTTGGGAACAAAGAATGATAATTTTGAGTTGTCTCTGATCATGTGCTTGGAGCACCCACTATCGAGGTACCAATTTGAGCTCTTTGCCTAAAAGCACACTTACAACACAAATTTAATTTTTAACTTTTGGTACCCAAATTTTCTTGGGTCCTTGAATGTTAGTTTTGGGTATTATTCCCTTAGGAACCCAAACCATTTTTGTTCCATTCTTTGTGTTAATAATTTTTCTTGTATTGCAAGTTGATGCACTGTGACCCTTCTTCACGCAATAAAAGAATTTAATAAATGAGCTACTAGAAGTACTTGAATAAATAAAGAAATTTTTATACAATTTATGCTGATTTTTTGGGTTATAACCAATTCCAGCTTTTTGAAAAACAACTCTTTGTTTTCCAAATATGATATTTAAGTGGTGTGGTGTGGATTGTGATTAAAATTTAGAATGAAAATCAGTTGCCAAGTCCCACCAAAAATAAAAACCTTGCAACCAGTTGTAGTTAGCAAGGGTCGATCCACAGAGAACTAATTCAATTAACACTATAATTTGAATCCTAATTTAAACTCTCAAAAATAGTAAACAATAATACGGGGGGTTTTGTTTGTTAAAATTAAGAATAGAAATTGAATCCAAAACAAAAACAGTAAATATGATTTGAAAAATCAATTAAAAGACAATGGTTAAGAGATGAAATCCACCACTAGATTTATATGATTACGCTAGCCCACATATCCTTTATACCAACATGATCAATTATGTTTTTATGTGATTGTGAGATTAATTCCCTGTTTTCCTTAAGTTTAGGTTAATTCAGCAACCGCTCAAATCAATCCCTAATCAATACTTATTTATAAAGCAACCGCTCTTATATCTACCTATTGATTGCATTAAGATTTAGAAAACCAATCACACTAAGATCTAATCTCACACCGGGATTAAATTACTTAGATCATATGCCTCACTAGTCCTACCACCGCAACTGCACATAGCAATCCTAGTTTCACTACTTTCGAAATTGGCAAAAAGTATAAAAATCTTTATACCAAATTAAGAACAGAAATATATGAATAAAAACATAATTGTATTGATATAAAGAAATATGCAGGAATCACATAATCAAAACTAGGGTTTCATCTTCTCTTAACCATATAAGAAAACTAGCCATACATGGCAACTTCAAAACCAAAAGATTAACAAAAGAACAACATTGTCAAGAATAGAAGTGCAGAAGAAAACTAAAGATCAAACTAGTTTCCAAAGGTTGGGGTTGATTGATCTCCGATTGCTCAAACCCGAGACTCCAATCTTCGATCCAATATCTTTCTCCCTTGTTCTTGGTCTTCTCATCAGCCTCTTAGCAGTTTCCCAGTCCAGACCCCCTTTTTGAAACCCCAGGCAATCCTATTTATAACTTTGGCGACCTAGCACATCATTAAAATTCGTATCTAATGTTCTGATGCGACGACATGGGATGTGTCATTTGACACGGCCCACCCCATGTTATATTATGTCAACACAAATTCAAGTGGATTGCAAGTTAGAGGAGTACACGGCCTATCCCGTGTTATATGACACAGGCCGTGTTGTTGGTCAGGTCCATGTTGAAGATCCAGAGAAGGACACGGCCCATCTCGTGTCATGTGACACAGGCTGTGTCACTTACTTTCTTCAAATTCCTCTTTCTTTCTTTGCTTCTAGGGGTGATATTGATCTCCTGAAATACACAATGTAATTATGAGTGCTTATAAACATACTTAAGCATATTTTCACAATAAAAATCTGATTAAACTTCATATCTATAAACTTAGCTAAAAGTTAACAATTAAACACACATGAAGTCCTATTAGATCAAATATAAGACACGCAAGATATAGAAATAATTGACAAATCAAATACCCCCACACTTAGCTTTTTGCACTCCTGGGCAAAACATAAGACCGAACCAGGGAACAAAGAAAAATAAAAACAAAACTAAAAACTTTAAAGACTCAATTTCCAATGATATTCAAGAAAGGTAAAAATTTGTAAGCAAGAAGAGCAATAAAAGATTCAAGGGGTCAAAACATTCAAGGGATAACAAATCTTCACATCAACTAACAAGCATGGTATCTTCAATTTAAAAAAAAAGCATGAATC
Organism: Ormosia emarginata; assembly: GCA_029884605.1. Taxonomy (NCBI): domain Eukaryota; kingdom Viridiplantae; phylum Streptophyta; class Magnoliopsida; order Fabales; family Fabaceae; genus Ormosia; species Ormosia emarginata. The sequence continues at coordinate 5,449,264 of JAQQTP010000048.1, forward strand.
AAGAATGATAGATCCTCACAAGATACACTCTCAATCTCTCAAGTGTTTACAAGGTAAGTATTTCACTCAATTCAGCCCATGAAAAATGCACTACCATAAGCTTGCTTATCTTCTACTTCTCCACTACTCAAACACATGCACACAAAAATCAAGAAGACTTTATTCAAGGTTGTAATGGGCCAAGGTAAGGGAAAGAAATAGTATGTGTAATTGGCTAGCTGACATGGAAAATAGTTTTGATGATAACAAACATGATGAAGATGATGTATAGTTCAAGTACCAAGAGTAAGCATTGCAACAAGAAAGTAAAGATCTCATTTATGCTTAACTCAAGGAGAAGAAAGTTTTTGATAACAACAAAATCATGTCAAAGACCAAGTCCAAAGGAAGATTAAATAGTATAACTTATAGGACATAGGGTCTTTTTGTAAGAAGCCTTCTAGATATCTCAAATATGTTTTCAAATATTTAAAAATGATTTTCACATATTAAAATACCCAACAAACAAGTTTTAAAGGTTTAGTTATGATGGTAGTTCAAATTTATGAAAAATAGCCAAGTTTGAGTTTTGAAAATCTGACCTTTAGTTACTCTTTTGATCATAACTTTCAGAATAATTTATTTTTTGTTTTAAAACTTATTTCATTTAAAAATAGACTCAAATATCTTTCCAATGACTGGTCATTTGCTTTAAACGGATAAGAAATGAAGAAGTTATGACTATTTAAAGTTAGATTTCAAAATCAGAGTGGTGTATTCGAATACACCACATAGGTATTCAAATACCACGCCCCGGAAAAGTTTCCAAAACGTGTTTTTAAGGATCTATTCGAATACCTAAAGGGGTATTCGAATACCCAAACACGAAAACGTTCGTAACACGTTTTTGAAGGATCTATTCGAATACCAAATATGGTATTCGAATAACCCACGAGGTTTTGCTTTAGATTTTGAAAATGGCAGCCAACGTCTCTGCATTTAATATGGTTTTAATTGCTCCAATGGCTATTTTCTTTTATTGCTCTATAAATAGAGACCTTGGGTCTCTTCTGAAGGTTGCCTAACCATTTGAACTATTTTTGCTTGTGCTAAAAACGTGATTCTCTATTTTCTCATATTTTCTATGCTCTTTTTGCCAAAACTTTGAGATATCCTAAGAGAGCTTCCTAGTGCTTCAATTTGTAACATTTGCTCTAAGTAAGAGATTCTCTTCATCTATTTTCTGCTTCTGTAAAAAGGGTGAGGTATCCCTTAGTGAAATTGTGAGGGTGAGGTATCCCTCTAGTAAAAGGGTGAGGTATCCCTTGTTGTAAAGAAGGTGAGGTATCCCTCTAGTAAATAGGGTGAGGTATCCCTGTTGTGTAAAGGTTGCAAGCACCTGTTTTAAGCTTGTATTGAATAGTGAAAAATCTCGAACTGTGTTTCGGGGACTGGACGTAGGCCACAAGTGGTTGGTGGTCGAACCAGGATAAATATTGTGCCTGCTCTTTTTCCTTTATCTCTTTATTTTCAGTAATTTATTTATTATTGCTTAATTATTTATTTATTGTTCTTAAGGCATTTTATCATCTTTATATATATTCATTATATTGCTTCAAGAAATTTGTATTAAAAAGGGTTTGCGAAAAAGTTTTTAATTACTCAATTCACCCCCCTCTTGAGTACTGAAGCCACTTGGGTAACAAGTGGTATCAGAGCTAGACTCTTGTATAAAGAGCTTAGCCACTTCAAGAGTATATGGCTTCATCAAATGGTTTTTCAGAAGCAACTTCCATAAATCGACCACCCTTTTTCAATGGGGATGGTTATGCATATTGGAAGGAAAGAATGAAAATCTTTATCGAGGCTATTGATCTAGATGTGTGGGATGCCGTCGAAAATGGCGCATTTATACCTACACGAGTTGTTAATGGTGTAAAAACCGAGACACCTAGAAATGATTGGTCTAAAGATGATAAAAGAAAAGTTCAAAATAACTTAGTAGCCAAAAACATCATTACCACAGCTTTGGGACATGATGGATTTTTTAGAATTTTAAATTGCAAAACTGCTAAAGAAATGTGGGACACTTTACAAGTTATCCATGAGGGTACTAGTGAAGTTAAGAGGTCGAGAATCAATTCTCTAACTCGAGAGTATGAATTATTTAGAATAAACCAAGGAGAAAGCATTCAAGAAATGCAAAAGAGGTTTACCCACATTGTTAATCATCTTGCATCATTAGGAAAGAATTTTTCTAATGAAGATTTAATTAACAAAGTGTTGGGATGTTTAAGCAGGATTTGGCAGCCTAAGGTAACGGCTATATCATAATCAAGACACTTGTCAACAATGACATTAGCTACGCTATTTGGTAAACTTCAAGAGCACGAAATAGAACTCAACAGACTTGATCAAAGTGAGGAACACGACAAGAAGAAGAAAGGGATTGCACACCTCCATTATCAATAATGAAGATGAAGATGATGGAGATGACATGGACAATGTTGAACTAAATGATCAAAATCTCAATCTTCTGGTAAGAAAATTTGGTAAATTTCTCAAGAAAAAGGGAACTCAAAGAAGACAACCTTTTTCCCCAAAGAAATTTGAAAAGAAACCCTCCAAAGATAGAAGAGCCTACATAGTATGGGATGACAATGATATGGACTCCACTGATAGCTCAGATAGCGAAGAAGCTCATCTATGTTTTATGGCCAAAGGAGAAGAAGAACAAGAAAGCGATAATGAGGTAATTTCTAACTTTGACTCATTGCCTTCTTATGATGAACTACAAGATGCCTTTGAAGAATTGCATGACGAATCAATAAGGCTCACAAAATTAATTTCTTCATCTAAGAAAATAATTTCTTCTTTGGAAAATCAAATTCTAAGTTTGAATAAAGAAATTGAAGAATTAAAAATTAAAAATGAGACATTGGGATTAATTGATGCATGCACAACCCATTCTTCACATGCTTCTACATCTTCATCTTGTTCTTCATGTCATATGCTTAAAAAAGAAATTGAAGATTTAAATAACACTCTTGCTAAATTCACTTTTGGAAGAGATAACTTAAATATTTTATTAGGAAAACAAAGGGTTGTTTTTGAAAAAGCTGGAATTGGTTATAACCCGCAAAATCAGCACAAATCTTATAAAAATTTCTTTGTTTATTCAAGCACTTCTAGTAGCCCATTTATTAAATGTTTCTATTGTGGGAAGAAGGGTCATAGTGCATCAACATGCAATGCAAAGAAAAACATTAATACAAAAATTGGAACTAAAATGGTATGGGTTCCCAAGGGTACTATACCCAAAACTGACATTCAAGGACCCAAGAAAATTTGGGTACCAAAAGCCAAAAATTGAATTGTGTTGCAGGTGTGCTTGAAAGCCAAGAGCTGACTTTGGCATTTTGAAAGTGGCTACTACAAGCACAAGACTGGAAATAATTCCAAGCTCTCCTCTTTGTCTCTATCAAGCTTGGACTTGCATTTTTTTTGTATTTCCATCATCGAGTAAGTTTTTCCTCTCTAATAATGCACTTCTAAACGTGTTAATTTGTTTTTCTGATAACGTTATTCGAATACCTCCCTATGGTATTCGAATACCATTGCATCTGTAAGTGAAAATATGTTATTCTGATAGGTCTATTTGAACACCATCATAAGGTATTCGAATACCATACATCAGTACAACGTTCTTATGGTTTTATAAGTTCATGTATTCGAATAACTAAACATATATTCGAATGACCAGAGACTCATCTTTATCAGTATTTGTCACTTACCTCTGGAGTATTCGAATACTCTATAAGGCATTCGAATACTTGCTCTTTCTGAAGTTTATAAATGTGGTAGGTATTCGAATACATTAAGAGATATTCAAATACCACATAGCTAAAAATCAAATTTACGTCGTGATCTCTATTCCGTTTCTGTCTTTTATGATGCATATGCAATATAAATATACTTGATTCTATGAATATCATGCTTTTGATGAAATACATCTCATTTCTTTTGAGCCTAAATTTATGCCTTAAATAAAAATTACATGATGTTCTTAAATGCATATTTCTTAGCTTGTTGTTGCCCCTTCATTTTCTCAAGAATATGTTGCATATGATAAATTCTCTATAATGCAAATGCTTAATGTAATTGGCTACTGTTTTGATAAATATATGAACGTGATAACAATTGCAACAAGTGATATCAAACAAGTGGTTACTTGGCCAAATTAATCAATAAAATATCCTTTGCCTTTGTGAACTCATTTGCTATTTCTGCCTTATTATTTTGAATGCTTACTTGCTTATGAGTTTGACTAACCTCTATGGATCCAAAAATTAATGGATACCAAAGAAAATACTTTGAATTATTTTGTAGGGTTATAACTACCTCAAGCAAACTTTTAAATGAAAAAGATTATTCAACTTGAAGGAAATGAATGAAGATGACACAAGGAGACTTTCTTCAAGCACATTGAAATGGAATACTCAATGGAAGAAAGCTCAAGGCTATCTTAAATGATTAAATATTTTTTTTTACATGAGTAGTATGCTTAGCTTTGACAACGTGCCAAATTGGATATTATTTTTTTTTGTCATTGCATATAGGGTAAATAATGCTAGTTCTATACAATGCTCTGATCCCTATAACATATTTTATCAAGTAAAATGTTTAATATCTATGATTCTCTTGATATATGGCAAATTTATAAGAAATTGACAACAAGTGGTTATATTTAATAACAAGTGGTAAATGTTTTACATTTTGATAACATGTGGTATCAAATATAAATGATTCTCTTGGTAAATGTAATGACTGTTTTGATGATAATACAATGCAATTAGTTGATCAATGAATGAATATATCTTTGCTAATGAGATGAATATTGTGCTTATCTTGCTAAATTTATAAAATTATACTCTGTTGCTATTTTAGTATGCTATGAATGAATATATTTTGTTGGACTGGAATATGCTCTGTTTAGCTTTATGCTTTATCTTGCCATCTTTTTGATCATGACAAAAGGGGGAGAAAAAGCTTGAACTCTTGGTTTGAGAAAAGTTAGGGGAGAGAAAGTAAAAGTTTCGTAAGAACAAAATGGAAATTGGATTCCAAAAGTAAGGGGGAGCTGCTATGCACATCTCTGATATAAATCACCTCTTATGAAAAAGAGGGAGAGTAAGTATCTCTAAATAACTTTGTGAATTCTAATTTATATGAACTAATTCTTTTCTCAAATGTTAGTTTGTCATCATCAAAAAAGGGGAGGATGTAATTGGCTAGCTGACATGGAAAATAGTTTTGATGATAACAAACATGATGAAGATGATGTATAGTTCAAGTACCAAGAGTGAGCATTGTAACAAGAAAGTAAAGATCTCATTTATGCTCAACTCAAGGAGAAGAAAGTTTTTGATAACAACAAAATCATGTCAAAGACCAAGTCCAAAGGAAGATTAAATGGTATAGCTTATAGGACATAGGGTCTTTTTGTAAGAAGCCTTCTAGATATCTCAAATATGTTTTCAAATATTTAAAAAATGGTTTTCACATATTAAAATACCCAACAAACAAGTTTTGAAGGTTTAGTTATGATGGTAGTTCAAATTTATGAAAAATAGCCAAGTTTGAGTTTTGAAAATCTAACCTTTGGTTACTCTTTTGATCATAACTTTTAAAATAATTTGTTTTTTGTTTTGAAACTTATTTCATTTAAAAATAGACTCAAATATCTTTCCAATGACTGGTCATTTGCTTTAAACGGATAGGAAATGAAGAAGTTATGACCATTTAAAGTTAGATTTCAAAATCAGAGTGGTGTATTCGAATACACCACATAGGTATTCGAATACCACACCCCAGAAAAGTTTCCAGAACATGTTTTTAAGGATCTATTCGAATACCTAAAGGGGTATTCGAATACCACAACACAGAAAACGTTCCAGAACACGTTTTTGAAGGATCTATTTGAATACCAAATATGGTATTCGAATAACCCACGAGGTTTTGCTTTAGATTTTGAAAATGGCAGGCAACGTCTCTGCATTTAGTATGGTTTTAATTGCTCCAATGGCTATTTTCTTTTATTGCTCTATAAATAGAGACCTTGAGTCTCTTCTGAAGGTTGCCTAACCATTTGAACTATTTTTGCTTGTGCCAAAAACGTGATTCTCTATTTTCTCATATTTTCTATGCTCTTTTCGCCAAAACTTTGAGATATCCTAAGAGAGCTTCCTAGTGCTTCAATTTGTAACATTTGCTCTAAGTAAGAGATTCTCTTCATCTATTTTCTGCTTCTATAAAAAGGGTGAGGTATCCTTTAGCGAAATTGTGAGGGTGAGGTATCCCTCTAGTAAAAGGGTGAGGTATCCCTAGTTGTAAAGAAGGTGAGATATTCCTCTAGTAAATAAGGTGAGGTATCCCTGTTGTGTAAAGGTTGCAAGCACCTGTTTTAAGCTTGTATTGAATAGTAAAAAATCTCAAACTGTGTTTCGAGGACTGGACGTAGGCCACAAGTGGTTGGTGGTCGAACTAGGATAAATATCATGCCTCCTCTTCTTTCCTTTATCTCTTTATTTTCAGTAATTTATTTATTATTGCTTAATTGTTTATTTATTGTTCTTAAGGCATTTTATCATCTTTATATATATTCATTATATTGCTTCAAGAAATTTGTATTAAAATGAGTTTGCGAAAAAGTTTTTTAATTACTCAATTTACCCCTCTCTTGAGTACTGAAGCCACTTGGGTAACAGTATAGATATGGCAAGATAAGTACCCAAGAGAATAAAAAAACATTGGGGAGGAACTCAAATGACAAATAACAAGCATGAAATTTCCCCCCCAATTTTATATAATGCACATTCTCTTCACATATTCCTTTTCCTTTTTCTTTCTTTTCTTTTACAACCTTCCTTGTATTTATTCTTTTTCTTTGCATTTTTTTTTTCAACCAACACTTTGCATATTGCACATCAATTTGCACAACCTCCATACTTGTACTATACATTGCCCACAAACAAAAGAGCTCCTCCAATGAAAATGAACCAATATTCTCCCATTCCCTAAGGTAAGGTAAAATCATGATTTTTCACATAAGGCATATAATGAGCTAAGACAAAGAATAGGCAAATAGGCTCAAATGGGTTAATCAAAGGAAAATGATGCAAGGTTGGCTATTTGGCCAGAGTAATTACTCAAGAAAGAAGGCCTCAATCATGTTCATGCATGCAAGTGAAAATGCAGCCTCAAAAAGAATTAAAGCAAGTTCTAGAGTGATCAAATGACATGAGTGAAAGTCACACAAGAAAAAAGAGAATGGCATAAATGCTAAATTCATCCATCAATAGGCTCAAAATCTCACCAGGTATGCATCTATCCATCTCAATCCACCATTTAAACATCCAAAACCAAGCATGTCAAATTCAAGACGGAAGAAGAAATTTATAAAACATACCCTTGAATTTCAATTGCTTCAAACTCATAGACTTCACAAATCCCAAAACATCATTGAAAATCAATCAAAAACACATTTTTTTTTTCAAAAATAGAATTAAATAATAATTAAAACAGAAAATAGAATGTAAACTCCTCCCCCACACTTAAATTCAACATTATCCTCAATGTATAGTTCAAAAACAAATAATCATCAATTAATCCAGGACAAGTAAAATAAAAGAAAGAGAGAAGAAATATCCTTATCAAATGAGGAGGCCTCCACTATTTGAAACATCATGAGAACAGTCACCAGGGTCTCATATCTTGAAGTATAATGACCAAGTTAAACTTGAAGTAGCATGAAAGTTTTCACTGTTGGGGTCCCATTGGTTCTTCTTAATTTCTTTGGAATTCACTAAAGCGTTATCACCTGGATCCCAAGCTTTCTGATGCCCCCTCGGAATTTGTAGCAATCCCTCCTCCTGTTCAGCAAGGAGGTTCTTGGTCACGAACACAGAAAGTTGTTTATCATCCATTGAGTATGCATAGTTCCAATGTTCGGATAACGACTTCAGCTCCATCTCCCTTTGTGTCTTAGATTCTGCAACTATGTCATGGACATTATTGATAGATCCTGCAATATTATTATTTGCTGCATGATCGGAATCATCACCTTTCAAGTATACAAAAATCTCAGCACAAATAGCATAAGTCATATCACCATCACAATCAGTACATGCATTGCTAAGGATAGAATCATTGAAACCAATAAGATCAGGAAATTCAGCACACAATTCATCATAAGTTTCCTCAAATAACTCAACAAGTAAATCAATATGAAAAACAGAATGCTCCTCCATGTGATGCTTCATAGCATCAAAAATATTAAACTGAACAATTGAGTCTCCAAACTCCATGGATAGAGTTCCTGCATGCACATCTATTTTGATTCTCGCTGTTTTGAGGAATGGCCTCCCTAGAATGAGTAGAGCCTTGTTGGATGAGGACTCCTCTTCCATCTTCAGAACATAGAAATCTGCGGGAAAGATTAGCTCATTAACCTTCACTAACACATCTTCAATCAACCTAGCTGGACACGCAGTGCTCCTATTAGCCAACTGAATCATTACACCTATAGAGTGCAAAGGGCTAAGTCCAAGAGAGTTAAAAATAGACATAGGCATTATATTAATAGAAGCACCTAAATCTAGCATGACATGCTTAAATCTATAATTGCCTATAACACATGGAATGGTAAAAATTCCTGGATCTTTGCATTTCTGAGGCATAGGTTGAATGAGGGCTGAAACATTTTAATTCATATCAATTTTCTCATCACCCTTCAGCCGTCTCCTCTGGGTGCTTACTTCTTTAAGAAACTTGGCATATTTTGGGATTTGCTTAATTGCATCCAGCAAAAGAATATTAACTTCCACTTTCCTGAAAGTCTCAAGAACATCTCTATCCTTTTCGCCCTCATCTTGTTACCCAAGTGGCTTCAGTACTCAAGAGGGGGGGTGAATTGAGTATTTAAAAATTTTTCGTAAAAGCCTTAAACAAATAAACTATGCTGAATTTAAATAATAAAAGGCGTGAATAAAATGAAGATAAGAAGAACAACTAGAAATTAAATTGCAAGATATAATAAATAAAGTGCAGAAAGACAAAAGATTAAGGAAATAAGAAAAACAGCACGATGTTTATCCCGGTTCGACCACCAACCACTTGTGGCCTACTTACGTCCAGTCCCGAAACACGATTCGAGATTTTTCACTATTCAATACAAGCTTAAAAACAGTGCTTGCAACCTTTACACAATAGAGCACTTTTCACACAGGGAAACTCTACCCTTGTGCTAAAGCCTCACTGCAGGATACCTCACCCTTACACAAACCTTAGAGGGATACCTCACCCCTTTGAAGGATACCTCACCTTCTTTACAACAAGTGGATACCTCACCCTTTTACCGAGGGATACCTCACCCTCACAATACAAGTATATCGAGAAATAGATGAAGAAGAGAAACTCTCACTCAGAGCAAATATTACAACTTGAAGCACTATGGAGCTCTCTAAGGATATCTCAAGATTTTGGCGAAAAGAGCACGAGAAAATAAGAGAAAATAGTGAATCACGTTTTTGACACAAGCAAAAATAATTCAAGTGGTTGGGCAACCTTTAGAAGAGACCCAAGGTCTCTATTTATAGAGCATTTGAGAAAAGAGCCGTTTAAACAATTAATATCCATTTAAATTTGAATTATAGCCGTTTCTTTCTATTTCGAAATCCGTGGTATTCGAATACCATCGGGAGGTATTCGAATACCGTATTCGAATACCATCGAGGTATTCGAATACCTCTCGATTAAAAAGCCTTGTAAAAATGTGATACTAGGATGTTATTCGAATACCTTTAAATGGTATTCGAATACCCTCGTTGAAAAAAGGCTTTTAACACTTTTAAATGCTTTCAAAACCATGATTTGGATTTGTGATATTTAATTTAAAACAATTTTGAAAATATTTCTTTGTGTCCAAAATCAATGAGATATCCAATGAGTCTCCTTACAAAGACCTTAAGTCCTAAAGCTAATCTTGAAAACCTTGGACTTGATCTTCTCATCATCTTAATGTTTGTTATCATCAAAATCATTGTCCATGTCAGCTAGCCAATTACACATCTTTCTTGCTCTTAACCAGCCGACTAGGGAATGGAGTCTTAGTGAGATGCCTAGGATGTAGTTCAGGAATACTTACCTTGGGGGCCTTGGGGTGTTGCCCCTCTTCATTTACCTCCTTAGGCTCTTGATTTTTCTCATTAGTGGCTTATGGGAGAGATGGAAGTTCATCTAACCTCTTCACACTTCGCAATGTGACAACACTCACATTTTCCCTCGGATTGACATCTGGTTGTGAGGGAAGTTTCCCAGAAAGTTGGCTTTGAACCTTATTGATCTCTATGGCCAATTGCCCTACTTGGTTCTGCAAGTTATGAATGGTGGCCTTTGTCTCTTGCTGAAATTAAATATTATTAATGGCCATTTGCTTCACCAACTCCTCTAGTAAAGGCTCAGGTTGCCTAGGAGCTTGAACTTGTTGATGCCTCGGAGGAAAAGGTGCTTGCCTCTGCTGAAATCCTGGAGGTCCATAGGTTGGAGGTTGATTCTGGGGCTGCTTTCCATAGCTCAAGTTAGGATGATCCTTCCACCCTGGATTATATGTGTTCGAGTGGGGGTTGTAGTTGTAAGAAGGTCTAGAATATCCTCCTACTGTTTTTACCTCCTCATTTGTGTTCTCTTAAAGAGTGGGACACATATCAGTGGGATGTCTTGAAGAGCAACAAATCCCACAGGCATTCACCGCTGTTTTTCCATTGTCCATTAACCGTTGAACCATGGCAGTCAACTGGGTCATTTGTTGTTGCAGACTGTCCATTTCTACCTCTTTGACTGCTCTCACTCTAGTATCATTTCGAGTGAAAAATTATTGAGTGTTAGCAGCCATCCTGGAGATCAAATTCCAGGCCTCTTGAGGAGTCTTATTAACCAAAGCTCCTCCACTAGCAGCATCAATCATGTTGCGGTCCATAACTAGCAAACCCTCATAGAAGTACTGAATCAAAAGTTGTTCACTAATTTGATGTTGAGGGCAACTAGCACATAGCCTCTTAAACCACTCCCAGTAATCATGAAGTGATTCCCCATGCCTTTGCTGGATGTCGCTGATTTTTTTTTGGATGGTTGCGGCCTTTGAGCTAGGGAAATATCTGTCTAGGAAAGCTCGAGCCATATCCTGCTGCCATGTTTGGATGGATCCGGGTGGCAAGTAGTATAGCCACTCCTTTGCAGAATCTTTCAAGGAGAATGAGAATGCCCTTAGCTTGACTTGATCCATTGGAATTCTTGCAGGCTTCATGCTAGAGCACACCACATGGATCTTTTTCAAGTGCTTGTTGGGGTCCTCTCCGGCTAATTCATTAAAAGATAGCAAAAGATGGATCAAGCTGGACTTCAACTCAAATGCCTCATCATTTATTAGAATTTCTATGCATAGAGGCTGTTGATCTACGTTTGGAGCACCCAACATCCTTAGAGTAGTTTCTGCCATCACCACTTCTTCAGGTGCCTCCTTAGATATCTCATAATTTGATAGATCTATGTGGCGGGCAGCTTCGATGTCAGCAGGCGTGAATTGAAGAGGAAATTGTGAGTTGACTTGTTCAAAGTAATGCCTTAGATTACTCAGTTGCTTATTTATGTCACCACTGGACATGAACGCTTGTAAAACAGTCGGAAAGGAGGAGCAAACGAATTAAAAACTGAAATAAAAACAGAGTGAAAAATAGGAAACAAACTAATAGCATAATTGAACAATTAGTTCCCCGGCAACGGCGCCAAAATTTGGTGTGGTGTGGATTGTGATTAAAATTTAGAATGAAAATCAGTTGCTAAGTCCCACCAAAAATAAAAACCTTGCAACCAGTTGTAGTTAGCAAGGGTCGATCCATAAAGAACTAATTCAATTAACACTACAATTTGAATCCTAATTTAAACTCTCAAAAACAGTAAATAATAATACGGGGGGTTTTGTTTGTTAAAATTAAAAATAGAAATTGAATCCAAAACAAAAATAGTAAATATGATTTGAAAAATCAATTAAAAGACAATGGTTAAGAGATGAAATCCACCACTAGATTTATATGATTATGCTAGCCCACATATCCTTTATACCAACATGATCAATTATGTTTTTATGTGATTGTAAGATTAATTCTCTATTTTCCTTAAGTTTAGGTTAATTCAGCAACCACTCAAATCAATCCCTAATCAATACTTATTTGTAAAGCAACCGCTCTTACATCTACCTATTGATTGCATTAAGATTTAGAAAACCAATCACACTAAGATCCAATCTCACACCGGGATTAAATTATTTAGATCATATGCCTCACTAGTCCTACCACCGCAACCGCGCATAGCAATCCTAGTTGTACCACTTTCGAAATTGGCAAAGAGTATAAAAACCTTTATACCAAATTAAGAACAGAAACATATGAATAAAAATATAATTGTATTGATATAAAGAAATATGCAGGAATCACATAATCAAAACTAGGGTTTCATCTTCTCTTAACCATATAAGAAAACTAGCCACACATGGCAACTTCAAAACCAAAAGAATAACAGAAGAACAACATTGTCAAGAATAGAAGTGCAGAAGAAAACTAAAGATCAAACTAGTTTCCAAAGGTTGGGGTTGATTGATCTTCGATTGCTCAAACTCGAGACTCCAATCTTCGATCCAATCTCCTTCTCCCTTGTTCTTGGTCTTCTCATTAGCCTCTTAGCAGTTTCCCAGTCCAGACCCCCTTTTGGAAACCCCAGGCAATCCTATTTACAACTTTGGCGACCTAGCATATCATTAAAATTCGTATCTAATGTTCTGATGCGATGACATGGGATGTGTCATTTGACACGGCCCACCCCATATTATATTCTGTCAACACAAATTCAAGTGGATTGCAAGTCAGAGGAGTACACGGCCTACCCCGTGTTATATGACACGGGCCGTGTTGTTGGTCAGGTCCATGTTGAAGATCCAGAGAAGGACACGGCCCACCCCGTGTCATGTGACACAGGCCGTGTCACTTACTTTCTTCAAATTCCTCCTTCTTTCTTTGCTTCTACAGGTGATATTGATCTCCTGAAATACACAATGTAATTATGAGTGCTTATAAACATACTTAAGCATAGTTTCATAATAAAAATCTGATTAAACTTCATATCTAGAAACTTAGCTAAAAGTTAACAATTAAACACACATGAAGTCTAATTAGATCAAATATAAGACACTCAAGATATAGAAATAATTGATAGATCATTAAGTTATCTCTTCCAAAAGTGAATTTAGCAAGGGTGTTCTTTAAGTCTTCAATTTCCTTCTCAAGAATATGACAAGATGAACAAGATGAAGAAGTAGAAGCATGTGAAGAATGAGATGTGCATGCATCAATAATTCCCAAAGTTTTATTTTCAATTTTTAATTCTTCAATTTCTTTATTTAAAATAAGAATTTGATTTTCTAGAGAAGAAATTGGTTTCTTAGAAGAAGAGATTAATTTAGTGAGCCTTAGTGATTCATCATGTAGTTCTTCAAAGGCATCTTGTAATTCATTATAAGAAGGTAATAAATCAGAATTTACTTCATTGTCACTTTCTTCTTTTTTTTCTCCTTTGGCCATAAGACACAAATGGGCTTCTTCGCTATCTGAACTATCAGTTGAGTCCATGTCATTGTCATCATATGCTATGTAGGCTCTTCTTCCCTTTCTTTCCTTGAAGGGTTTCTTTTCAAATCTCCCCATCTTCTTTTAGTAAATTGGACGCTCCATTTTCATGTGTCCAGATTTTTCACACTCGTAGGAATTTGGAGTTGAAGTTGTTCCTTCCCCCTTATGATGAGTTTTCTTTGGAGGAAAAGGTGGTCTTCTTTGGTTTCCCTTCTTTCTGAGAAACTTACTGAATTTCTTGACCATAAGGCTAAGGTTTTCTTCATTTAGTTCAATATTTCGGTGCTTTCTCCATCCTCATCCTCATCTTCATCAATTGATGAGGCAGTGGCTGTGAGAGCTATGCCTTTTTTCTTCTTATCATTTTCTTCACTTTGGCTTAGTCTATTCAACTCTAGTTCGTGTTCATGGAGTTTTCCAAAAAGGGTAGCTAATGTCATAGTCGACAAGTCCCTTGATTCTGATATGACTGTCACCTTGGGTTGCTAAATCCTGCTCAAACATCTTAGCACTTTATTAATTAAATCTTCGTTAGAAAAATTCTTTCCTAAAGATGCAAGATGATTTATGATGTGGGTGAACCTCTTTTATATTTCTTGAATACTTTCTCCTTGGTTCATTCTAAATAATTTATATTCACGAGTAAGAGAATTGATTCTCGACCTCTTAACTTCATTAGACCCTCATGGGTAACTTGTAAAGTGTCTCACATCTCTTTAGTAGTTTTGTAGTTCGAAATTCTAAAAAATTCATCATACCCCAAGGCAGTGGTAATGATGTTTTTATCTTTCAAATTATATTGAACTTTTCTTTTATCCTCATCAGACTAATCACTTCTAGGTGTCTCAGTTTTTACACCATCGACTACTCGTGAAGGTATAAATGCGCCGTTTTCGACAGCATCCCATACATCTAGATCAATAGCTTCGATGAAGATTTTCATTCTTTCCTTCCAATATATGTAACCATCCCCATTGAAAAAGGGTGGTCGATTTATGGAAGATCCCTCTGAAAAGCCATTTAAGGGAGTCATGTTCTCTTGAAGTGGCTAAGCTCTTTATACAAGAGTCTAGCTTTGATACCACTTGTTACCCAAGTGGCTTCCAGTACTCAAGAGGGGGTGAATTGAGTATTAAAAACTTTTCGTAAAAGAGTAAACAAATTAAATATGCTAAAATAAAATATTAAAAAGACGTGAAATAAGGGAAGAGAAGAAGAACAACCAATAAATAAATTACAAGAGATAATAAAATATTAAGGATAAGAAAAGCAGACACGATATTTATCCTGATTCGACCACTAACCACTTGTGGTCTATGTCCAATTCTCGAAACATAGTTCGAGATTTTTCACTATTCAATACAAGCTTAAAATAGGTGCTTGCAACCTTTACAAACAAGAACACTTTTCACACACAGAGAAACTCTACCCTTGTGCTAAAGCCTCAAACTGTCAGGGATACCTCACCCTTACATAAACCTTCAAGGGATACCTCACCCTCTCAGAAATACAACAGAAAATAGATGAAGAGAAACTCTTACAAAGAGCAAGTAATACAAGTTGAAGTACTATAAAGCTCCTTAAGGATATCTCAGAATTTTGGCAAAAGAACATAGAAAATAAGAAAGAAAATTGTGAATCATGTTTTAACACAAGCAAAAATAATTCAGATTATTCGGGACCTGTAGAAGTGACCCAAGGTCTCTCTTTATAGAGCCTTTGATCAGAAATTCCCGTTGGAAGAATTAAATTCATATTTGATTTTGAAATATGTTCGTTTCTTTCTAAAATAGGATTTGTAGCTTATTTGAATACCATTTGAGTTATTCGAATACCACTGAATTAAAATCTTCGTGAAAATCAGTTTAAAGAAGGTTATTCGAATACCTTATGTAATTATTCGAATACCTCTACAAAAATGAACTTTCTGTGAAAATGTGTCTATTCGAATAGCCATTTAGTTATTCGAATAGCTTATAAAAAAAGCTTTTTCTGAAAAGAGGTCTATTTGAATACCTTGAGGGTTATTCGAATAGATCTTTTAGAAAACCAGGTTTTTGAAAGACAGAAACGTATAAAAGGCTGGTTTATTCGAATACCCATAGGGTTATTCGGATACCCCTGTATTAAAAATAATTTTTAACACTTTGATATTTTCCAAACAAAGGTTTTCAAAAACTTTAAGATCATTCTTTGAATTTTGAATATCATCTTGAAAACATTTTTATCTTTTCGTGTAAAGAACAATGAGATATCCAAAAATTCTCCGTACAAAAGATCCTAAGTCATAGAACTACTCTTGAACTTGGTCTTCTTATCATCTTCATGTATGACTCCATGTCTGTTATCATCAAAACCAATCTTCACGGATTGTATAGATAATCACACCATTATCATTTCTTGAATCCTCTCATCAATCCAAGACACTTTCATGTTAGGAATTTCTCAAGATTCATTCATCTCCATCTTCCCATCAAGCAAAGAACACAAAAGTTCTTACCTTTCTCTCCCACAAAGCTCATGGCCAACCACCATAAAATCACCTTCCAAGTTTGTTTAATTCATACCAACCCTTGATCTTGAATCTACACACAATTCTAAGACATTTTCATGTTGTGACCATTATTTAATTCTTCCATCTTCAACCTTGATCTTCAAGTTCAAGATCAAGAGCCTTTATGTGAAGATTTGTGCTCTTCAACTTTCTTTCCTTTGGTAAGTTTCTAAGACCATATTTTGGCTTATGGTCATCTTTGATGTCCTTGAATATTAATATTATATGTGTTCTTTGTTTTTAAGTGCTACTTAGTGGAGTAGATCTGTGTCAAGAGGACAAGCAAGGAGCTTGGATCATCAATCCAAGGTAAGAGGGAGATTAGGCTCATCAACTATGTGTTGGTGGTGAGGAATGAATGTATGTGTGGTGAAAAATCCAAAAGGATTTATTCACTTGTTTGTTTAAGGCTTTCCATATTTATGATTGTTTGGTGATTGATATGCTTATTGCTTTGATAAGTATGCATGATTTTATTGATTGATTATTATGTGAGATAGTATGATTTTGATTAATTTGTGATTAATGGCTTAATATGATTTTATCATTTTCATAGTAAGCATGAACATGTGATGGTGGAAATATCATGAGTGATATGTTATAAGATGAGAATTATGTGAAAAGGAAAATGTTTTGGTTCCAAAGAACCTTGACACTCACGACCTTTTTGCTTGATATAGAACAAAGCATTTCAAATTATTTTACTAATCATGAGTTTTAGATGAGTAGGTAATAAGTTAATGATTTATAAAGAAAGTGGACATGAAAATGAACAAAGATTTTATGATGAAGTTATTTGTGATTTTCGGTCAATATGCCAAGAATTAGTATATTAGAACAAACAATATTTTTTAACATAATATTGAATGGATTAAAATAGCAAAGGATTTAAATTAATGGATTTTGAGACATAAAAGTAAGAAAAGCTTATTTTTGGAATTAATTAAATTAGTGGATTTAGTTTATAAAAGAGAAATAAATTGATGACTTGAAGTTTACTGACGTATAGCTCACCCGTTGGGTTTTGAGGCGTGTTAGGAAATTTTAAGTTAGAACAATTGATTTAAAACAATGAGGAAGCAATTTTGTGGGAAATAGTAGAAAATTTATGGAACAGATTTCTTAAGTGAGAAAACATGGAAAATGAAGTTAAAAATTGTATTGATTTTTGGAAAGTCCAAGATGATGTTTGAAATATTGAGAAATATTTTACGTAATTAAAAAATGATGAAAAATGATTTCTGGGAGTTAAAAATATGATTTTAAGGTACGCGATTTTAAAAATATTGAAAAATCGTTATGTGATTTGGAAAACGTTTAAATATTTTTACGCGAATGAGAAAACATCAGAAAATGGTTATGCGATTTGAAAATGTAACAAAAGTGTTACGCAATTGTGAAAATGCGTTAAAAATTATACGCGATTGAAAATACAATAAAGTTACTATAAGAACTGACGTACTGGACCCGGATATATCAGTGATATTATGTAATTGTATAAGTGATTATATAATATTCATTGATCTTATGATATTAGACAATTGTATGGACGATTGTTCTAATCTCATTTGGGAACAGTCTAAAAATGAAATTGAGATATGCATGAGATGAAATTGAGATATGCATTGAGGTATCATGCATTGAATAGAATATAGCCGATGATTATTATGGCTTTTGTTGCCTAGGAGTGAATGAGAATTGAATAGTGAGATCTATGATGAATCTTGGGGGGTGTCGAGGCACGGTGAGCAACAAGTGGACAGTTGGCAAGTACCATGTACCACTTGATTGTGTAATTCCGTTGTAACGCATTGATGATACTCGACAAATACTATTCCTTTCATGGACTAGTACTGTCTTTGGGCTAAGGCTGACATGTGTTCTAGATCCATTCATCTATGAAATTGTGATTAGCTCCATGGAGTAAGAATTGGTTCAGTAAGCATACACATGGTCAGTACGCATATTGTTGTGGCATGGTCAATGTTCATGAAGTGTGACATAATCATTTCATATATATTGATGATATCTATTATGATAAAACTGTTATTGTTTATTTTATTGTGATATATGGTTATTGGAATTATTTATGAAATGATGACATGAATATAATTGTGATATTTGTATGTATGGAATGACTTTGTCATTCGTATCATTCTTTGCTACCATACTGGTATTGATGAAAGGAGAACTCATATTTTTGCTGTACTATTTGTTTGTGTCTGTATTGTTAAAATTTGTATAGTAGATAATGGGATAAATTAAAATTTCTAACCCAAGTGCAAGTTGTCTCAAGTAATAAATTTCTCGGGAGTCCGAGGTCAATCCACAAGAAATTGATGAAGAAAAATTAATTGAGGTAAGAAAAGGATTTGTCACAACACCAAAAGTAATAAAAGATGTTCACAAATGAATTTAAGAACTTGCTTGGGTTAAGAGTTCAATTATATAACATTCAAAGTTCAATTATATATGCAACCATATTATGATTCCTTTAATTATCTACCAACATTTGTAAATGAGTTCAAACATCCACTGTGTCAATCCTATTGTCTACAATAAATCAAGATCTCCATTATACAAAGAAGGTTTGTAAATTAATTGGAAACATAATACAATATATATAATATCCATTTGATAATATATCATTTAAGCACACGAAATAGAATAATCTAACCTTATTTCATTACCAAGAGCTTTAGTCTTTCACCCCAAGCAAGATGAAGATTTAGTTACTCATAGACAAGAAGAAAGAAAGTGAGAAGAAGAGAAAGATGAACATAGCTTTAATTTAGAGCAAGAGAAAATAATAACAAAGTAAAACAGTAAACAAACATAACCATAACTTCTAAAAACTAAACCTAACACCAAGAACTCAAATGATCAGCCAATGGTGCCTTTTATAGAGGATTAGGGATACAAAATGACAAGGGGGTTAATTAAGAGTAGGTGGTTGAGTGGGAGGAGTGGGTGGATGATTGGTTGAGTGGTTGGATGATTGAGATTCTTTGTCTCTGAAATCATTCATTGCTGAACTCATGGATTCCATCAGAATAAAGCAATATGGTCTTCATAAAAGTTGTAGTATTTTGTCTCAGCTTTCCAATGGCACCAAAATCATCCAAAAATTCATCCTACAGCCTAAGATATGACCCAATTACTGCAGACTGTTTAGGCCCAGTTTTAGCACATCTGTTTCGACTTCCAGACCCAATATTACCTCCAAGCTGTCTGGATAAGCTCTTATGTTCTTTATGAAAGTTGTAGATATGGGTCTTACCTTTTAAGTATCCAAATTTCAACCTAAGAAAGTTTCTACAGCCTGAGTTATGCTCTGATTACTGCACATTGTTCAGGTTCCAGTCACAAAATTCGTGTTCTGACTTCCAAGCCAATTTAGCTCCACTAGATGTCTGAATTTTAGCTAGAGCTCTTCATGAAAGTTGTAGAGCTCTCTCTTATCTTTCCTAAAAGTAAGATACATAATTATTACATATCCAAAACTCAAGATATGGCTAAAATACAGAAATAGTGTAAGACCAAAATAATGCTGAAAAAATCAATTAAGTCCAATTTGAGTCCAAACTTACAAAACATAACCAAGCTTAATCAATTAAGTACACGAAGAGTGTAAATGACTAAAAATGAAGAAAACGATGCCAAAAACTTGATTATGGGATTTAAAGGATGCAAATGCAAGTGTAGGTTGTCTCAAGTTTCGGGAGTCCGATGTCGATCCACAGGGAATTGATAAAGAGAAATTATTTGAGGTAAGAAAAGGATTTGTCACAATAATAAAAATAATAAAACTTGTTCACAATTAAATTTAAGAACTTGCTTGGGTTAGGAGATCTACTCTTGGCAATAAATTAAAGGCAAGATTATTTCTCTTTATAACTCAATTGAAATCCACACACAACAGAGGTTCCAATCGGAAAATATAACATTCAAAGTTCAATTATATACGTAATCATATTATGATTCCTTTAATTATCTACCAACATTTGTAAATGAGTTCAAGCATTCACTATGTCAATCCTGTTATCTACAATAAATCAAGATCTCCATTATACAAAGAAGGTTTCTAAATTGTGGAAACATAATACAACACATATAATATCCATTTGATAATATATCATTTAAGCACAAGAAATAGAATAATCTAACCTTATTTCATTATCAAGAGCTTCACTCTTTCACCGAAGCAAGATGAAGATTTAGTTACTTATAGATAAGAAGAAAGAAAGAGAGAAGAAGAGAAAGATGAACATAGCTTCAATTTAGAGCAAGAGAAAATTACAACAAAGTAAAACAGTAAACAAGTATAACCATAACTTCTAAAAACTAAGCCTAACACCAAGAACTCAAATGATTAGCCAATGGTGCCTTTTATAGAGGATTAGGGATACAAAATGACAAGGGGGCTAATTAAGAGTAGGTGGTTGAGTGGGTGGAGTGGGTGGATGATTGGTTGAGTGGTTGGATGATTGGATGAGTGGTTGGATTATTGAGATTCTTTGTCTCCAAAATCATTCATTGTTGAACTCATGAATGCCATCAGAATGTAGCAATATGATCTTCATGAAAGTTGTAGCATTTTGTCTCAGTTTTCCAATGACACCAAAATCATCCAAAAATTCATCCTACAGCCCAAGATATGACCCAATTACTACAGACTGTTCAGGCCCAATTTCAGCACCTTTGTTTTGACTTCCAGACCCAATATCACCTCCAAGCTGTCCGAATAAGCTCTTATGTTCTTCATGAAAGTTGTATATATGGGTCTTAACTTTCAAGTATCCAAACTTCAGCTAAGAAAGTTTCTACAACCCGAGTTATGCTCTGATTACTGCACATTGTTCAGGTTCTAGTCACAAAACCCGTGTTCTGACTGCCAAGCCAATTTAGCTCCATTAGATGTTTGAATTTTACCTGGAGCTCTTCATGAAAGTTGTAAAGCTCTCTCTTATCTTTCCTATAAGGTAAGATACATAATTATTACACATCTAGAACTCAAGATATGGTTGAAATACAGAAACAATGTAAGACCTAAATAATGCTAAAAAAATCAATTAAGTCCAATTTGAGTCCAAACTTACAAAACATAACCAGACTTAATCAATTAAGTACATAGAGAGTGTAAATGACTAAAAATGAAGGTTTATTAATGTATAAAATATATGATTATCAAATTCTCCCATACTTAGCTTTTTGCACTCTTGGGCAAAACACATAAGACTAAAGTTAGGAAACAAAGAAAAACGACATAGACTCAAAAGCTAAAAACTCTAAAAGATTTAATGAAACAAGAAAAGCAACTAGTCATTCAAGGGAATAAAGCATTTTTTAGGTAATATTTCTTCACATCTTAAACCATCAAATAAGGAAACTCTAGTTAAAAAGAATGAATCAAGAATGAAATATCCTCATAGGATTCACTCTCAATCCCTCTAGTGTTTAAAATGGTAGATATTTCACTTAATTCAACACATGAAAAATTGCACTACCATAAGCTTGCTTATCTTCTACTTCTCCACTACTCAGAACATATGAACACAAAAATCAAGAGGACTTTATTCAAGGTTATAACGGGGTCATGGTAAAGGAGAATGGATAATATGGATATGAGAAGGTAAATACCAAAGAGAATAAAAAAGCATTAAGATACAATTAGAATGAAGAAGATATTTGAGAACATTCATCAATAAGTATAATGACCAATATTTGAGTAATGTTTTGTTGAAGATCAATTCCAAATTGGTGAGTTGAATTCATTGTTAGGCATGAACCTTCTCATTCTCTTCCTGTTGTTTCCAAGCATCCATCTTTATTCTAGATATGAATATGTCACAGAGTGCATTAGGTGGTCAACTCTTTTTTTGTTTAACATTTTGCACACACACTCTCACACTTGTATAAGAACAAGGCCAATGCTCTCTTATTCCTTAAGGTTAGGTAAGAACGTAGTTTTCTCTTTCTTTTTTTTTGAAGGCACATAATGAGCTAAAAACAAGGAATGATCAAATAAGTTCAATGGGGTTACACAAGGAAAAATATACAAGGATGGCTATTTGGTCAAAGTAGCTATTTCAAAATGCCTCAATCATATTTATGTATGCATGTGAAAATGTAACCTAAAAAAAAATCAAAGCAAGTTCTAGAGTAACAATTTCATGAATGAAAATCACACAAGAAAGAAGAGAATGGTACAAATGTTTAATCCATTCATCAATAGACTCAAAATCTCACAAGGCATATTTCTATCATTCTCTATTCATCAAGTCAACATTCATATCAAAGCATATGATTTTTAAGAAAGAAGAAAAATTTATGCTATGACCCAAGATATGCTTTTTGCTACTTCTAAAATAATTATTTTTTCAACTAAGATGCATCTCAAGAGTAAAATTACCTCCAGGGCAAAATTTACTCCTTACTCTACCATCCTTAATTGGTTTTGTTGTAAGTTTCTGACAGTCATCTCACTAAACATACTTCTCAATTTAAATGTGTCTCATAAGTAAAATTACTCCTTACTCTGTCATTAGTCATTAGTTTAGTAAGTTCATGACAATCATATCATACTTACCATACAGTTTTTTTAACTATCCTTCCCCCCAACCAGATCACAACATTGTTCTCAATGTTAAAATATAGATGAGTACAAGATAGAAGATATTACCTGTTGCAAAAATTTATGAAAAGAAAAACCTGATACAAATTTAAACAAAAACAAAGTACGATGAATGAAACCAAAAGTAAAGGAAGGTCAAAGATGAAATGTTAGATCAAACTTGCATTTCAAGCTGCTTCTATAACTGCTTCCTTCTGATCAATCCTTTTTTTTTATTTTTTTTGTTTTTTTTAACTTCAAGAAAACCATCAGGTTAAAGAAGTCTAGAAACCCCTGAAGGACCCTAGTCAAAGGATCGTCTGTCCAAAACTAAAATATAGCAAAATTATACAAAGATAAAAGAAATACAATAGCAAATGATGACATACCTGTATGTACAGTTTTCATGGCGTATCTTTATACTGCGCATCATTAGTGCAGTAGTGGCATATCTTTATACTGTGTGTCACCAGTGCAGTAGACACTCATGTCTGTTTATTCGAAGAAAGGGAAAAGAAGAAACCATCGTGGGTTTCCATCCTGTGTCTGGAATCTGGAGAGCTCACACTTGGGCTCGTAACATTAACAAAGATGCTAAAATCTGAAACCTTTAATGTCCAAGATCCAGAACGTCCCATCCCAGGGTGCTGAGAGCCCCTTCTAATAAAAGAGAGGATCAAGCTCAGATGCCTCATACGCTTTGGCAACCGCGGGTTACTTCTCACTAATAACCAGAGTGGGACGCTTCTGTCTGTCCATCAACTCCACATTGCCTAAATGGTAAGCATTGCATTATGGAGTGCGGCTCTCTACAGAGCATGGTACACGAACCTTTTTTAAGGACCAGTATGTAAAGGTCCACCCGAGTCAATGATGGGTCAACCAAAGGTTGGGACTCCACAACTAATTAAAGCCATGGTACTCCTTCCGGATCGCCCTTGTTCAGACATTTTCTTTTTTTTTTCTTTTTGAAGAAGAGAAAGATGAAGAAGAAAAAGAAGAAAATATGTACATGTTGTTGTGGATGTGGCTCACATCTACCTCTAGTTTCACGTCCAAAAATGACTTAAATGCCTTCTATGAGTTGAGGATAAACTTCCCATCCAATTTTCTTATAAATTGACAAACAGAATCTTTTAGAGTCAGATTCCTAAGACTGTATTGCTTTTGTTCATCCTTGAAGAGATTCCACAAGTTAAGAAGTTTGCGATGCACCAAACCACAAGAATGCGTATAAAGAGTCAATAAGATATCATCTAATGACTCCTTACTCAGTCCATTCTTAATGAAGAAAATTTTATCTTCTCTGTTTGCGGAAAGCATCCCCAAAGAACAACATCGCTTGTTACAATTCCATCGTGCACATATGTGATAGATTTGTAACATTTTTGTTCTTCTCCTTTTAGAATATGAACTTCTACCAAGACTTGACATGTATGAATCAAATGAAATTGAAGACTTACCTGCTAGTCGGACCTTTGCTTCGATTATCCAACGTATATCTTCTGGCATACCCTTGTACATTAACAGTCTCAATCTTTCATATCTAACTTTGTAGATTTTTGTTAGAGCATTTTGAGGGAGGGAAGGAAAATGTCTTCTCAAGTTTGAGAGAATGACATCTATTTTAAAGGAGAAGGATTCAATTATTATGGGAAACTAAAAAAGTAAACCGACTTGAGAGTCACAGAGTACCGTTATCCGCCATTTAACAGGGAAATCAAGCAAAGAGCATATTTCAGAAATATCATCATCTACTTGCGTACCTGAATCAAATGAATTAATTAAACAAACTTCTAATGGGTTAGAAGAACTCCTTGTTTGAAGATGATCATCTATAATAGCTTTAATTCCTTCAACTTTCTCCTTTTTATCAAGGACTTCCTATGGTTGCTTGCACATGTTAAAAACATTGAGCTCCAGTGTCATGTTTTCAAATGTTAGCTTCATCAATCCATTTCTACAATTATCAAAGCATTGGATATTGCTAAAAATGGACGACCTAAAATAACAAGAATTGACTTGGAACAATTAATCATAGGTTCAGTTTCCAAGACAATAAAATCTACAAGATAAATGAATTTATCAACTTGTACTAACACATCTTCCACTATTCCTTTTGGAATTTTAATTAATCTATCAACAAGTAGAAGAGTTACAGAAGTTAGTTTTAACTCACCCAGATTGAGTTGTTGATAAACTGAACATTGAAGCAAATTAACACCAGAACCAAGATCAAGTAAAACTTGTTCAATTTTATGTTCTCCAATAATGCATGAAATCGTAGGACAACCAAGGTCTTTATGTTTCAAAACATTATTGCTTTGAATAATGGAACTTACCTGTTTAGTCAAAAAGGTTTTCTTTTTCACATTTAGTTTCCTTTTAACTATGCACAAGTCCTTCAAATATTTGGCATAAGAAGGAATCTATTTGATAGCATCTAAAAAAGGAATATTGATCTTCACTTGTTTCAGAATTTCAAAAATTTTAGTGTGGTGGTTCAATTTCTTTGGATTATTCAATGCTTGAAGAAATGGGGGTGAAGGCGAGAGTTTGGTCTCTTTTTGGTTAACTTCTTCATTTTCTTGGGGAATTGGTTCATCTTCTTTCTCACAAGGTTCATAAATTTATTTTTCAACAACCTTTCCACTCCTAAGAGTTATCACTGACTTGACTTGGTCTATTTGTTAATTTTTTGAACTCCCTTCATTTAGACTATACTGACCCTTGGGATTTGGTTGAGGTTAAGAAGGTAATTTTGTTTTCTCGTGAATGGTGAGTACAGATGGAAATTTAGCAAGAGTGTCTTTTATGTCATTCATTGCTTGAGTGTTTTGGTTATTAATGACCTCTTGCTTTTTCATGAATGCATGCAATATTTCTTCAAGGTTTTTCTCATATGGTGGGACATAAAGTGCATATCCTTGAGAATTTTGAGAGTTTTGTTGTGCCTGAGGAGGTGGTGGTTACACGAATTGTGACTGATTATTATTCCTCCAGCTGAAGTTTGGGTGATTTCTCCATCCCGGATTGTATGTATCTGAAAAAGAAGAAGTAAATGACATTTTAAAATTATTTATTGTATTTATTTGCTCATGTACAACTTCTTTAAAAACAGGATTATTAGGACATTCATGTGTTGAGTGTCCTGAGTCATCACAAATGTCACAAATTTCTTCATTTTACACAGAGTTGATTTCTTTTGCTTTTCTTAATTCCATGGCTTCAACCTTTCTAGCCAAACTGGCAAACTTAGCATTTAGATCTTCCTCTTGACTAAGGTGATATTTTCCTTTATTAGCACTTGCAAGGTTAAATCTAATTGAATTTTAAGAAGGGTTAATACTATGTCAAGATTGAGAATTTTCAGCCAATTGGTTTAAATAGTCTAAAGCTTCATCAGGTTCTTTATCAAGAAACTCACCATTGCACATTGTTTCCACAAATTGTTTAGTTTCAGGTGTTAAACCTTCATAAAAGAAGCTTATAGTGCGCCATTTTTCAAAACCATGACGTGGGCAAGAATTTAACAAATCTTTAAATCGTTCCCAACATTGAAAATATGCTTCATTTGAATTTTGGAAAAAAAATTGGATTTGTCTTTTCATAGCATTGGTTTTATGTGTTGGAAAAAATTTCTTCAAGAATTCATTTTGCATTTCTTGCCATGTACCAATTGATCTTGGTTTCAAAGTGTTAAGCCAAGATTTTGCTTTATCTTTTAAAGTAAAAGGAAATAATTTAAGCTTAACAATCTCTTCAGTGTAATTTTGGTCATTGAAAGCAATACATACTTCCTTAAATTCTTTCAGATGTAAATATGGGCTTTCAGATTCTAAACCATGAAAATTAGGAAGTAAAGAAATCATACCTGACTTAAATCTAAAATTGTTGGCATTGAGTAGAAAGATAAAACATGATGGACTAGAATTTCGAGTTAGTTACAAATATTCAAGCATAGTTCACAACGGTTGATTTTCATGTTCATCATGTACACTTTCATTTTTAGTCATTGTGTCAATTATGTGTGATTGTGATTCAAACAAATCAATACTATAAAGTACCAAGATTAATTTTAACTAAACGATCAGAATTTAAATCACGATACCAATTAAGCATAAATAAACTAGTTAAAATAGAAAAAATAATGTACAAGTCGGCAGTTTACACCAATCATTAATTATTAACAAGGATGTGGTATAAACCAACCACCCAAATAAATATTAACAAGTGAAAAGTTAGATTGTTAGATAGTTAATAAAGTTAGAAAGTTAGAAATAAAATGCAAAAAATAAAGTGTAAAAAGTAAAATACAGAAAATAAAATACGAGATAATAAAGTGCGAAAAATAAATTACGAGAAAATAAAATATGAAAAGTAAAATATAAAAAATAAAGTGCGAAAAGTAAATTTAAAATATGAAAACTGAAGAGAGATAGAGCCCTACCAAAGTCGGCGAAAGAGAAGAGAAGAATAAAGATTATTTCATTATATTAGAAAGCATAAATAAATGACATTGAAATTAAAAAGTTAGATAGTAAAAAATAAATTACGTAAATTAAAAGTTAGAGAGTAGAATATAAAAGTTAGTAAGCAAAAATAAATGACATAAATATAAAAGTTAGAAAGTTAATATATTAGCAAGTTAGTAGGTTAGCAAGTTAGTAAGTTAGTAAGAGTAGAGATAGAATATACCAGATGATGGATATACAAGATGATGAAATTTACTTAATGAAAAAGAATCTCAATAAATTAAAACTTCAAATCAAGTCCCAGGCAACGACGCCAAAAACTTGATGGGATAATTTAAAATTTCCAACCCAAGTGCAGGTTGTCTCAAGTAATAAATTTCTTGGGAGTCCAAGGTCGATCCACAGGGAATTGATGAAGAAAAATTAATTGAGGTAAGAAAAAGATTTATCACAACACCAAAGGTAATAAAAGATGTTTACAAATGAATTTAAGAACTTGCTTGGGTCAGGAGATCCACTCTTGGTAATAAATTAAAGGCAAAATTATTTCTCTTTATAACTCAATTGAAATCTACACACAACAGAGGTTTCAATCGGAAAATATAACATTCAAAGTTCAGTTATATATGCAATCATATTATGATTCCTTTAATTATCTACCAACATTTATAAATGAGTTCAAGTATTCACTGTGTCAAATCCTGTTGTCTACAATAAATCAAGATCTCCATTATACAAAGAAGGTTTCTAAATTGATTGGAAACATAATACAACACATATAATATCCATTTGATAATATATCATTTAAGCACAAGAAATATAATAATCTAACATTATTTCATTACCAAGAGCTTCACTCTTTCTCCCAAGCAAGATGAAGATTTAGTTACTCATAGACAAGAAGAAAGAAAGAGAGAAGAAGAGAAAGATGGACATAGCTTCAATTTAGAGGAAGAGAAAATTACAACAAAGTAAAACAGTAAACAAACATAACCATAACTTCTAAAAACTAAGCCTAACACCAAGAACTCAAATGATCAGCCAATGGTGCCTTTTACAGAGGATTAGGGATACAAAATGACAAGGGGGCTAATTAATAGTAGGTGGTTGAGTGGGTGGAGTGGGTGGATGATTGGTTGAGTGGTTGGATGATTGGATGAGTGGTTGGATTATTGAGATTCTTTGTCTCTGAAATCATTCATTGCTGAAGTCATGGATTCCATCAGAATAAAGAAATGTGATCTTCATGAAAGTTGTAGCATTTTGTCTCAGATTTCCAATGACACTGAAATCATCCAAAAATTTATCCTACAGCCCAAGATATGACCCAATTACTGCAGACTATTCAGGCCCAATTTTAGCACCTTTGTTTTGACTTCTAGACCTAATATCACATCCAAGCTGTCCAAATAAGCTCTTATGTTCTTCATGAAAGTTGTAGATATAGGTCTTAACTTTCAAGTATCCAAATTTCAGCCTAAGAAAGTTTCTACAGCTCGAGTTATGCTCTGATTATTGCACACTATTTAGGTTCCAGTCACAAATCCCGTGTTCTGACTTCCAAGCCAATTTAGCTCCACTAGATGTCTGAATTTTACCTGGAGCTCTCATGAAAGTTGTAGAGCTCTCTCTTATCTTTCCTACAAGGTAAGATACATAATTATTACACATCTAGAAGTCAAGATATGACTGAAATACAAAAATAGTGTAAGACCCAAATAATGTTGAAAAAATCAATTAAGTCCAATTTGAGTTTAAACTTACAAAACATAATCAGGCTTAATCAATTAAGTACATAGAGAGTGTAAATAACTAAAAATAAGGGTTTATTAATGTAAAAAATATGTAATTATCAGTAGATGAAGTGAACTTCTTAGACTTGACTGAAGGTAATATTCTGAAATGGTGACGACATTAAGGAGTGATCTTCCCAGTTTCGACAATGTGTAGTTTTGCAGAGGAACAGATATCTGACGTGTTAAGATGGATGCAGAACTAAATCAATATGTTGAGTTTTCTCATTATGTTATTATTGAGCTATTAAGTAGGACCCATCATTGGGTTTACTACTATTTCTTTTGAGTATGTAAGTTTATGTCGGAAGGTGTTACATTTACAAAGCTTCACTTAGGGATGGAGCATCCTTGCTCGACATTTGAAACCAACAATAGCAGGTTAGAGCAAGTATATTTATTTTTTTGTTATTAAACTTAAATTTATTTCTAGTTAGTACTTATTTTTCACCGTTACTTAAAATGACCCAAAAGCATAACAAAGAACATCAATGGCAAAGCCTCAAAAATCCCAACCTCCACCATTGATGACCCAACATCAATAGCATCAGTACTGAGCTTCCTCAATACTTCTAATGGCGCTCGCCAACATAGCCATTATCGTCATTTAGTTTCCTAGTGACACAGGTGGGGCTATGTAGCTGTGGGGGCAAAGGAGCAACATTGACCAACCATGGCCGCAAGCCACCCCTGCAAACTCGAACCACCATGACCCAGACTCACCCAGCCATTACCACCCAGCCCCATTGATAAGCCTATATTTTATAGTCTTAAACTGGATGAATTGTGATTTGCTTGTGTTTATTGGTGAATTTTAAATGGATCCTTATCCTTGTCTTCATTTTCGCAGATTAAAGAGGTTTATCATAGTTGGAGTGAAAGCAGGCGAAGACACTGCATTTTCAGAGCAAAAGAGGATCATTTACACAACTGATAAACACCATTTTTTATATATTAGTTAAACCTCATATTTAACATTTTAGATCTCTCTTGTGCTTAATCGATTAATTTTGGTCACCATTTATAAGTTTAGGTTCAAATTAGGCTTCGTTGTATTTTTCAGCATTATGGTAATTTTCCATTGTTTCTGTATTTCGGGTATAACTTGAGTTATAGACTTCTAGCAATTATGAACTTTACCTTGTAGGAAATCTGAGAGAAATCTATACAAATTTGATGCAGAGCTCCGGAGCCGAATCAGATGTATAGTAGGTCATATTGGGCCTGGAAGTCAGAACAGATGTATTGTCGCTAGAACCTGAGTAGTTTACAAATATCTTGGCCTATAAGAGTCGTAATGAGCTAAAATCGGTGGCATTGGAAAGTTGAGACAAAACCCTTCAACTTTCATGAAGATAACTTATCCAAAAGGTGACATTTTGGTAGGGTTTTTAATATCTGAAGTTCGAAAGGTCCCTGTGTCAATTCAGAAGCGATTGAGGAGTAAGATATGACTGTGTCTAACTTGGAAAACACTTCTGCCAAGGACACACGACTGTGTCCCTAGGTCAAATGGCCATATGTCCCTTTACGATGTAAGTTACATGATTTTTCAAGTCACACGACCGTGTCGTGTACTCACACGGCCGTATGAGGTCTCCTAGAGCGAAAAATAAGCACTTTTGCCCCCAAACTATTATAAATAGAGTAAATCCCTAAACCTACAGACACATCTTTTTTCGACGGCAAATTCTAGGAGATAATTCACAAGAGAAGACGACCACAAATCCTTGGAAGACGACTACAAAGAGTGGGAGTAGTTCTTAAAGGCTTGAAGATCACTATCACCGTAAAAGGGGTTTTGATTTTTCTTCCCTATAGTTTTCCCCTTCTTCAGGTTTTTCTTTCCATGGATTGTGTTTTTATTTGGGATTATTTGTATTGAACATGAGTAGCTAATCCCATAGTTAAGGCTATGGGGGATTTTGTTTTCCTAATTCATTGATTTTCAATTCAGATTTGATTATGGTAATTTCTTTTGGGTTTATTGTATTGTTCGAATCCTTGTCAAGACTTGATCACTTTTGACATATTTTAATTTATTGTTTGACCGGTGACCATCCACATCCAATGAGTTGACCTATATAATAAACCTAGGATTAGATTGGTGAATGACTAAACATCAATTTATTCTATCAATCGAATTGACAGTTATGTTAGTTCATCTCTTGAATCTAGGGCTTAATGCATTCTTGATTAATTCAACTAAATGACCAAATAGGTGAATTAAATTAGGAATAGAATATTGTTTCATCCATGACCATTGGGATTCAATAGCAATTAAAAGAATATTGGTAAGAGAATTACCTTACATCAGAAATGAATGAAAATCTGATTAATTGGATTCAAGCTAACCTTGCGCCCTAGTTTCCCTCTTATTGATTTATCTCTATATTGTTTGCTTATTCATTTTTCTTCTTTATTTTTTATTTGATTTTATTTTGAATTTCTCTTACACTTACGATTGTCTAAATAACCAAGAGTTTAGTTAAACTAATAATTACTTCTTATTCCTCATGAGATCGACAACTGGGACTCAAGTCCTATATTACTTTGCGACATAGTACACTTGCTCTAAGTGTATTTTACATGTATCAAGTTTTTGGTGCCGTTGCCAGGGAATAAGTTTAGTAATATTAGAAGCAAAAAGCTCTAGTTAATTGACGAGCGCTGAACTCAGTCAAAATTATAACCGAAGTTATTACCTAAGCTTGTAGCACAGTGACAACACCGGATCATCTCCACGAGGATTATAGATGCAATTTAATTAAATCAAGTGAAAGTTAGCAAAGGGGGGTTTGACAGTTTAAGATTGTACTTAACAAAATTAACGGAAGAAATGACAATTAAAGAGTAGTCAATTTAGAAACCTATCCAAGATTGGGTGGATTCAATCATAGACCCTTCATAAAACACTTCAAGCGCAATTGAATTGTTAATTTGGATCTAACCGAGATCTCTCGCATCAAATCCAAAATTCATACTAGACGATCGTCTAGAATTCAATTAACAAGTGATAAACACAAATCCGCAATCGCACCATTCATGAAAATCTATGTTAATTTCAAGTACCGAATTCAATTAACTTTGGCACAAATCAGTAACCTAACCTCTTCAATTACGTGATTAATTTAGATCAATCAGTTCTAAGTTTCATCACAAATCTCAATCTTCATTTATGTGATTAGTTTAGATCAATTAGTTCTAAGTTTCATCACAAATCTCAATCTTAAACCAAGATCAAATCAGATCAACATAAATAGAATCACCATTCATGCATTCAAGATCAAGAAGAAGAAGAAAGAAGAAGAAAAGAGGAATTCAATTACAAATCAAATACAATGCATAACCAAGGTCTCAAGAATCCAAACCACAATCTCTTCAAGAGTTCTAAATTGACCCAAAGTAGCTTAGCCCTCCATTACCATGAAGGGGAGCATCAAAATATACAAAACTATGAGAAACTATGAAGAAGCAAGAAGAAACTTAGAGAGAAATGAAGGAGAATACATGAAAGAAATGATAACCAATGGTGCCTTTTATAGAAGTCTAGGGTAACAAAATGACAAAGGGGAGTGAGTGGATGAGTGGGTGAGTGAGTGGAGTGTTTGAGTGGAATGGTTGAGTGGGTTGGTTTAGTGGATGAGTGAGTGGAATGGTTAAGTGGGTTGGTTGAGTGGAAAATGCCAAAGGACTTTTGGTGAGTGGGAAATTATGGACATGAATGGGTGAGTGGATGGATGAGTGGGTGGATTAGTGGATGAGTGGGTGGAGTGGTTAAGTGGTTAAATTAGTGTATGAGTGGATGAGTGGGTGGATTAGTGGATGAGTGGATGAGTGGATGAGTGGATTAGTGGATGGATGAGTGGGTGGTTGAGGACGAAAATTTCGTGTCTGACTTGAAAGCCAAAAACGACCAACTATACTTTAGATCCACGAAAAGTGCTCTTCATGAAAGTTGTAGATCCTTGTCTTGGCTATAAAATGGATAGCTGGTTCGTCCAATTTGGCTTCCTTCAGCCCAAGATATGTCCCAAATACCGTAGGTTGCTCAAACCCAACTTCAGCTCCTCTGTTCTGACTTGCAAGCTCAAAATGACCTAATAGACTTCCTTTTTTCAAAAAGTGTTCTTCATGAAAGTTGTTTATTTGGATCTTGACTATCCACTATCCAAATTTGAGCCCATCTTCATTATTACATCTTGAGATATGATTTTATGAGTGCACACTGTTCGGATTCTACTGACAGAACCTGTATTCTGACTTCCATGTAAACTTAGGTCCTTTAGACATCTTTTTGGGACTTCGATCTCTCATCAAAGTTGTAGAGCTTCCTCTTAGCTTTCCTACAAGGTAAAATTAATGTTCATCAGATATTAGGAACTCAAGTTATGGCCAAAATACAGAAACAGTGTCAAATCTCAATAATGCTAAAAATATTCAATTAGGACCAATTTGAGCTCAAACTCACAAAATCATACCAAACTCAATCAATTAAGAATATAGAGAGTGTAAAAGACTAAACATAAGGGTTTCTTAATGAATAAAATATGTGATTATCATTAATTTAGACACACTTTTATTTTATTTCTTTTTTTTATTTTTATTTTTATTTTTAATTAATTTGTTATTTCATCTCCTTGCTCATATTTCTTGTTTATGCTTACTCGTTCTCAATCTCTTAATTTGACTTCTGATCCAGAAATAGAGAAAACACCTCACAAGTTAAGGAAGCAATCTAATACTGAAGCTGTGACTGAAGAAGCTATAAGGAAGATGGAGAGAGAGACAACAATTGAGGGGAATCGTGAAGAATGAGCTACCTTAGTAGAGTGTGTAATATCCTTAAACACATGTTAGACTGGTAAATGGTTACCAAAGGTAGCGTTTGACTTGTTTAGCATGCCAGTCAAGTTTTATGACAAACTGAATTCATTTAAGCACTTAGTTGTAATACAAAAGTTGAAAAGTAGCTTAAAATGACTCAGATAATAGTATAAATTGCTAAGTTGAAGGAAATAAACATATCGAGTTTATTTCTAGGTCACAAATAAGCCAAGTAAGATGTGGTAAAAGTTTCAAGAGAATCGGAGTCAGTTTGGTATTTTTAGGCATGCTGATTGTGCTTTTAATGCCCGATTGACCCCCAGCAGATATGAAAAAATAGAATAATGGTGAAACAATAATTTAGATGAATCCTATGATTTATTCTAAAGTTGTTAGAAGCTGAAAAACTTGAATTAGCATGATTCAGGTGTCTTAGCAGATATAAGTTTCAGTGTAGAAACTTAAGTTAATCTTTTTTTCTTAATTCCCTCTACGTCCCACCCCTATTTCTATCTTCTCTTTCGGCAGAGAACCAAAAACAGAAAGAAAAGAAAAGAAGAAAAGGGAGAAAGGGGAGAAGAAGAAGGGAAGGGGAAAAGAGGAAGAGGAAGGTCAAGAATCAAGCTTCAAGATCAAGAGTCTTCAATAGGTAGGGGTTTAGAACTTCCACTCATCTATTTTCTCTATATTCTCTATGTATGCATATTAACAACCAAATATGCTAAAGTGAGTTCTAGATGAGTTTGATGTGTTTGGTTTGCATGGATATGTTTCTTAGATCAATTATGACTTGTTCATGCCATAAACTGAATTTAGAAACCTAGAAATATTCATTTAAACCACGATGTCCATTTTGGGGTTTAGGGTCAAGTATGCATGATTTTGGTTCAAGAATCCAAATCAAGAGGTGTAGAATGGTGATTGAGGTTTCCTAAGTGTTAATGAACTAATTAGGGACTTAAAATCACATAGAAAATGATCTTGAATGATAGGAAGTGAGAATTGTTCCAAAGGAACCATTTTCGGATTTTGCAGAATTCTGCAGAATCCAGTGAGCAGTCAACGATGTTTGCTGCATAACTCGAGCTGTAGATATAGGAATCACTTGATTCAGGTGTCATTTGAAAGCTAAGACATAAGGATTCATGTGGTAAAAATTTCAGAATTATTGAGCAATCCAATCAATACCAGTTTCTATTTGAATCCACGGAAGATTCTGCAGAAAAAGGAATTTTGGCAGTCAGTAAACCAGATTGCATAATTTCTTGCTCCAATGTCGTATGGACATGAAACTGGTGCCATTTGAAAGCTAAGATATAGGGCTTCATGTGGTAAAAATTTCAGAATTTTCCCACATGTAGTTTGTTCCCAGTTTCAATTTAAAGTTAGGTCAGAAATGGGTAAATTAGAGAATGCTCTGTTTTGGCCTCTGCAAAATGTCACATAACTTTGGCTACACTTAGCCAAATGAAGCAAGGTTTGTGGCATTGGAAAGATATGAGAAAGAGCTATGTACTCATAAAATTTCAGAATTTTAAAAGTTATGATGTATGTTTGGTGCAATCTTGAAAATCAACCTTTTTAGGCAAAATTTGAGGTGTTTTTGAAAAAGTTTGGACCCTAGAAACTTTAGTAGCTTCTTTAATAGGTAAAGTTGAATTATGAAAGTGTAGTAGAAATTTATTTTCTCCTTTATGGGTTAAACTTGAATTAAATGCTCCTTTATTCAGCTTATAATGAAATGTATGCATGATATTGAAGTATAAATGTAACGGATTGAATGACTTATGAAGTAAATCATTATATGCACTTAATATGGAATGAATGACATATGTGAATGATGTTGATATTGTAATACATTGAATATACCTTGTATGGTATGGATAAAGTTGATGAACATGATATTGAGAAGCAATATAAAAGAAAAGGTAAAAGTAGATGAGGTTGAATGAGTAGATGAGGTTGAATGAGTCCCTCTCTACTAGCATGTATGATAATGCATTAAGAAAAGTTTAATGATTATGGTAATTACTTCCCTATTATGTAAAGAAAAGTAAGATTATGTAAAAAGTAAAGGAAGGAAAGGTTTTAATACTCTTGCATGTTTTGTTTTCAAACTTGTTATTTGATGTTTCCATGTATTGTAACTTTATGCTTGGACAAAAGGGCTCCAAGTGGCTTAGACAAAATGGCTCCAAATGCTAAAGTTATGAATGTTTGGTAATGCAAGGAAAAAAAAAGGGCTTCTTGCCTACCCAGAAAACAATACAAGAAAGGGTTCTCCTTCGGGAGAAACAAAAGGCATGGTTCTAGGTTTGGTCTCAATGAAGGGCTATAACCTGAAGGAGGGGATTCAATAATCCCAATGAAGGGTTGTAGTCCGAAGGAGGGGATTTAATACCGAGCCACCTTCGGGAGAAACAAAAGGCATGGTCCTAGGTTTGGTCCCAATAAAGGGCTATAACCTGAAGGAGGGGATTCAATAATTCCAATGAAGGGTTGTAGTCCGAAGGAGGGGATTTAATACCAAGTCATGTGAACAATACGGAATAGATTAACATAGCTTCCCGGGAGTTAGAGCTCTGGCTGGGGGTGTTACATTAAAGATGCTTCCTGGAACAAAAAAAGCTTCCTGGAAATAATCAAATAACATGTGTTTTCTAAAATAAAATCTTTTCAAAGAATCATTATATGAGCATATTTTAGGATTCTCATTAGGCATAATCATACATTACCATGCATTACATAAAAAATGATGATTGTACGGGCAATCGTCTTGTGTTGATTCAATATGAAGATTAAGGTTAAAAGCTTATAAAAGGTTGATAGGAGTATTTACGAATTAGTCAAGTAGTATCGATCTTGGTGAGTATCCTTTGACGTTCATTCATGGAGGTAAAAGGAGATAGATAGGTGTCCGAAGGACTTTTGAGAAGGACATAACCATGATGTTTTGATAGTGCCAAGGCCAAAAGAGATAAGTGGGAAATCCAAAGACGCTCTTTGAGTAAGGATGAAGCTCGAATTTCTCAGCGTGCCAGGATATATGTAATGTGAGGATGAGTTTTTCCTCTAATTACCACTGAATGATATACTAACTAGTTCCTAGCAAACTTCCTTGTTTTCAAAATAAACTTCTGCATGTATTTCAAAACAAAACCCTGCATTTGCATTTCATTCACATACTCTTAGAATTTCCTTAGGCATATTCATATTACATATCATTATCATTGCATTCACAGACAGTTGTATGGGCATTGTCCATCACTGTTGGTATTTACAGTTGTATGGGCATTGTATATATTAGCAGTGTGTAGACTATCAGTTGATATCACACTATAAGAAAGTGTGCAAATATGAGGAAAGAGGAGAAAACTCCTAAGTTAGAATTATAGCATCTGTTATATAATTGTTATATACAATGTTATAGTTGGATGGAATTGGATTTGCTTTTACTGAGAATGTTTATTCTTACCCCAGTTGCTATTCCATGTAAATCCAGATGCAGGATCAGACACAGGTACAATGGTACAGACCCTGCTAAGAGTAAGAAGATAAAGTATGAAGACTAGAGTAGTTTTTATTGTTTTAAGTAGACAGAACTTATGCAATCAGTTTATATTTGTTATGTATCTTTTATGTTATATGTATTATGATAAGCCCTCTTGTGGCTAAGTTTGTATATATATATATATATATGAGGTTTAAGTTTTCTGCAATCTCTCAAGGTTTTCTATAATTACTCAGTTGTGATTATGGATATATGTTAGTAGATAGTGTATAGAAGTGACGTTTCTAGTATTGTTATCTTTATATATCATTGTGTAACTATGATATATCCAGATACCTGTATTAGGATGTTACATTATGGTATCAGAGCAGTTCATCCTGTTGAGCCGGGGTATGGACTGACTATGCTTAGGCATAAGTAGCAGTTTAGTAGAAAGATATGCATTCTTTTATCTCTTTTTGAGATATGCTGATGGGATTGCATGACTAGCCTTAGGTATATGTGCTAATAGCTACTGTCATACAGTTACATGATATTGAGCCTAGCTAACTCAATATGCATTGTGCTATGTGTATAGGAAACTATGGCAACTACCAGGCGAACCTATGAGACTAGGAGACTGGTAAAGGAGGAGAAAACCAGAGCTCTTAGAGAAATGACTGTTGTATTGAGAGAGCAGACTACCATTAGTAGAAGTCTATCAGCAGTGATAGAATAGGACTCACATAGTTAGTTACGGGAATGAGAAGGAACTTGTGAGAGATCAGTATTTCTCAGAGTTCAGGAAAGTTACTCCTTTGTTTACAAGGGAGAGTTTGGTTCAGTCAGAGCCGAAAGGTGGTTTCACGTGATGGAAGAAATCCTTGAGGTCATGTTGTGAGCTGATGAACAAAAGGTGACCTTGCTTCATAAGGGTTAGTAGGAGAAGCCAGAAGCTGTTGAGATGAAGCAGAGAGGTTACTAGAGATGGTTTGTACTCAAACCACCTAAGAGGTGTTTAGAGTTACTTTCCTAGATAAGTATTATTTCCTTGAGTTATAGAAAGCAAAGGAGTAGGAATTCCTAAAGTTGGAGCAAGGGAATATTACTGAAGACTAGTATGCGAAGCAATTCAAGGAATGTCAGAAGTTCTTTTCTTATTTTACATCCAATCCAGATGAAGACTGGAAGTAAGTAAAATTTGAAGTAGAGCTTGGAGAGGACATTAGAAGAGTTGCGATGCAAAAAGAGGTTAAGGACTTCTTCGCTCAAGTTAGTGAGAGCAGAGTTGTAGAAGTAGATAATCTTAGGACCATGATGGAACAAGAGTTAGAAAGTTCCTAAAGAGGAAAAGATCAGATGTTGAGATCAGTAAGGGTGCCTCTTGATCTCAATTTGTATCAGAGTTGCGCAGTGGAAGCTTGGAGTGATGATAAGTATAAGTAGAGTGCTTTTAGACGAGCAACCCTATGAAAAAAGGTAAATCGAGCTTCAAGTCACTAAGATCTGCTTGATATGGTAAGATACATGGATGTGGACCATGCTTGACAGATAATCCATGACCTGCATAAGTGAGTAACCAGGACATCGCAAGGGAGATGGTTCTTGGAAAAAGGAAGTGACGAAATCTTCCAACTTGGTATGAGATGAGAACACATGTAAAGATAAATCTTTTAAGGTGTGTATAAGAAGAGAATAGATTTACTTTGTAGATCATGTTGATTTACTTTGTGAATCTAGTTTGCTTACCTTGTTGGTATGGTTTGGTTGTTTTAGAGAGACAAATGATGTTATGTTCTTGTTTAGTTAGTGTATGAGACTGTGCCTTAAGTTAAAGGCAAGTTGAACAAAGGAAATATCAAGAATAAATGTCTTTGTCTAAGAGAAGGATAATCAAGTATATCAGTTGAGAGAAGCTTTGAATTTTCTCAGTTAGTGCTACCTGGATTAGGCCAGTTAAGGTAGGTGGTATTCAGCAGTGGACTCTAGATGGTGACTTTGTTTTCCAAGACTAGAAGAGAAGGTTGATTACTACATTAGTATTGGTAATTCCAAATTCCCATGAGAGCTTTGAAGTAGTCAGATATACTTCGAAGATGGGACTAGGGTGTGTTCGATGCAATAAAGGTAGGTAGATGCCTACGCATCAAGGCAGTTAAGTCTGCAAGAGAAAGACTACCCTAGGTATGATCTGGAATTAGCCACAACAGTGATTACCTTATAGTTTTGGAGACATAACTCATAAGGAGTCTAGTTAAAGGTGCTCCGTGATCATGATAGCTCAAGATGCTTGTTGATCAAAGGAAGCTAGACATGAAGCAGAATAGATGGATAGAGTTTTTCAAGGCTCATAACCTTGAGTTGAGATATCATTCGGGTAAGGCCAAAGAAGTGGTCGATGCACTAGATAGGAAATTCCTACAGGTGTCTCAAATAATAGTCCAAGAGAGAGTGAATTTCTTGAGAGTTTTCGAGAATTTGAGTCTAGCGGTAACTATGATTCCAGATAGTCTCTCAATGAGCAAGGTGAACATAGTAAGAGGCCTAAAGACTCAAATTTCTTTGAATCTCAAAAGGAGAATGAAGCTCTAAGGGACAAGTGTGAGTAGATCTTCTAAAGAACCCTAAAGGATTTTGTTTTGACTAAGAGGGAATGACGAAGTTTAGAGACAACTTTGTTTTCTAAGAAGGTCAAAAATCAAGAAAAATGATTCCAGAAGAAGCTCACCAGAGAAAGTATACCATCTATCAAGAGGCTATTGAGGTTTTCCAAGAGTAAGGAAGATGTATAGTGGCATAGTATGTTAAAGAACATAATAGCATATGTTGAGTTGCAGTGAATGTAGTGTCTGAAAGAGATATTAGATTCACACCAGGTTTTCGAAGCCTTATAAGAAGGAGTTCAAATCTAAGTTATGTTTTAGTACAGCTTACCATCCATAAGCATAGAGATCAAGAGCTTTAAGATAAGCAGATCTCATCAAGAGAAGGTGGATGGGAGAAGTTGGTACTGAAAAAGGACTACATGGAAGCAGAAGTTCCATGTGGAGTTTTGTTTAACCAGAATTGTTTACTTGAGGTGAGCAATTTTGGGGACAAAATTTTAAAAAAGAGGGGAGAAATGTAATACCCTTAAACACATGTTAGACTGGTAAATGATTACCAAAGGTAGCGTTTGACTTGTTTAGCATGCCAGTCAAGTTTTATGACAAACTGAGTTCATTTAGGCACTTAGTTGCAACACAGAAGTTGAAAAGTAGCTTAAAATGACTCAGATAATAGTATAAATTGCTAAGTTGAAGGAAATAAACATAGCAAGTTTATTTCTAGGTCACAAATAAGCCAAGTAAGATGTGGTAAAAGTTTCAAGAGAATCGGAGTCAGTTTGGTATTTTTAGGCATGCTGGTTGTGCTTTTAATGCCCGATTGACCCCCAGCAGATATGAAAAAATAGAATAACAGTGAAACAACAATTTAGATGAATCCTATGATTTATTCTAAAGTTATTGGAAGCTGAAAAACTTGAATTAGCATGATTCAGGTGTCTTTAGCAGATATAAGTTTCAGTGTAGAAACTTAAGTTAATCTTTTTTCTTAATTCCCTCTACGTCCCACCCCCTATTTCTATCTTCTCTTTCGGTAGAGAACCAAAAACAGAAAGAAAAGAAAAGAAGAAAAGGGAGAAAGGGGAGAAGAAGAAGGGAAGGGGAAAAGAGGAAGAGGAAGGTCAAGAATCAAGCTTCAAGATCAAGAGTCTTCAATAGGTAGGGGTTTAGAACTTCCACTCATCTATTTTCTCTATATTCTCTATGTATGCATATTAACAACCTAATATGCTAAAGTGAGTTCTAGATGAGTTTGATGTGTTTGGTTTGCATGGATATGTTTCTTAGATCAATTATAACTTGTTCATGTTATAAACTGAATTTAGAAACCTAGAAATATTCATTTAAACCATTGATGCCTATTTTGGGGTTTAGGGTCAAGCATGCATGATTTTAGTTCAAGAATCCAAATCAAGAGGTTTAGAATGGTGATTGAGGTTTCCTAAGTGTTAATGAATTAATTAGGGACCTTAAATCACATAGAAAATGATCTTGAATGATTGGAAGTGAGAATTGTTCCAAAGGAACCATTTTCTCTGCAGAATCCAGTGAGCAGTCAGCAATATTTGCTGCATAACAAGAGCTATAGATATTGGAATCACTTGATTCCAATTCCATTTGAAAGCTAAGACATAAGGCTTTATGTGGTAAAAATTTCAGAATTATTGAAGAATCCAATCAATACCAGTTTCTGTTTGAATCCACGGCAGATTCTGCATAAAAAGGCATTCTGGCAGTCAGTAAATCAGATTGCATAATTTCTTGCTCTGATGTCGTATGGACATGAAACAGGTGCCATTTGAAAGCTAAGATATAAGGCTTCATGTGGTAAAACTTTCAGAATTTTCCCACATGTAGTTTGTTCCCAGTTTCAATTTAAAGTTAGGTCAGAAATGGATAAATCAGAGAATGCTCTGTTTTGGCCTCTGTAAAATGTCGCATAACTTTGGCTACACTTAGCCAAATGAAGCAAGGTTGTGGCATTGGAAAGATATGAGAAAGAGCTATGTACTCATAAAATTTCAGAATTTTAAAAGTTATGATGCATGTTTGGTGCAATTTTGAAAATCAGCCTTTTTAGGCAAGATTTGAGGTGTTTTTGAAAAAGTTTGGACCCTAGAAACTGTAGTAGCTTCTTTAATATGTAAAGTTGAATTATAAAAGTGTAGTAAATATGTATTTTCTCCTTTATGGGTTAAACTTGAATTAAATGCTCCTTTATTAAGCTTATAATGAAATGTATGCATGATATTGATGTATAAATGTAACGGATTGAATGACTTATGAAGTAAATTATTATATGCACTTAATATGGAATGAATGACATATGTGAATGATGTTGATGTTGTAATACATTGAATATACCTCGTATGGTATGGATAAAGTTGATGAACATGATATTGGGAAGCAATATAAAAGAAAAGGTAAAGGTAGATGAGGTTGAATGAGTCTCTCTCTACTGGCATGTATGATAATGCATTAAGAAAAGTTTAATGATTATGGTAATTGCTTCCGTATTATGTAAAGAAAAGTACGATTATGTAAAAAGTGAAGGAAGGAAAGGTTTTAATACTCTTGCATGCTTTGTTTTCAAACTTGTTATTTGATGTTTCTATGTATTGTAACTTTATGCTTGGACAAAAGGGCTCCAAGTGGCTTGGACAAAAGGGCTCCAAATGCTAAAGTTATGAATGTTTGGTAATGCAAGGAAAAAAAAAGGGCTTCCTGCCTACCCAGAAAATAATACAAGGAAGAGTTCTCCTTCGGGAGAAACAAAAGGCATGGTTCTAGGTTTGGTCCCAATGAAGGGCTATAACCTGAAGGAGGGGATTCAATAATCCCAATGAAGGGTTGTAGTCCGAAGTAGGGGATTTAATACCGAGCCACCTTCGGGAGAAACAAAAGGCATAGTCCTAGGTTTGGTCCCAATGAAGGGCTATAACCTAAAGGAGGGGATTCAATAATCCCAATGAAGGGTTGTAGTCCGAAGGAGGGGATTTAATACCAAGCCATGTGAACAATACAGAGTAGATTAACATAGCTTCCTGGAAGTTGGAGCTCTGGCTGGGGGTGTTACATTAAAGATGCTTCCTGGAACAAAAAGGGCTTCCTGAAAATAATCAAATAACATGTGTTTTCTAAAATAAAATCTTTTCAAAGAATCATTATATGAGCATATTTTAGGATTCTCATTAGGCATAATCATACATTACCATGCATTGCATAAAAAATGATGATTGTATAGGCAATCGTCTTGTGTTGATTCAATATGAAGATTAAGGTTAAAAGCTTATAAAAGGTTGATAGTAGTATTTACGAATTAGTCAAGTAGTATCGATCTTGGTGAGTATCCTTTGACGTTCATTCATGGAGGCAAAAGGAGATAGATGGGTGTCCGAAGGACTTTTGAGAAGGACATAACCTTGATGTTTCGATAATGCCAAGGCCAAAGGAGATAAGTGGGAAATCCAACGACGCTCTTTGAGCAAGGATGAAGCCTGAATTTCTCAGCGTGCCAGGATATGTGTAATGTGAGGATGAGTTTTTCCTCTAATTACCACTGGATGATATACTGACTAGTTCCTAGCAAACTTCCTTGCTTTCAAAATAAACTTTTGCATGTATTTCAAAACAAAACCCTACATTTGCATTTCATTCACATACTCTTAGAATTTCCTTAGGCATATTCATATTACATATCATTATCATTGCATTCACGGACAGTTGTATGGGCATTGTCCGTCACTGTTGGTATTTACAGCTGTATGGGTGTTGTATATAGTAACAATGTGTGGACTATCGATTGATATCACACTATAAGAAAGTGTGCAGATATGAGGAAAGAGGAGAAAACTCCTAAGTTAGAATTATAGCATCTGTTATATAATTGTTATATACAATATTATAGTTAGATAGTATTGGAATTGCTTTTACTGAGAATGTTTATTCTCACCTCAGTTGCTATTCTATGTAAATCCAGATGCAGGATCAGGCACAGGTACAATGGTACAGACCCTACTAAGGGTGAGAAGATAAAGCATGAAGACTAGAGTAGTTTTTATTGTTTTATGTAGACAGAACTTATGTAATCAGATTATATTTATTCTGTATCTTTTATGTTATATGTATTATAATAAGCCCTCTTGTGGCTAAGTTTGTATATATATATGTATGAGGTTTAAGTTTTCCTAATCTCTCAAGGTTTTCTATAATTACTCGGTTGTGATTATGGATATATGTTAGTAGATAGTGTGTAGAAGTGACATTTCTAGTACTGTTATCTTTATATATCATTGTGTAACTATGATATATCCATATATCTGTATTAGGATGTTATAGAGTGGACCATGCTTGAA
Organism: Ormosia emarginata; assembly: GCA_029884605.1. Classification (NCBI taxonomy): domain Eukaryota; kingdom Viridiplantae; phylum Streptophyta; class Magnoliopsida; order Fabales; family Fabaceae; genus Ormosia; species Ormosia emarginata. The sequence goes on from JAQQTP010000048.1 coordinate 5,493,692, forward strand.
TATTCCATGCCCACAACTGGAGGGTATGAAGGGAGTATTACAAGACTAGCTGTGGCAGCTAACAACTTTGAGATCAAACCAGCATTGATCTCCATGATTTAAACTTATGTTCAATTTAGTGGATTGCCTTCGGATGACCCAAATCAACATCTGATCAGGTTCTTAGAGTTATGTGACACCATCCAGTATAATGGGGTGACAGATGTAGCAATTTGATTGCGACTCTTTCCTTTCTCTCTAGGGACAGGGCGAGTCAACGGCTAACGTCATTACCAAAGGGTTCCATCGGCACATGGGAACATTTGACACAACAATTTTTGGCTAAGTATTTTCTTCCATCTAAATCTGCTAAGTTAAGGAATGACATTTCTTCTTTTGTGCAGTTTGATATGGATACTCTCTATGAAGCTTGGGAACATTTTCAAGAGTTGATAACGAGGTGTCCACATCACAAGTTTCCCGTATGGCAGTAGGTATGAATTTTTTACAATGGTCTGTCTCCTGCCAACCAGTCACTAATTAATGCCGTTGCGGAAGGAACAATTTGGAGGAAAACACCGACTGAAAGCCATGCATTGATTAAAGAAATGGTGTTGAACAGTTATCAATGGAAAAATGAGTACCAGGTGACTGAGAAACAAGTCAGTGTGCATGTTGTTGACTCCTCTACTGCTATTCTGAGTCAATTAGAGACATTAATGAAGAAAGTCAAGACTCTAATGGTGGCCAATAGTGCAGTCCCACCAATCATCTGTGAAGTATATGAGGGACAGGGTCATACAAGTTCAAGCTGTCAAGTTGGTAGCCCATTTGCACCCGAGCAGGAAGGAGAAAATTTTGTTGGCAAGTTCAACCGACCGCTGTACAATCCGTATTCCATTACGTACAATCCTGGTTAAAAGGACCATCCCAATTTCAAATGGGCTAATCAACAGGGTAATCAACAAAGCCATCAGCGAGCTCCGCAACCACCCTTAGGTTTCTAAGCACCTAAAGAGAGGCAAAATTTTGAAAACTTTGTAATGACGTACATGTAGAATTCAAAGGCCTAGATGAAGAGCATGGAAACTCAAATTAATCTGTTTGCTACGTTGATGACAGAAAAGGCACTGGGAGCATTACCTGGTACTACTGAGCCTAATCCGAAAGAACATGCCAATGCAATTACCCTGAGAAGTGGCAAGACTTTGGAAGGACAGATGAATGAAGCACCTATCTCGTTAGGAATTGAGAAAAAGAAAAATGTTCTTACTGAAGATGTCTCAATTCAAGATGGCAATAAAGAAGGAGAGGTTGAGAAAGAACAACCAGGAGAGCGAAGAAGGATCGTGAGCAGAAAACAGTATATGAACCCTCACCATATGCCAAGATCTTATTCCCTCAGAGGCTCAAGAACACTCAACAGGACAAGCAATTTGTCAACTTCTTGGAGATGTTCAAGAAATTGCGAATTAACATTCCATTTGTTAAAGTCATCTCTCAAATGCCCAAGTATGCGAAGTTCTTGAAGGAAATACTTACAAAAAATGCAAGCTTGAGGATTTTGAGACGATAAGGCTAAATGAAGAGTGCTCCGCCATTCTCTTGAAGAAGCTACCACCGAAATTAAAAGATCCATGGAGTTTTACTATTCTTTGCTCTATTGGTAACTCTTATTTTTGAGAAAACATTATGTGATTTTGGTGCTAGTAGGGGTGTTCACGGGTCAGGTCGGGTCGGGTCAGGTTTAGGGGGAAAAAATGTCCGAACCAATTAATCTAAGTTGGGTCGATTTTGGATAAAATTTTTCAGGTAACCCGACCCGAACCAACCCGATGGCAATCGGGTTGGTTCGGGTAAGGTAATCAGGTAGGGAATTTGGGAAGGGAGAGTAAAATTGGGAACAAAAATAGAGAAGGTAAGTATATCAGGTCGGTTCAGGTTAGTCGGGTTCGCGAGTCGGATCGGACCCGTGAACATCCCTAATTAAGAAATACCTAAAATGACGTCGTTTACTCGGGTAGTCGGGTCAGGACATCGGGTTGGATTACTTAACCCATCACCTGAACTAATTAGAAGCCGGGTTAATCGGGTTGGACCCGAACTGACCTGATGACCCAAACCAACTCAGATATATTATATCGGGTCGGTTCAGGTTGGTCGGGTTCACGGGTCGGATCAGACTCGTGAACACCCCTAGGTGCTAGTATAAATTTGATGTTTTTCTCTATTTTGAAGAAATTAGGAATGTAGGAACCAAAACCCACCAACATTTCATTACAGCTGGCCAATAGATCCATCACTTACCCTCGTGGTATATTGAAGGATGTTTTGGTGAAAGTGGACAATTTTATTTTCCCAGATGATTTTGTGGTGTTGGATATGGAAGAGAACGTTGATATTCTTCTCATTCTTGGAAGACCATTTCTAGTACCTTTAGGAGCCGTGATTAATTTACCTTGGGGTGAGATCATCTTGAGAGAGGATGGAGATTATGTGACCATCAATGTCTTTAGGGAGGCTAAATCTTCCCCAATGTCAAATCTTCATGCCCCTATCAATATCGTTCAAGCTACGAAGCAGGAAGCCTTAGTTATCAAAGACCCCCCACCATCATACAACGTTGACGTTAACCTTTCTAAAACTCAAGTAGTTGAAATAGATAAAGGTCCTCTCATGAACAATGCTCCATTGCAAATTGGTCCTTCATCAATTGATCAATTGAAACCATCATGGCCTAGCGGGATCTCTCACGCAAAGGCGCTTTTGAGACAACCAAGTCCTTATCAAGTTCAAAATGATGTTGGAAGCATTCCTAAGGCCATTGACGAAGGGAGGAAGCACTGTTTTGAACAGAAGAAGGTGTCATCCTATTTTTGTTGCTTTAAGCCACCTTGATCAACCTGAGCAAAAGGCAACATCGAGCTAATTATGTTAAACAAGTGCTTCACAGGAGGCAACCTGTTTTTCTATTCTTGCATTTTTTTCCAGTTTTTGTTTTGTTTTTCCCCAAAAAAAATATTTGACCCTTTTTTTTTCTTATGTAGTTTTCGCCAACATGTCACTGCTCAGTTAGACAGATATTTGAGCTCATGGCTACACGCCTTCCCTAGGCTCTACCTCCCTCACTTCCTTCGTGATTTTATGTTTAATTTTTCAGGGAAGTTTCGTTATCCTCTACACTGTTATTTTTATTTTATTTTTTTACATTGAGGACAATGTTCATCTTAAGTGTGGGGGGGTACTCCTAATTTTTTTGTAAAATTAATGAACACTTGAGTATTGTTAGTAATCAAGCATGAATTATGTGTTAATTTCTTGAATTAATACTGAGTTGATAGAGATATGTTTAAGAGGAGAATCCATTCATGAGCTGATATTATGAGAAGCAATCTTTTTCAATTAAGTAAAGTGAAATTTAGCATCTTAGTTGGAAATTAGCTCTATCTGCTTGTATTTGTTCTCTCTATTAACTTAGCTAGAAAGTGAGTTTTGAGCCTTAATGATTGAAATTTTCATAAACAAATCCTATTTTTCATCTGGAGTGAGTTTTCTCTTGATTTATGTGTACTAGAACTTGTTTTGATATCTTGTTGAGACTTTACTTGTTCACATACATACTTGAACATGATTAAGGTAATTAAGCTTAATTTTTTCTTGACTTCCAGAGTTGCGTAGAGAAAATAATCTCTTAGTTGCCCCATTTGAGCCTAAAATTGATTTCTTTGGATACCAGTTGAATAATCAGGTTGGATTAGTTGGAGCAATTGGTGTGTTAATTGAAAAGTCATTAAGGGTTATTTATGTCTTCAAGGGTTACTAAAAAAAATGGAAAAGGAAGAAGAAAAAGAAAAGAAAAAGAAAAAGATTGTTGGTGAAGAATAATGAGAATATTGGGTTGAAAGTGAGAATTTGTTATACCCTTGTGCATTATGTTCTATTTATCATCTTTTCAACCTGATTCTGTTTTGTATTTATTTATCCATGAACATTCTTTTCTCTAATTTATCTTTTTCCTACCTTTTATTGTTACTCTTGACCCTGTTACAACCAAAGAAAGCCTTTTGATTCTTATATTGTATGTAAACTTAGAAGTGGAGATGAGACTGATAATCAAGCTTATGGTATTACATTTATCAAGAGAAAGTGGAGAGATCTCTTTGTGCTTAAACACTTGAGCGATGGAAGGATGAGTGACCTAAACTAGTTAGTAAAGAGAATATATTCAAGGTAGACCCAAGCCTCTAATTGTATTAAATACTAAATGATCTTGCTATATTAAATTTGATTGCTAAACTTGATTGAATTCTTAAATTGTGGAATTCCCCTTGATTCATGTTTTTGGATGTTGAGTTTAATCTTGTTTTTTATGCTTATTCTTTGCTTGAGGACAAGCAAAGCTCAAGTGTATGGGGTTGATAAGTCTATATTTTATACTCTTAAACCGGATGAATTATGGTGATTTGCTTGTATTTATTGGTGAATTTTAGATGAATCCTTATCATTGTCTTTATTTTCACAGATTGAAGAAGTTTATCAGATTTGGAGTGAAAGCAAATGAAAACACCGCATTTTCAAAGCAAAAGAAGATCATTTACAAAGCTAATAAACACCATTTTTTTATATATTAGTTGACCTTCATATTCCACATTTTAGACTTCTCTTGTGCTTAATCGATTGATTTTGGTCACCATTTATAAGTTTATGTTGAAATTGGACTTAGTTGTATTTTTCAGCATTGTGACAATTTTACATTATTTCTATATTTCGGGTATAACTTGAGTTATAGAGATCTAACTATGATTGCCTATGCAACAATGAAGATTAGTTTTGATGATAACAAACATGAAAATGATGAGAAGGCCAAGTCCAAGATCTTCAAGATTAGCTTTAAAACTTAGAGTCATTTGTACGGAGCCTTTTCAGATATCTCATTGATTTGGTTAAAAGAAAATATCTAAACTTGCTCCTAATAAAACCAAGTTTCAAAAATGGTTCTTCAAATATTTAAAAGGTTTTGATATTTTGGAAACCACCTGGGCAGTTTTCTAAAACAATTGCAAATGGTTTTTAACAGGGTTATTCAAATAAAGACATCTTTATTCGAATAAACCAAGTCTTGAAAAACTGATTTTTAACAGGGTTATTCGAATAACCCTAGAGTTATTCGAATAACAGTTTCAAATTTTTACTATGCGCTTCTGCTTTTCAAGTGCTATTCGAATAGCACCTCTACTATTCGAATAAAATATTTTCTGGATGGCTTCTTTTAAATGAGTTATTCAAATAACCATTGAGTTATTCGAATAGACCTATTTTTATGAAAACTTTTATAACAGAGTTATTTGAATAACTCTCAGGCTATTCGAATAACACATATCAGTTTCAGTTTTTGCAAGGTTTTTAAGCTGAGTTATTTGAATAACTCAAATGGTTATTCAAAAAACACTCGTGATCCTTATTTTGAAAAGATACGACTAGGTTCGTATTAATTACGTTAATTAATGATTTCAATGGTTGTTTTATTCGAGAACTCTATAAATAGAGGCCTTGGGTCACCTTTGAACATTGCCTAACTATCTGAATCATTCATTGCTTGCTTCAAAATGTGATTTATTATTTTCTCATATTTTATGTGCTCTTTTCGCCAAAACTTTGAGATGTCCTTAGAGAGCTTCTTAGTGCTTCAATTTGTGATATTTACTCTTTTTGAGAGTTTTTCTTCATCTATTTTATGCTTCTTTGTAACGAGGGTGAGGTATCCCTCAAGGTTTGTATAAGGGTGAGGTATCCCTGAAAGTTGAAGCTTTAGCACAAGTGTACAATGTCCCTGTGTGCGAAAAGTGCTCTAGTTTGTAACGGTTGCAAGCACTTGTTTAAGCTTGTATTCATAGTAAAAAATCTTGGATAGTTTTTCGAGGACTGGACATAGGCCACAAGTGGTTTAGTGGCTGAACCAGAATAAATATCATGTCTGCTCTTCTCTTATTAATCTCTTTAATTTTTTGCAATTTATTTATTAATGCATACTTGTTTATTTTATGTTCTTAAGGCTTTTTATCATCTTTATATCCAATTCTTTTAACATATAGCTTCAAAGAAATTTGTTTTAAAAACGTTTGCGAAAAGTTTTAAAATACTCAATTCATCCCCCCTCTTAAGTATTGGAGCCACTTGGTAACAAGTGGTATCAATGCTAGACTCTTATATAAAGAGCTTAGCAGCTTCAAGAGAACATGACTTCTTCAAATGGTTTTTCAGAAGGATCCTTCATAAACTGACCACCTTTTTTCAATGGGGATGGTTATGCATATTGGAAGGAAAGAATGAAAATTTTCATCGAAGCTATTGATCTAGATGTGTGGGATGCTGTCGAAAATGATGCATTTATACCTATGCAAGAGGTCAATGGTGTAAAGACTGGAACACCAAGGAGTGAATGGTCTGATGAGGATAAAAGAAAAGTTCAACATAACTTGAACACCAAAAACATCACTACTACTACTTTGGGGTATGATGAATTTTTTAGAATTTCAAATTGTAAAACTGTTAAAGAAATATGGGACACTTTACAAGTTACCGATAACGATACTAGTGAAGTAAAGAGGTTGAGAATCAATTCTCTTACTCGAGAATATGAATTATTTAGAATGAACTAAGGAGAAAATATTCAAGAAATACAAAAGAGGTTCACCCACATTGTAAATCATCTTGCATCATTAGGAAAGAAATTTTTTTAATGAAGATTTGATTAACAAAGTTTTGAGATGTCTTAGCAGGATTTGGAAACCCAAGGTGACAGTCATATTAGAATCAAGGAATTTGTCAACAATGACACTAGCCACACTTTTTGTAAAACTCCATGAACATGAATTGGAGCTGAGCAAATTAAGTCAGAGTGAAGAAAATGATAAGAAGAAAAAGGGAATAGCTCTCAAAGTCGCGTCCTCAGTAATTGATAACAATGATGATGAGGATGGAGAAGGCACAGAGAACCTTGAACTAAATGAAGAAAACCTCAGCCTTCTAGTAAGAAAATTTGATAAGTTCCTAAGGAAAAAAGGAAATTAAAGAAGACCCGCCTTTTCCCCCAAAGAAAACTCATCACAAAGGGGAAGGAATATCTTCAACTTCAACATGTTACGAGTGTGGAAAACCTAGACACATGAAGATAGGGTGTCCAATTTACCAAAAGAAGATAGAGAAATTTGAGAAGAAACCCTTCAAGGAAAGAAGAGGAAGAAGAGCCTACATAGCATGGGATGACAATGCTATCGATTCAATCGATAGCTCCGAAAGTGAGGAAGCCCATCTATGTCTTATGGCCAAAGGAGAAGAAGAACAAGAAAGCGACATTGAGTTAATTTCTAATTGTGACTTATCTCCTACGTATGATGAACTACAAGAGGCTTTTGAGGAATTGCATGGTGAATCACTATGGCTCACTAAATTAGTCTCTTCGTCTAAGAAAATAATTTCTTCTTTAGAAAATCAAATTCTTATTTTAAATAAAGAAATTAAAGAATTAAAAATTAAAAATGAGACATTAGGATTAATTGATGCATGCACAACTTATTCTTCATATGCTTCTACTTGTTCATCTTGTTATGTTCTTGAAAAAGAAATTGAAGACTTAAAGAACACCCTTTCTAAATTCACTTTTAGAAGAGATAATTTAAATATTTTATTAGGAAAACAAAGAGTTGTTTTTCAAAAAGTCGGGATAGCTTATAACCCCAAAAATCAACAAAAATTTTATAAAAAATTATTTGTTAATTCTAGTACTTCAAGTAGTCCTTTTATAAAATATTTTTATTGTTAAAAGAAAGGACATGGTGCATCAATATATAATGCAAGGAAAAATATCAACACGAAAATTAGAACTAAAATAGTATGGGTTCCTAAGGGTACAATACCTAGAACTAACACACAAGGATCCAAGAAAATTTAGGTACCAAAAGTTGAAAATTAAAAAAGTGTTGTAGGTGTGCTTGAAGGCCAAAAGCTCAAATTGGTACCTCGATAGTGGATGCTCCAAGCACATGACCAAAGACGACTCCAAATTCTCATTCCTTGTTCCCAAAACTCATGGACATGTAACCTATCAAGATAACAACAAAGGAAAGATTCTTGGAGTTGGCAAAGTCGGTAAAAATCCTATTGAATGGCTTAAACATAACTTGCTTAGTATTAGTCAATTATGTGACAAAGGAAATAGAGTAATATTTGATTCAAATTGTTGCATAATTGAAGGTAAAAATGATAAGCATGTTAAGTTTGTGGGTCATAGAGTTAATAATATTTATATGTTACTAAGTGGCCTCAAACTTAAGAGGGGGGTGAATTGAGTTTATGAAATATTTTCCAAATCTTTCGCAAAGCACTTGTTTATCAAATTTTCGTTAAAGCTATTGTTTAATTGAAGTGAATAGATAAATGTGATCAAATGAATCACTCACAAATAAACAACCTAAGATAGAAAGTATTCAAGCAAAACTAGATAACAAGCTCAACTCAAGCATATATAATTAAAGCACAAAGTAAAGAGATAGAGTTGAGAGAATCAAACACAATGATTTATCCTGATTCAGCCACCCCTTGTGACTTACGTCCAGTCCTCAAGTAAACCACTCAAGATTTTTCACTAAACTTCAAGCTTGAACGGGTGCTTGAAAACCTTTACACAATAGAGCATTCACCACACCTTGGGATACCTCACCCTTTGTGCTTGAGCCTCAAAATAGGGATTTCTCACCCTTTTCACTAGAGGGATACCTCACCCCTTTACAATCTTTAAAGGATATCTCACCTTCTTTACAACAAGGGATACCTCACCTTTTACAATCTTTTAGAGATACCTCACTCTCTTTGCTCTAGAGGGATACCCCACCCTCTTCACAAAGAATCAAAGTGTTTATAAGATGAAACTCTCACAAGAGTAGATTACACAAATTGAAGCTCTACAATGCTCTTCAAGAATATCTCAAATATATACAAAAATAGAGCACAAATGATTTAAGGAAGATTCTCGGATTATAGTGATTGAAAGATGTTTCTCAGTTATTGGTTAGTTAGAAATGATGCCACAAGATGTGTATTTATAAGTTTTTAGATCAATAGAGTCGTTGGGTAGCTTTTGTGGCAACATTTAATGCCAAGAAAAAATAATCGTTGGGCATGTCAGAATGTTGGTAATCAATTACACACTTTTAGTAATCGATTACTTAGTTGTATGAATGTGTTATTGGCTTTCTGGGCAGGATGTAATCGATTACCAACCTTGTGTAATCGATTACATGACCTCTGCCAGACTTGTAATCGATTACCGCGCATGGTGTAATCAATTACAAGGTTTCTGTCATGCTTGTAATCGATTACATGCTCAATGTAATCGATTACCATCTCTCTGTTTAGCTTGTAATCGATTACAACATATGTGTAATTGATTACCTTGCCCTTTGAACACATTTTTCAAGTCCAATTAAGTCTCCAGGGCATTTTTAACATTGGGGAACTTGAACTAAATAAGATTTACAAATGTTTAACATACTCCAAGATTGAAATCAACATTTCTTTAAAATATGAACTTTGAAAAACAAGTTCATTTAAGAGATCTTTGAAAAACCATTTGAATATAATTGAGATACCTTGAGAGTATTTCTATTGATGTTCTAAGACCTATATCTAATATACCTCTTTTGATCTTGATCTTCTTCTTTTGGTCTTGGTTTTTTCTTTCTCTCTTGGTCTTCATCTTGACTTTGTTATCATTAAAAACTCATTTGATATGCTTCAAGACATATCTTCTTATTTATATGATTAGCCTTGATGATATATCTTCAAGTGATATGAAATGTCTTTTAAGTAAGGAAGATGATTCATGGTTATGGTAAAGAAGAATTGCACACATTCACATGAATCACTTAAAAAATGGTTTCTAAAGAGCTAGTAATTGGACTACCCAAGCTCAAATTTAAAAAAGACAAATTATGTGATGCATTTCAAAAAGGAAAACAAGTAAAGATTTCTTTTAAAGTTAAAAACATGATTTCAACTACTAGACCTTTACAACTTTTACACATGGATCTTTTTGGACCATCTAGAACTATGAACTTTGGTGGGAATTATTATGCATTAGTGATTGTTGATGATTTTTCTAGGTTCACATGGATTTTATTCCTTTTTCACAAAAATGATGCATTTCTAGCTTTTAAGAAACTTGCCAATGTTATCCAAAATCAAAATGATTTTTCAATTACATCCATAAGAAGTGACCATGGTGGTGAGTTTGAAAATCATGATTTTGAAACCTTTTGTGATCAACATGGCATTGAGTATAATTTTTTTGCCCCTAGAACTCCACAACAAAATGGAGTTGTAGAAAGGAAAAATCGATCTTTAGAAGAAATGGCGAGAACTATGCTCAATGAGGCTACACTTCCTAAGTATTTTTGGGCTGATGTGGTAAGTATCGCTTGTTACGTAATTAATAGGGGCCTTATAAGGCCAATTTTAAACAAAATCCCATATGAATTATACAAAGGAAGGAAGCCTAGTGTGTCACATTTTCATGTTTTTGGATGTAAATGTTTTGTTTTGAATAATGGAAAGGATAACTTAGGAAGGTATATTTCTTGGCTATTGTAATCATAACAAGACTTTTAGAATTTATAATAAAAGAACTATGACCATTGAAGAGTCCATTCATGTTGCATTTGATGAAATTAACCCAAATGGACCAAGAAAGGACCTTGCTGTTGATGATATTGCAGAGGCTTTAGCAAAATCACATTTGGATGACAAAGAAGAGAGGAAGATAGAAGAAAGTCAAGAGGACCCTCCAAATCAATAGGATTCACAAGTCATGGACCTTTCCAAAGAATGGCGAACCTCAAGATATCATCCACTTGACCAAGTAATAGGTGATGTACCCAAAAGTGTAAGTACTCAAAACTCAATTAGAAATGCATGCAACCATATGGCTTTCGTTTCTCAAATTGAACCTAAAGACATAAATGAAGCCTTTAACGATGAACATTGGATCTTGGCCATGCAAGATGAGCTAAACCAATTTGAAAGAAATCAAGTTTAGGAATTGGTTCCAAGGCCTAATGATCATCCAATTATAGGTACCAAATGGGTCTTTAGGAACAAGCTTGATGAAGCTGACCTAATAACAAGAAATAAAGCTAGGCTTGTAGCAAAAGGATATAATCAAGAAGAAGGTATAGACTATGAAGAAACATATACACATGCAGCTAGATTAGAAGCTATTAGAATGTTGTTTTTGCTTGCATCGTGGATTTTAAATTATATCAAATAGATGTTAAAAGTGTTTTTCTAAATGACTTTATTCAAGAGGAGTTATACATTGAACAACCTCCAGGTTTTGAGAATTATGAATTACCCAACCATGTTTTCAAACTGAAAAAGGCTTTATATGGCTTAAAACAAGCTCCTAGAGCTTGATATGAAAGGTTGAGTAAATTTCTTTTAAAAAATGATTTTACAAGAGGAAAAGTCGATACAACTCTTTTTATTAAAAATAAAAAGCATGACATACTCCTTGTACAAGTATATGTAGATGATATTATCTTTGGTGCCACTAACGAAACTCTGTATAAGGAATTTGATAATATCATGCAAAGTGAATTTGAGATGTCCATGATGGGAGAGCTCAAATTCTTCCTTGGGCTTCAAATTAAGCAAACAAGGAATGGAACCTTCATTAGCCAATCCAAGTATTGCAAAGAACTTCTCAAAATATTTGGAATAGACAACTCGAAGCATATGGACACACTTATGAGCACCTCGTGTTACTTGGACAAGGATGAAGCAGGTAATTCCATATAAATCACTAAGCACAGAGGTATGATTGGATATCTTCTTTATCTCATTGCTAGTAGATTGGATATTATGTTTAGCGTATGCATGTGTACTAGATACCAAGCCAATCCTAAAGAATCACACTTAAAGTAAAACGAATCATGAAATATCTTGGTGGCACTTCACAAGTGGGTTTATGATACCCCAAAGGTGCTACTTGTAGTCTTATTAGTTATTCAGACTCTGATTTCACTAGATGCAAATTGGATAGGAAAAGCACTAGTGGGACATGCCACTTGCTTGACAATTCCCTAGTTTCTTAGCATAGCAAGAAATAAAATAGTGTGACATTGACTACTCTGAGGCTGAATATGTTGCAACTGGAAGTTGTTGTGCCCAAATCCTATGGATGAAGCAACAACTTCTAGACTTTGGACTTCAGCTAGATCACATCCCTATAAGATGTGACAATACTAGAGCAATCAATTTGACTAAAAACCCCATTAATCAACTTGTTGATATTTTCACAAAACCTTTGCTTAAAGATACATTCTTTCACTTAAAGAGAGAACTTGAAATTTTGGATCAATCTTGCATATAATATTTATTGATTTATTTGTCTTGAATTATTACTGACTTGAGTGTCGGAGATATCCCAAAATTTATGTTGCAGGTACACTATCATTTGGTAAGTTTCTCACTCTTAATTTTCATCTCTGAACGTGTGTATTGATGTATTTCTAATAGGTTTATTCGAATAAACCTATGGTTATTCGAATAAACTCAATCAAATGCTTAGCAATATGTGTTGCATAACAGTTCTATTTGAATAAAACTTAATTTATTCGAATAAACTGTGAACCAGCAACCACAATCTTTATATATGATGTTTGTTCTATTCGAATAAACCTTGGCAGATAGCCAAGCTTACAGGGCCAGTTATTCGAATAATGCCCGTACTATTCGAATAAATCGAGCTTCTTATAAATACCCACACCGTCCATCTCTCCTTCACCTCCCTCATTCTTCAAATCTCTTCTCCTCTGTTTTCCCTCCCTACCCACCATTTCTTCTCCTCCACCATCCTTTCTTCTCACATCCACCATCATCCTCCACCCTTCTCACCATGACCATCACCCTTCTCACCACCATATCCTCCTCTCCCAGCCATGACCTCTTCATCTTCCTGAGCCAAGCGTCCTCGCGTGAAGACCGCACCCTGCAACAACCCGTTGGATCTTCGAAGGCTCTCATCCAGTGAAAGTGAACTGGGTCATTTCATCAGCCACTTCTAGGAGCAAAATCTCGTGCAACCAAAATACCTTGACTTGGGCTTCTTCGAGAAAGAATGTGGGTTTGACTTCCTCAACCTTCTGAACCATCAAGGAGTGCTTCGTCTCTATGCTCACAAGACCGTCCTCTATCCCGACCTGGTAAAGATATTCTACTGCAACTTGAAGATTGACGAGGGAAACCTTCACTCTGATGTCTGTAATCAACACATGGTGATAACACCCCTAGACTGGGAATATATGTTTGGGTTGCAGGTCATTAGTGGCAACATTGATGAAGACACTAGTACTCTTGTCCAATAGTACAAGAAGACCCAGGCCATTGAATATATGCTTAAACCTGGTCTGGTGTTGCCGCAAAAAGGCATTAAAGGAGGAATGATAAAGAGCCAAGACAGGCTCTTACATTATGCCTATGCTCATATCCTGTCACATCGAGGAGGCAACTATGCCTATTTGAGTGAAGATAACATCTTCATGATGTGGCTCATGAAGAAAAGTTACTAGAATAACTGGCTTGTCTTCATCATGAAGCACATAATGAAGGCGAAGGGCAAAGAAAGGTCTGACTTGTCCTATGGATTGATCATCACTACCTTCCTAGGCAAGTATCCTCAGATCTTAGAAACTGAGCGGGCTACCAAGCTGACTCATCATCATGTGTTTAGAACCATTACAGTTAATAAAATAAAGATGATCAAAACTCTGGATGGCTGGGTGTATTCGGATAAAGTTGAAGATGATGAGGAAGAACCTCAGGGCGACCCTGCTGCCCCTACTGGCCATGCTGCTTATGTTGCCCCTGCTACTGCTAGTCCAGTCACTCTGGATCAAGTTATGGCCACTTTACAAGACAACCAAGCCTATATGGAGAACAACATAGCCTACTTGGAGCATACCTTCTCTATTCTGTTTGATCGGCTTGAAGGTGTTGAGCGTGAGCAGGCTGCCCTACGAGCTTTGCTGTCTCCTAGAGCTCCTGATTCCCCTCCTCCTCTATCGGATGCTTATTTCTAGGCTTTGTTTTGATTGCTTTTATTTATATTGGTTGTTTGTTTTTCCCATGTAATTATACATGTGCTTTGGCTAATCTTGATTCTTAATAAAATAAGTGTTTAGTTACAATTATATGATCGTTTCTCTGCAATTATATTATATGTTATATCTTTTTTATTATGCCAAATGGGGAGAAAAATAACCAGTAAATTTGAGAAAAGACAGGTAAATCAAGTAACAATTATTGGATTGTAAAAATAAGGGGGAGCTGTGCACATCTTTGATTTAAATCACCTCTTACGAAAAAGAGGAGGAGTAAGTCTCTTAATTTAAATTTTGTGAATTCTAATTCATATGAACTAATGCTTTTCTCAATGTTAAGTTTGTCATCATTAAAAAAGGAGAGAATGTGATTGCTTATGCGACAATGAAGATTAGTTTTGATGATAACAAACATGAAGATGATGAGAAGGCCAAGTCCAAGATCTTCAAGATTAGCTGTAGGACTTAGAGTCATTTGTATGGAGCTTTTTCGAATATCTCATTGGTTTGGTTAAAAGAAAAGATCTAAACTTACTCTTAATAAAACCAACTTTCAAAAATGGTTCTTCAAATATTTAAAAGGTTTTGATATTTTGGAAACCACCTGGGCAGTTTTCTAAAACAATTGCAAATGGTTTTTAATAGGGTTATTCGAATAAATGCCCCTTTATTCGAATAAACCAAGTCTTGAAAAATTGATTTTTAACATAGTTATTCGAATAACCCTAAAGTTATTCAAATAACAGTTTCAAATTTCTGCTACGCACTTCTGCTTTTCAAATGCTATTCGAATAGCACCTATGCTATTCGAATAAAATGTTTTCTAGATGGCTTCTTTCAAATGAGCTATTCGAATAACCATTGAGTTAATCAAATAGACCTATTTTTCTGAAAACCTTTTATAATAGAGTTATTTGAACAACTCTCAGGCTATTCGAATAACACATATCAGTTTCAGTTTTCACGAGGTTTTTAAGCTGAGTTATTCGAATAACTCGAATGGTTATTCGAATAACACTCGTGACCCTTGTTTTGAAAAGATGCGACCAGGTTCGTATTAATTATGTTAATTAATGATTTCAATGGCTATTTTATTCGAGAACTCTATAAATAGAGGTCTTGGGTCACCTTTGAACATTGCCTAACTATCTGAATCATTCTTTGCTTGCTTCAAAACGTGATTTATTATTTTCTTATATTTTTTGTGCTCTTTTCGCCAAAACTTTGAGATATCCTTAGAGTGCTTCTTAGTGCTTCAATTTGTGATATTTACTCTTTGTGAGAGTTTTCTTCATCTATTTTTTGCTTCTTTGTAACGAGGGTGAGGTATCCCTCAAGGTTTGTATAAGGGTGAGGTATCCCTGAAAGTTGAGGCTTTAGCATAAGGGTACAGTATCACTGTGTACGAAAAGTGCTCTAGTTTGTAACAGTTGCAAGCACCTGTTTAAGCTTGTGTTAATAGTGAAAAATCTCGGATAGTTTTTCGAGGACTTGACATAGGCCACAAGTGGTTTGGTGGCTGAACTAGGTAAATATCGTGCCTGCTCTTCTCTTGTTAATCTCTTTAATTTTCTATAATTTATTTATTATTACATACTTGTTTGTTTTCTGTTCTTAAGGCTTTTTATCATCTTTATATCCACATCTTTTAACATATAGCTTTAAAGAAATTTGTTTTAAAAGCATTTGCGAAAAGTTTTTAAATACTCAATTTATCCCCCCTCTTGAGTACTAGAACCACTTGGTAATACTAACAATTATGAACTTTACCATGTAGGAAATCTGAGAGGAATCTCTACAACTTTGATGCATAGCTCTGGAGTTGAATCGGATGTATAGTAGGTCATATTAAGCCTGGAAGTTAGAACAGAGGTGTTGTTGCTAGAACCTGAGTAGTTTGCAAAGATTGGGTTGTATCTTGGTCTGTAGGAGTCGTAATGGGCTGAAACCAATGATATTGGAAGTTGAGACAAAACCCTTCAACTTTCATATAGATCACTTATCCAAACGGTGACGTTTTGATAGGGTTTTTAACATCTGAAGTTTCACAGGACCCTGTGGAAAACACTTCTGTCAAGGACACACAATCGTGTCTCTAGGTCACATGGTCGTGTGTCCCCCTTATGGTGTAAGTTAGGTGATTTTTCATGTCACACGACCGTATCATGTACTTACACGGTCGTGTGAGGTCTCTTGGCGTAAAATAGGTAGTTTTGCCCCTAAACTATTATAAATAGAACAAATCCCTAAACCTAAAGAACTACTTTTTGTGATGACAGACTCTAAGAGATAATTCACAAGAGAGGATGACCAGGAATCCTTGGAAGACAGCTACGAAGAGCGAGAGTAATTCTTAAAGGCTTTAAGATCACTGTCATCATAAAAGGGGTTTTGATTTCTCTTCCCTCTAATTTTCCCCTTCTTCAGATTTTTCTTTCCATAGATTTGTGTTTTGATTTGGCATTATTTGTATTAAACATGAGTAGCTAATCCCATAGCTAGGGTTATGGGGGATATTGTTTTCCTAATTAATTGATTTTCAATTCAGATCTGATTACGGTAATTTCTTTTGGATTTATTGTATTGTTTGAATCCTTGTTATGTTTTAATTCATTGTTTGACTGGTGACCATCCGCATCCAATGAGTGGACCTATATAATAAACCTAGGATTAGATTGGTGAATGACCAAACATCAATTTATTCTATCAATCGAATTGATGGTTGTGTTAGTTCATCTCTTGAATCTAGGACTTGATGCATTCTTGATTAATTCAACTAAATGACCAAATAGGTGAATTAAATTAGGAATATAATATTGTTTCATCCATGACCATTGGGATTCAATAGCAATTAAGAGAATATAGGCAAGAAAATTATCTTACATCATAAATGAATGAAAATCTGATTAATTTGATTCAAGTTAACCTTGCGCTCTAGTTTCCCTCTTATTGATTTATCTTTATATTGTTTGATTGTCCCCAGCATCGCACAAGTCATCGGTCCTTGTTGTCATTGTGTTGCCCATCGTATCATGCCGCAACCAAACACTTCAGCAATCCCAGTAGCTAACACCATCGCGGCACTACCATGATTAAAGTTGCACCAGCCCTGCCACTGCGTAATCCCACTGTGTTTTTATCTCTATAATGAATTTTGATTAATTTTAATTTTAATTTGACTATTTATTAAGTTTTCACTTACACAATTTGATAAAATAAATTATTTGTTTATAAAATTATAAAATAAAAATATTAATGCAATAATAACATTATAAAATATAATAATCACATTTTTTTAAGTCACAAAAAATTTTTAAATATCTTAGTTATAATAATAATTTTTTTAAGGCCTAGGACTCACCTTATAGGCTTGACAGAGAGGTCCCTTAGTGAGGCCCTAGATGTCCTCCTAATAGGGTGCAAGGGAGGAAGTAGGGGATGGGAAAAGAAAAATTGCGATGAAGAGCATTTGTGAGAATTGAATCCTGCTACTCTCCCTGCAAATTTTTTAGTTGGAATAATATGTAAACTTATTTATAATTAAAATATTAATAAAGTAATATTTTGTTTGATAAGTTACATGAGAAAGAAGGGTTAGACACTAAGAATATTTAGTTAGCTTTCAAGTCCTTTTAATTGGTACATAAATTATAAATCGCCAATCAAACACAATAAAAAAAGAGAATAAAGTGGTAGCTTGAATTCTAATTTCAAGCTCCAATTTCATGTCAAATTGCACACATCAAACAATTCATAGCAATAATTTGTCAAACTCGATTAAACTAATTAGACATTACGAAAATTAATCACCTGCATCCTTAAAGGACTACAATGGGTGTTTATTTGAATTTCCAAAATTATGTCCTCGAATTTCCTAATTACTTTATAGGAATTGTGAAATTAATTCCAAATTTGGTTCTTATAATGCAATTAGGTCTAAGTGAAATCCAACAAGTCCTATTGATTAATTTTCATAATTTTTAATTAGCTTAACCAAGGATTTATTGTTATGTGAGATGCTAAATAGATTAAAGAAGACAAGTTTTAGTGATTAATTCTCATAAAATAAACTAACTAATTATAGTAGCATAAATTATTGCATAAATGATAAGTCTGTATTTTGTAGTCTTAAACTAGATAAATTATGCTGATTTGTTTGTGTTTATTGATGAATTTTAGATGGGTCATTACCATTTTATTCGATTTTTGTAGATTGAAGGGGTTTATCACATTTGGAGTGAAAGCAGGCGAACATACCACGTTTTCAAATAAAAAAATGATCATTTTTGGCTCAGACAAGGCCTTGTGTCAATCAGAAGCGATTCTTGACTTAGACACGACCTTGTCTAACTTGGGGAATGCCTCTGACTTGGAGACACGACCGTGTCTCTAGGAGACACGCCCATGTCTCCCTGATGTTAAATTTACGCGTTTTCTTGGTCATATGGCCGTGTGAGGTCTCCTGCGTGTGAAAACGTATAGTTTTGCCCCACTAATATAAATAACAGTGAATCCCTAAACTTGAACATACTTTTGTGACAACAGACTTTTGGAGATAAATCACGCCAAAGGACTGCTAGGAATCTCTGGAAGACAACTACAAAGAAATGACTTAATTCTTGAAGGCTTGAAGATCACAATCTCCATTAAAGGGGTTTTGATTTCTCATCCCTCTAGTTTTCCCTTTTCTTTAGGTTTTTCTTTCCATGGATTTGTATTTTGATTTGGGTTTATTATTGAACATGAATAACTAATCCCATAGCTAGGGCTATGGGGAATCTTGTATGTTACCAAGTGGCTTCAATACTCAAGAGGGGGGGTGAATTGAGTTTGTAAAACAAGTTCGCAATTCTTTCGCAAAACACTTGATTATTGATTTTCGTTGAAGCTATTGACTAATTGAAATGAATGAATTGATAAGAACAATGTATATTGCTTAATAACCAACCAAGAGAGAAGTAATCAAGTATGAGTATAAGCAATGCACAAGTATAAAGAGAAGGGTTTAGAGAAAACAAACTCAATCGTTTATCCTGGTTCGATCACCAATCCACTTGTGATCTACGTCCAGTTCCCAAGCAACAACTTGAGATTTTCCACTATATCCTCAAGCTTCAATAGGTGCTTGAATACCTTTACAAACTTGAGCCCTCAACTCCTTGGGATGCCTCACCCTTGAGCTTGAGTCTCTTCAACCAAAGAGATGCCTCACCCTTTACAAATTGAGGGATGCCTCACCCTCTATCTTATACAGCAATTTAGATTGAATTTGAGAAGCTCTCACTAGAGTAGATGATACAAATTGAAGTTCTAATAATGCTCACAAAGATATCTCAAAGATTGGACAAAAACAGAGCAAGAAGGATTTCAGAGTTTGATTCTCGTATGATGTGTTGCTATGATGTTTTTAGGTTCAAGAACAACCCTTAATGATGCCCCCAGCCATTGTATTTAAAGCCCATTCATTAAAAGAGCCGTTGGGGATGTCAGAACCTTGGTAATCGATTACAAGCCTTTGGTAATCGATTACATGGAAAATACAACGTGTTCTTGGCTTTCTGGGCTTGTGGTAATCGATTACATGACCTGTGTAATCGATTACACGCCCTCTGACTTCATGGTAATCGATTACAATATTGATGTAATCGATTACATGGCCCTCTTGGTCATGTTCTTGGCTTCTGGGAACATGGTAATCGATTACATGACTTGGTGTAATCGATTACACGTTTCTCGACTTTACGTGTCGATTATGAGGAATGGTGTAATCGATTACAAAACTTGTTTAGCTTGTAATCGATTACTAAACTCTGGTAATCGATTACACTATACCTTAAACTCATTTTTCAAGCCTTAAAACTGTTTTATATCATTCCTAAGCTTTAGAAAACATGGATTAAACAAAATGTAGCATTGTTTGGCATGATCCAGTGATAAAAGAAGTTCTCTTTTAGGAATTGATCTTTGAAAGCCATATTGATTAATAATCATTTTTGAAAAACCATTTGAGGTATCTTTGGAGCATTTAACATTGATGTACTTTATGCCTATATCTAAGCCTCTTGATTTCTTCCTTTGATACTTGGCTTTCTCATTTGCTCTTTGGTCTTCATCTTTGACTTTGTTATCATCAAAAACCATTTGACATGCTTCGAGACACATGCATTCACATTCTCCCCCTTTTTGATGATGACAATCTGAATCAATGGAATAAAGAGAAACAATTGCATATATATATGTATATCAGAGATTTAAGCGCAATCCTCCCCATAATGCATGCATGATATAGGGTTAGTGATGTAATCATGTGAAAGCTGTAAATTAAACTCCCGTACTTATGCAATTCACTAATCTCTCCCAGTTGGCATTATCAAAAACACTTTTAAGTGAAAATTTGGACATGACATTACCTCTGTTTGTCATGATTTCCCAAAAAAATTTAGATAGTAGAAATGTAATCAGTCCAAATCAGTCCGAGACAATCAAACCAATAGATCAATCAAACATATCCAAATGGAACCAAGTAAATCAATAGCCAAATGTATATTATAATCAAGCATGTTAAGCAATGAACTAACTGATTTTATAAATAATGTTTCAATCATGTACATCAGAATAACAGAACAACTAAAAAACACTATCATGGCAGAGGTCCATGATCACTATCAGTGGCCTCGCTATCGCTCTCTACATCAGCAGCAACATCACCAAGGTCAACATCATCGTCACCGGTGTCAAGGTCGTCCTCGGAGCCAAGAAGTTCCTCATTTTCAGCAGGAACAGCAGCTGGAGCGGCAGAGGGATCAGCAAATGATAGTGGAGCAGCAGGAGGAGCGGTGAGGTGGATGGTGCAGTATGTCTGGTGCCCTCCAAATGCGATCGGATGGCAGCAAGCTCCCGATCGGAGTAGTCCATCCTAAGCTCGAGGTGGTCCACCTTACGCTCAATGCGGTCCAGCTCGGTATCCTTTGTGGTGGCCAAACTTCGCATCTCTTGCGGAAGAAGCTCCAATGTGTTGGAGCAGTGGAGCTGGTGCGGTGCCGGTCCTCATCATCATCATCATCATCCAGGACCATGAGGGATGTGCCCGTAGCTCCCATGAGCCGGATAATGCCATCTCCCATCAACCTTGTACGGTGAAGCTTTTCGAGTGTGCAATCCAATAGATTGAGGTCCCTTGGAGTGGTATCCTTGGACTCCTCGGCCCGGGGAGATGCGACGGTGCTCCGGGATGGCGGTGACCGGCATAGCGTAGGGGAGGCGAGTTTTTCTTTTTCTTTACATCCAAAGCATGTGTTGAATGATGTAATTGGCCGATTGATTGGCCTATCGGTGGTCATGGCCCACAAGACCACTACGTCATCACGTAGTATCTGGGAATAATTCCCTCCTCTGGGAATCAGGCCTCGAACAACCGGGTAATGGAGTACCTGTTCTCCATGGTCGGACAGTTGCCATCACCCTCTTGTTGTTCTGGGAAGCACGTAGCACGAGCGAATCGGGGGATGTCAAGGCGCTCTTGTACTCAAACTCGTCACCCCAGGCATTTTCGTTACCATAGAAGCTGGCCCCAGCATAGGTGAGCTTGGTCAACCTACACCATTCTTCCCGAGTGATTTTAATCTGAGTTTTCTTCACTTCAGAGATCAAGCAATGGTCTTCATACCTCAGATTGGCGTAGAACACTCTTACCGAGGTTGGGATAGATGGCTTACGAATGCTTAAGAATCCAAGCAATCCTAGCCTCTCAAGCGGTGGAAGCAACTGTAGAGGCTCACTCGTGCGAAGGAGTGAGAAAGATAGCGCGGAGAGATGAGCTTCCTTAGCTGGAAGTTCTTCCGAAGAGCTCGCCTTCTTCGTGGTGGAGAAATGCACTGGTGAGGTCCAACCCCGAAATGTTGCGTGGGGGAGCACTGGAGGACTCACCAACAGTGGTTCTGTCCTCGCACGTTTAGAACGGTGGGATGGGTCAGCCATGGATGAGTTTAGCTGAGATTGGGTGAGTGTTTGGGGGTGTTTGGAGGTGTGTGAATGGTGTTTGGAGGGTTATGGCTCGTGGGGGACGAAGGAGAGGAAGAACGAAGGTGTGGGTGAAGATTTGAGTGAAAATGTGGTGAATTTGGAGATGATTTGGTGGTTGGGTTATGGTGGGAGAGGATTCGAGTGAGAGGGAGGAGATTTTGGGTGATTTGGTGGAGAAATGAGTGAGAAGGGGATTTGGGAGATGAGAGCGAGTGAGAGCGGGGGAGAAGAAGAGGTTGAGAATTTCGAGAATGAGTGACCTTTCGCGCGTCGAAGCCTTTTAAACCCCTTTGTAATCGATTACATGGGTTGTGTAATCGATTACACACCTTCTGTTTTTCGTGTGTCGATTACCATTTCGGTGTAATCGATTACCATACCACAGGAACCTTGTAATCGATTACGGTATATGTGTAATCGATTACTGAGTTCGGGAAATGATGTAATCGATTACGAGTTATGTGTAATCGATTCGGCTTGTCGAGAACCTTTGTAATCGATTACAAGGGTCTTGTAATCGATTACCATACTACTAAAACTCGCTTTTTTGCGTTTCAAACAGACCAAGGATCAATTTTAAAACAATCAAGTTGATTCATAAGCATCTTTGAATCAATTTCAAACATTATTTAGGCATGTAATTCACATTGATTTTGATCCAAAACATTTAATCATGCAAGATTACTACTTTTACCAAGAGTTACCCCATTTTGGGTGAATGTGTGATGTTTTTGCATGTTTTTGCATTTCTTGGAGATCTTTAACATGAAGAAGCACCTGCAAAACAACTTAGGGGAAACTCCGACGCTCAAGTCAGGATAGGAATAAAAATCAAAAATTATGCAAAGAAAGGGACATGATTATGCGGGAAAAAGCATGATTGTGCAAAGCAATTTGCATTTTTATGCAGCAAGGCAATGTATTTATGCAGACATTCAGCTTATACATGATTGATCTAATATGCCAAGTTCATTTCTTATATAGAAAAATGCTTCTTTTGCTAGGGGTTTAGTGAAAATGTCACTAATTGCTTAGTTGTTTCAACAAATTCAAGTATGCAATCACCTTTTTGAACATGATCTCTTATGAAATGATGCCTTATTTCAATGTGCTTTGTTCTTGAGTGTAAAATGGGATTCTTAGATAGATTGATTGCACTAGTGTTATCACATCTTATGGGGATGTGATCCACTCAAGACCAGTAGTCTAGAAGTTGTTGCTTCATCCAAAGGATTTGAGCACAACAACTCCCACTGCAACATATTCAAACTACCATTGACAATGCCACACTATTTTGCTTCTTGCTATGCCAAGAAACTAGTGAGCTTCAAGCAAGTGGCATGTCCCACTAGTGCTCTTCCTATCCATTTTGCATCCAGCAAAATCAGAATCGGAATAACCAACCAAACAACATGAAGCACCCTTAGGGTACCATAATCCCATTTGTGAAGTGCCTATTAGATATTTCATAATACGTTTTACAAAGACTTAGGTGTGATTCTTTAGGATTTGCTTGAAATCTAGCACACATGCATACACTAAACATGATATCCGGTCTACTTGCGGTAAGATAAAGGAGTGAGCCAATTATACCTCTATACTTAGTGATTTCTACCGATTTACCTCCTTCATCCTTGTCCAAGTAGCGGGAAGTTCCCATTGGTGTAGCCATTTGCTTTGCTCCTTCCATTCCAAACTTCTTGAGCAACTCCTTGCAATATTTTGATTGACTTATGAAAGTCCCATTTCTTGTTTGCTTGATTTGAAGTCAAGGAAGAAGTTGAGCTCACCCATCATGGACATCTCAAACTCACTTTGCATGATATTGGCAAATTCTTTACAAAGAGAGTCATTAGTAGCACCAAATATAATATCATCAACATATATTTGAACAAGTAAAATGTCATGCTTTTTATGTTTGATGAAAAGAGTTGTGTCAACCTTTCCCCCAGAGAAACCATTTTCTAAAAGGAACTTGCTCAACCTTTCATACCAAGCTCTAGGAGCTTGTTTTAAGCCATACAAGGCCTTTTTAAGTTTGAAAACATGGTTGGGCAGTTCAAAGTTTTCAAAACCAGGAGGTTGATCAACATATACTTCTTCTTGTATGAAACCATTTAAAAAGGCACTTTTGACATCCATTTGAAAGAGTTTGAAATCCATGATGCAAGCATATGCAAGTAACATTCTAATGGCTTCTAGTCTAGCTACGGGAGCATACGTTTCTTCATAATCTATGCCTTCTTCTTGATTATACCCCTTAGCTATAAGCCTAGCCTTGTTTCTTATTATTAAGCCCGTTTCATCAAGTTTGTTCCTAAAAACCCATTTGGTGCCAATTATTGGATGATCATTGGGCCTTGGAACTAATTTCCAAACTTGATTCCTTTCAAATTGATTTAATTCATCTTGCATGGCCAAGATCCAATGTTCATCATTAATGGCCTCATTTATGTTTTTAGGTTCAACTTGAGAGACAAAAGCCATATGATTACATGCATCTCTAAGAGAGTTACGAGTGATTACCCCTTTTGATACATCACCTATCACTTTGTCAAGAGGATGATATCTTGATGGTTTCCATTCCTTGGGAAGATCCATGATTTGAGAGTCCTCTTGTCTTGGGGAATCATATGGGCTTTCTTCTTGCTTCTTGACTTCTTCTTCTTGATTTCCAAGGTGAATTCTTGCAAGGTTTTCTGCAACATCATCAACAAGCTCCTTTCTTGGCTCGTTTGGGTTAGTCTCATCAAATGCAACATGTATGGACTCTTCTATGGTCATTGTTCGTTTGTTATAAACCCTAAAGGCCTTACTATGTATAGAATAACCAAGAAAAATTCCCTCATCAGATTTTGCATCAAACTTCCCCAAGTTATCCTTTCCATTATTTAGAACAAAACATTTACATCCAAAAATATGAAAATGTGAGACATTTGGCTTCCTTCCTTTGTATAATTCATAGGGGGTTTTCTTTAAAATTGGCCTTATTAGAGCCCTATTCATAACATAACAAGCGGTGTTAACCGCATCCGCCCAAAAATACTTAGGAAGGTTGGCCTCATTGAGCATAGTTCTTGCCATTTCTTCTAAAGATCGATTTTTTCTTTCTACAACACCATTTTGTTGTGGTGTTCTAGGGGCTGAAAAATTATGCTCAATGCCATGTTCATCACAAAACGTTTCAAATTCATGGTTTTCAAATTCACCACCATGATCACTTCTTATGGATGCAATACAAAAACCTTTTTCGTTTTGGATAACTTTAGCAAGCTTTTTGAATGATTGAAAAGCATCATTTTTGTGAGATAAAAACAATGTCCATGTAAACCTAGAAAAATCGTCCACAATCACTAAGGCATAGTAATTCCCCCCAAAGCTCATAGTTCTAGAGGGACCAAAAAGATCCATGTGCAAAAGTTGTAGAGGTCTTGAAGTTGAAACAACATTTTTAGCTTTAAAAGAGACCTTTACTTGTTTTCCCTTTTGACATGCATTACAAAGTTTATCTTTTTCAAATTTGAGCTTTGGAAGACCAATTACTAGTTCTTTAGAAACTAATTTGTTTAAGTGATCCATGTGAATGTGAGCAATTCTTCTATGCCATAACCATGAATCATTTTCTCTAGTCATAAAGCAATTAGCATCATTTGAGGAAATGTCATCAAGGCTAATCATATATATGTTATTGACCCTATGACCAACAAACCTAACATGTTTATCATCCTTACTCTCAATTATGCAACAATTTGAATCAAATATAACTCTATTGCCTTTATCACATAATTGATTGATACTAAGCAAATTATGTTTAAGTCCTTCAACAAGTAAAACATTATCAATAGATGATGAAGGAGTCTTACCAATTTTGCCAATTCCAAGAATCTTCCCTTTGTTGTTGTCACCATATGTGACATGACCATGTTTCTTGAGAGTAAGGGAGGAGAACTTTGACCCATCACCGGTCATGTGCTTGGAGCAACCACTATCAAGATACCAATTTGAGCTCTTGGTCTTCAAGCACACCTACAACACACATTCAAGTTTTAACTTTTGGTACCCAAATTGTCTTGGGTCCTTGTGTGTTAGAGTTAGGCATGGTGCCTTTAGGAACCCAAACCCTTTTTATTCCAACTTTAGTATTTATATTCTTTCTAACATTGCAAGTGGATGCACTATGCCCTTTCCTACCACAATGAAAACGTTTGATAAAGGGGGTACTTGAAGTTTTAGATGGAACAAAGAAATTATTGTAGGATTTTTGATGATTATTTGGATTGTATCCCAATCCAGCTTTTTGAAAAACACACCTTTGTTTGCTTAGTAGCATGTTCAAATTATCTCTTCCCATAGTAAATTTTGCAAGAGTGTTTTTCAAGTCCTCAATTTCTTTTTCAAAAGCTTTACATGACAAGCAAGGTAATGATATGGATGCATTATCATGTGAGGAACAAGTCATGCATGATGAATTAGCATCTATGAGTCTTAAGGTCTCATTTTCAATTTTAAGTTCATTTATCTCCTTAGTTAAAGTAGAAACTTTGTTTGTCAATAGGGAGATTGTTTTATTTGAAGATAAAATCATTTTAGTGAGTCTCAAGGATTCATCATGCAATTCTTGAAAGGCATCTTGCAATTCATCATAAGTAGGTGGAGGTTCTAGGTTAGAAGAGGTTACCTCGGTGTCGCTTTCTCCACCTTCTTCTCCTTGAGCCATGAGGCAAAGATGGGCTTCTTCATCTTCGGAATCGTCGGAGGAGCTTAAGTCATTGTCCTCCCAAGCTATGTATGCTCTTCTCCCTTTCTTTTCCTTGGAGGGTCTTTTCTCAAACTTCTCCGTCTTCTTGAGATATGTAGGACACTCCATTTTCATATGTCCGGTTTTCCGCATTCGTAGCATTTTGGAGGAGTAGAGGATCCTTCTCCTTTGTGATATGCTTTCTTTTGAGGAAAGGGTGGTCTTCTTTGAAGTCCCTTTTCTTTAGAAATCTTCCAAATTTTCTCACAAGAAGACTAAGATTCTCCTCACTTAGTTCAATATTTTCAGCATCCTCTTCACCATCTTCATCATCATTTTCAAGTATGGAAGAGGTGGCTTTGAGTGCAATTCCCTTCTTCTTATCTTGCTCTTCATTTTGACTTAATCGGTTTAGTTCCAACTCATGCTCTTGAAGCTTTCCAAAGAGAGTGGCCAAAGTCATTGCGGCAAGATTTCTTGATTCCGATATTGCCGTCACCTTGGGTTGCCAATTTCTGCTCAAACATCTCAAAACTTTGTTAATAAGATCTTCATTGGCAAAAGTTTTTCCCAATGAAGCAAGATGATTAATTATATGAGTAAAACGTTTTTGCATTTCTTGAATGCTTTCCCTTGGTTCATTCTAAACAATTCATATTCGTGAGTGAGTGTGTTAATTCTAGATCTTTTTACCTCACTTGTACCTTCATGAGTTACTTGCAATGTATCCCACATTTCTTGAGCGGTCTTACAATTTGACACCCTAAAGAACTCATCATATCCTAAAGAGGTAGTAATGATATTCTTGGCTCTCAAGTTGTATTGAACCTTTTTCTTGTCATCATCGGTCCATTCATTTCTTGGTGTATTTGTTCTAACACCATCAACTAGACGTGTGGGGATAAAAGGACCATTTTCAACAGCATCCCACACATCAATATCAATAGCTTCAATAAAAATCTTCATTCTTTCTTTCCAATATGCATAACCATCCCCATTGAAAAAGGGAGGCCTATTTATAGAAGAACTTTCATTAGAAAAACCATTTGAAGCCATCTTTACTCTTGAAGCGGCTAAGCTCTTTATACAAGAGTCTAGCTCTGATACCACTTGTTACCAAGTGGCTTCAATACTCAGAGAGGGGTGAATTGAGTTTGTAAAACAAGTTCGCAATTCTTTCGCAAAACACTTGATTATTGATTTTCGTTGAAGCTATTGACTAATTGAAATGAATGAATTGATAAGAACAATGTATATTGCTTAATAACCAACCAAGAGAGAAGTAATCAAGTATGAGTATAAGCAATGCACAAGTATAAAGAGAAGGGTTTAGAGAAAACAAACTCAATCGTTTATCCTGGTTCGATCACCAATCCACTTGTGATCTACGTCCAGTCCCAAGCAACAACTTGAGATTTTCCACTATATCCTCAAGCTTCAATAGGTGCTTGAATACCTTTACAAACTTGAGCCCTCAACTCCTTGGGATGCCTCACCTTGAGCTTGAGTCTCTTCAACCAAAGAGATGCCTCACCCTTTACAAATTGAGGGATGCCTCACCTCTATCTTATACAACAATTTAGATTGAATTTGAGAAGCTCTCACTAGAGTAGATGATACAAATTGAAGTTCTAATAATGCTCACAAAGATATCTCAAAGATTGGACAAAAACAGAGCAAGAAGGATTTGAGTTTGATTCTCGTATGATGTGTTGCTATGATGTTTTTAGGTTCAAGAACAACCCTTAATGATGCCCCTGACCATTGTATTTAAAGCCCATTCATTAAAAGAGCCGTTGGGGGTGGTTAAAGCCAAGCATTAAATGCATTCAATATAGCGTTGGGCATGTCGAACCTTGGTAATCGATTACAAGCCTTTGTAATCGATTACATGGAAAATACAACGTGTTCTTGGCTTTCTACGGGCTTGTGGTAATCGATTACATGACCTGTGTAATCGATTACACGCCCTCGACTTCATGGTAATCGATTACAATATTGATGTAATCGATTACATGGCCCTCTTGGTCATGTTCTTGGCTTTACGGGAACATGGTAATCGATTACATGACTTGGTGTAATCGATTACACGTTCTCGACTTTATGGTAATCGATTACGAAATGGTGTAATCGATTACATGGCCCTTTGGTCGTGTTCTTGGCTTTACGGGAACATGGTAATCGATTACATGACTTGGTGTAATCGATTACACGTTCTCGACTTTCTGTAATCGATTACGGGAATGGTGTAATCGATTACAAGGCTTCTGTTTAGCTTATGTAATCGATTACTAAACTCATGGTGTCGATTACACTATACCTTAAACTCATTTTTCAAGCCTTAAAATTGTTTTATATCATTCCTAAGCTTTAGAAAACATGGATTAAACAAAATGTAGCATTGTTTGGCATGATCCAGTGATAAAAGAAGTTCTCTTTTAGGAATTGATCTTTGAAAGCCATATTGATTAATAATCATTTTTGAAAAACCATTTGAGGTATCTTTGGAGCATTTAACATTGATGTACTTTATGCCTATATCTAAGCCTCTTGATTTCTTCCTTTGATACTTGGCTTTCTCATTTGCTCTTTGGTCTTCATCTTTGACTTTGTTATCATCAAAAACCATTTGACATGCTTCGAGACACATGCATTCACATTGTATTCCTAATTAATTGATTTTCAATTCGTATTTGATTAAGGTGATTTCATTGGGTTTATTGTATTGCTTGAATTCTTGTCAAGACTTGATCAATTTTGGCATGCTTTAATTCATTGTTTAAACAGTGGCCATCCGCAACCAATGAGTGGACTTATATAATAAACCTAGGATTAGATTGGTGAATGATCAAACATCAATTTATTCTACCAATTGAATTGACAATTAGGTTAGTTCATCTCTTGAATTGGGGCTTAATGCATTCCTAGTTAATTCAACTAAATGACCAAATAGGTGATTAATTAGGAATAGAATATTGATTATCCATGACCATTGGGACTCAATAGCAATTAAGAGAATTTGGCAAGAGAATTACCTTACATCATAAACAAGTGAAATTTTGGTTCATTAGATTCAAGTGAACCTTGTGCCCTAGTTTCCCTCTAAGTGATTTATCTTTACATTGATTAATCTTCCATCTTTCTTCTTTATTTGTTGTTTGATGTTATTTTGAGTTTCTCTTTACACTTATGATTGTTTAAATAACCAAGGGTTTAGTGAATCTAGTAATTACCTCTTATTTCTCGTGGGATCGATAACTGGGACTCAAGTCCTATATTATTATACGATAGAGTGCACTTGCTCTTAGTGTATTTTATGCGTACAAATAAACATGAAGCACCTAAGTTGGGTGCACTAGGCTAATCACTTCATTAATTAATAGATAACTACAATAGTTAATTAATAATTATTTGTTGTAATATATCATAATTAATGTTGTGATTGACTTAATACATCCAACTTGGGTTCTCCAAGTTTAAGTAAGAATTTCTCTGGGTTCGAATAATGAGATTTCTCGTTAATAAGCAATTTGTAATCTTTCTATACATTCTCGCTAGTGATTAATTTGCCTTGCCTTAATTGGGGAGAACCTCCTATTGTACATCTTCTTATTCCTACTGAAGTCCTAGCACCTAATTTAGAATAACTAATTAAAAGAATTAATGCTTCAGAATAATAACATAAATTTGCTTTAGTTGTTAGTATATGTTAATATTTCTTTTAATAATTTACTAATTTATACTTGTATATTAAAATAATTAAAAAAATTTGTGTTTGTGCTTAATGAATATTATATATACTACTTCTTTGGAAGAAAAAAACTATACACACTACATTTAATGATGGTGAAGCTGAAATTAAAATCTGATAAAGGCTTTTGATCTTGAATTCTAATAACCATATTGTTAATGTTGTTGATTTTACATATCCTAATTCAAATGAAATATGAAAGATTTCAAGTTATTTGAAGATATAACAATTCTTACTCTAGCCCATGAAGTTGAAGAGAAAATCAATAATTTCATTTTTTTCCTTAATTCCTGCATTAGAAAAATATTATCTTACACTACAAAAAATATGTTTAGCGAGTGGTGGTTACCGCCATGATATAGGCATCCTAAAACCATTTCGCGATGGTTTCAGACAACTGCTAGAATAACTACCACGAAATGTTTTTTCGTTGCGGTTTTTGTGGCGGTATTTTAGGGGCAACTTTGTCTCTTTTAGCAGTGGTTTGAAATCCATTGCTAAAATTTAAAAAGCTAACTTTTTTATTTTGAACCGCTGTTAAAATCTTGAATTTCATTATTATTTATTTATAGCAGTGGTTTGGAAACTGCTGCTAAATTGAAAAATAGCTTACATCTTTTTTTTTTGCGGTGGTTATTAAATTAATTTTATTTTCCCAACTTTATTCGTATGACAATTTTAATATATTTCAACTTGTTTTACATTACAATCAACTAGCATATTCAAATGAAATTATAAAACATTTAAACTTTTAACAAATGTATTAATTTGTCAACACAATCTTAGATAAATATCTGAAATGGTGATTCAGTACACAAGTAAACTAAAATCCAATACAAACAAAATAAAAAAACTAAAATTCATTACAAACAAAATAATATTTGAAGAATATAGCAATAGCAAATCATTTTTCTATCATGAGACATTCACTTTCCACTCTTATTAGAATCTTGTCCAATTTGAGCATTATGACTTGCTGAGGAAGATGGTCTGGAACTTGGTGAAATTTATCCACTTCCTTCATTTGAAGTCTGAAAATATAAAAAAAAAAAATAGAAGTTGTATGCATTCGATAAAAGTATTATAGATTTTAAAACAAACACACCATGAGTTGACCCAAGTCCAAATACCGGATTTTCTACATAAACAAACATAACATGTATTTTAAAATAAACACACCATAGATTTTCTAAATAAACAAAGTTGGTCCTACATTAGTTTGGACAATCATGATCACTACAAGACTATCTTATATCATTCTCTTCCAAATCCCAAATGGACCCATACTTAAATTCATGCAAACAAGTGGTATTTGGTCACTCAAGCATGAAGAATACCTCAACATAATAATCATTTTCAAATTATTAAGATACTCATGAGTTAATGCAAACAAGTAAACAGAATTTTCCGCATATAATGTTAATGACAAAAAATAGTCAAGGATTACCACAAGCTAGAGACAAATTCAAACAATATTTTATGCCTTAACCAAAACCAACAGCAAGCATTTTAGAAAAATGCCTCAACATATCACAATTAAGAATTGAATTAAAACATAACAATAGGAACATAAACAAGTTCGATATAATCCATGACTCAAACTTTTCATCAAGCAAGTGGTATTTGATCACTTAAGCATGAAGAATATCTCCAAAGCTCTCAGCCAAAACCAAGCAAAACATACTAGGATCATACTTCACTTTTTATAATGATATCAAGAAATTTAAAAAACATACCATTGCATTAACCATAGCGGCCAACGCAGCAGGTAAATCCCCTCCTTGTTGAAGTAAATATCTTTTTATAGCACCTTCAAATGCTTGCCTTCTCAATCTCCCAGTTTCCACCACTGATTCAAGCTTCTGCACCTTTAATTTCTCAACTTCCAACTTTGACTTCATCTCATCGACCTTTGTTTGAATTGGTGGAGTTAAAGATATTCCACTAAATTGATGAGTTGTGTGACCAAATATTTGAGTAACAGATGGTCCAAAACCCACACCTTGAACTCGGCCAGAGTGCTCCTTCCCTAGAACCCGAGCAAGTGAATAATCTTGTGAAATTTGCTGTGATGAGCCATCTTGACACTCAATATTCATAATTTTCTCCTACAAATATGTAAGATTTCAGCCATTAAAGTTTAAATGTATACATTGGGTAAAATATTAATAAAAAAATTAAGCAACATCAATTTCTTAAATTACTTACACCAACAATTTTGGCCTCATCATTGACATAAGAACCGTATTTTCGCTTGTGTACTATAGTCCACATCTCACCTCTATCAATGCGGCTCCCACGTTGTCATCCCTATATCATTATTACACACTCATATACTTAAAAATTAAATAAGATAAAAAATCAAATATAAAGAATCAAAGGACTTCAATATTAATAACCTCTTCAGTTTTTCTCCTAGGTATGCTTTTTGAACCACCAGTGTGTGTGTACAATTACTTTTTTCGGCATTCTTTTTGCATATCTTCTATGCTTGCATTAACAACAACACAATTATGAACTAATTTGATCATTTTACATTAAATGAAATGACCATGTTTATTTTGGATATGTTACCTATGTTTTCATATCATTTCGATATTCAATAAACCATGTCCAATGGTCAAGATCAATTTCATTTGGGCGTCTTGCAACATTTTCCTCCATAGTCAATGTTTTATCATAAAATTGGTGAAATATATTATGCCTGGTGTCTTTCCACTTCTTCCCAATATTTTTTATGATATATTCCTTCAACTGACTGTCCTCTATATGAAATTTTTCCTGCATAAGAAAAGATATTAGTAACTAAGTCATACATATCATAAAATACAAATAGATAATTTATATTTACCTTTATAATATCATCATACATTTTCTCCTTATATGTACTCGAAACCTTACGCCAAGAGATATAACACATAGGAAACTTAGAATAATCAAATCCTAAATCTCCTAAGAAGCCACCCAAAAGGCCACATGTGTCATCTATGGGTTGACCAAGCTCATTGCATGTGACTATAAGATTTTTACCTATAGGAGTGACCAAATATTTTGCACCTTCAATTGCCCTTCTTTGATGGTGTCATCCTCATCTAAAATAAGAATTGTAATATTTAAAATACATATAGTCGTCAAGCAAATAAAAATACAAGAACTATGATTCTTACCAATAACATTGACAATTCAATAATTGTTATTCTTACGATTGCTAGTAATTATCTCACCAAATGTAGGAATAACATCATCCTCAGACTCATAAAACTAACTAGTATGCTCAGGCTCAAGCTCAGACTCAGATGAATGAGTGGATGGCATAAAATAGGCATATGAAGATGGCCCAGAATGAGCTCCACTATGAGTCAATGGCACAAAATGGGCACTACCATCTGAGTGCGGCCCAGAACGAGCTCCAATATGAGTTTGTGGCCTAGAAAGAGCTCCTCTATGAGTAGGTGGTACAGAACCAGCTCCGCTATGAGTCGATGGTACAGAACGGGCGCCACTATGAGTTGGTGGTACAAAATGAGCTCCATTATGAGTTGGTGGTACAGAACGGGCACCACTACAAGTTGGTGGTACAGAACGAGGTCCACTATTAGTCAGTGGCACAAAATGAGCATTACTATCTATAACAGGTGATGTAGCCTTGAAGTGTTTGGTCCTAAGAATTGCTACAACTCTATAACCAAGTTAAACTTTGAAACAGATAAAATATAATAAAAAAATAGTTAATAAGCATTATATTCAAAGAAATATTATTAACCAATAGTCAATAAACAATAGAAATATAAAATTGATATGTATATTATAAAACATATGTAATTCAATGTTATGAAATTAAAACTGACAAAGTACATTAATACTTAACTACAACAAATAAAAATTAAACAAAATTCTCAGTCGCATCAATATTGTCAACATTAGCATTTGTTGGAGGTTCATCTTCTATATTATCCATTATCAATCATAAATCTTGAGTGTCATCTTGAAACCACCTATCCAAGTCTTGTTGCGGAGAAAGAACAATATCATAAATTGGCTCTTCATCTTTGTCTTCTCCCATGTCATACAAGTCTCTTGGTTTTAGATGGATAACAAAACTCCATTCTTTTTCCATTTCATCATCAACATAATATGCAAGTTGGGCCTCTGATGCCAATATATATGGCTCGTGATCTTCTCGATCACCAAGATGTATCAAACGGGAGAAATAATACAAGTAAAACCCAACTCATCTTTTTTTATGCCTCTATCAATAGTGGTATTAGCCCATTGACATTTGAACATGGTAACTGTGAATTGTCCATTATAGTTCAACTCAATTATGTCGACTAATTTTCTGTAATACGAAACACCTCCAATCATCATATTGTTGTCATAGTTGCTTACATAACTTCTAGTATCAAATGTACTAAACACTCCACTATTTTGAGTTTTCAACCCATGCTCTCATCTTAGAGTTCTGAATTTAAATCCATTCATATTGTATGCACTAAATTGTTTGGCTTGGTCAAGCGGTCCAAGTGCAAGCCATATAATTTCATTTGAATGTTCATTAAATTCATTCATAATCTAACATCAAGAATGAACCATATTAGTTACATGCTTGATTAAACCTCTAAATAAGAAGAAAGATGATAACGTAACTTCCACTTATTCGCTTTTGAAACCAACCAACAAATTCTTTATGCATAACTTTATCTATCTCATATTGTAACCGCGTATGACTCCTTAACCTTCTTTTTGTCTCTATCCTAAATTCCCTATATGTATAAATTAATTTAACACAATATGGAGTAGAATTGTTGAATTATAATGAGATTTGTGTAAATTTTTATGATTTACTTACTAGAGGAACGAGTCTACTGTTGCACAATTAATTGACACATGACGATGTGCTTGTAGCTTCTCCATCCGTGTCAATTTAAAATATGAAAAAACCCCTACTGGTTTACTAACTTTTGGGAACATATTGTCCATTTCATAATATTCCACATCATCAGGTTGATCATTAACATGCACCGGCCGATTGATTCTTCTCTCAACATCTTCCAAATATCTTGAACAAAAGGTTAGAATTTCATCAGCCAAGTAATCTTCAGTGAAAGAGTCTTCTGGTTGTGCCTTATTACGCACATAAGACTTCAAACGCCCTAAGTACCTTTAAGATCAAAATATTATTGATTCAGGTAATGGAGTTTATTTAGCTAAAGAAAGTGAATAAAGAATTTAGTATATTAAGTTTACCTTTCTATAGGATACATCCATCGATAATGCACCAGGCCACCACGTTTCACTTCATCAACTAAATGAACAACTAAGTGAACCATTACTGTGAAAAAAGATATGGTGAATATCATTTCGAAATGACACAAAGTGAGAATGATTTGATTTTGGAGGTTATCAAGATCCTCGGGATTCAACACTTTACCACATAATTGTCGAAAGAACGAACAAAAATTGATTAAAACTGCAGACACTAAGCCAGGCATTGCATTCCTCAATGATATTGGTAGTAGTTACTCCATAAGAATATGAGTATCATGACTTTTCAACCCAAACAGGTTACGTTGCTTCAAATCAACACATCTAGAAATGTTTCTTGAGTAACCATCTAGAACAACCACATTCTTCAAAGTCCTAAGAAATATATCCTTTTGTGCATTTGACATAGTAAAAATAGTAGGAGGATATTTTCCAATCTTATATGGCCAAAGATCATATCTTATGCCTATTGATTGTAGGTCTTTTCGGGCATTAAGGTGATCTTTTGTCTTCCCATTTTCATTAAGCAAAGTGTATATTACATTGTCACACAAATTCTTCTCAATATGCATTACATCAAGATTGTGACGCAGTGAGTTAAACTCCCAATATGGAAGTTCAAAGAATATAATCTTCTTTCTCCAATGTGAATCACCTCCTTGGGTATTTATATTCAATTTTCAAAATAGAATAAGAAGTTGGGATTGAAGCAAAATGTTTTACAACAAAATGTTTAGTACCTCCCTATCATTTTCTTCCATTTCTTTTTTTGTTCTTCACTCATTTGATTTTCTTGCTAATACTTCAAACGTTGTATACATAGAGATGGTCCAAAAGCTTCAATTTTGGTAATTGTTTTTATATTTTGAATGTAATTTTTTTGGATTCATGCTCTAATACGTATCAATATCCTACCTTTTTTTATTCATCTAATTTTCTATTGCATTTATTTTATTTGTTTGCATGCTCTAATTGGTGTCAAGATCCTACCTTTTATTCATCACTAGTGAGTTTTAGTGTACTTAAGGATTCTTCAGTTTTTCCAATTAGAAATATATTATGAGTTTTCTTTTTCAATTTTGGTAATTGTTATTCTACTTTAATTGTATTTTGTTTGGATTCATGCCCTGATTCATGCTTTGATTCGTATCAGTATCATACCTTCTATCCATCTACTTTTCTTTTGCACATATGTTATTTGGTTGCATGCTCTGATTTGTTATGTAATTTTTTTCAAAAAAAATTACAGGTGTCATTTAACAAAAATAAAAACATATCTAAGGTTAGATATCTTAGTATTTTTCTTTCCATTGTTTTTGGAGGCTGCCATCAGACAATAATAATTTCAATTCCCAGATAGAAATGCATTTGATTATTATCCTAGGTAGTGGAAATAAAAGGATTTTAACTGCTAGACTATAATTAATTTTTAGATAAATTGTATAACCTAGGGTGTGATTAATTTTCAGATAATTGGTAGGCAGTGTACATTGTATAGAAAGCAGTGGAGATACAGGCATTGTAATTTCAAAGTTTAATTTTTTTAGATTAATTTTTTGATTATTATGTTTGTCAAATTCATATGATATGCCTACCCTGGGATTTTCTTTGTTTGATTTACTAGAAGCAAGTAAATGGAATATACTTTTAAGATGAAACTATAAAAATAAAAATAAAAAATAAAAAATCATAAATCATGTGGTATGTTTGTCCTAGCATTTAATTTATTTGATTTATTATTGACATGTATATCCTTATCTCTTTGAGTCTAAGCTTTATATGCATATTATTTTTCATATGATTCATGTAAATTAGCATCTCTACATACACATTATAATCTCAATTTTCTTTTAAATTTATTTATAATTTGTAGCTTCAAAGCTCTTTGATAAGGATAAAAATAAAATTATAGATAAATTGACTTGGACTTGGATTAATTAGCTATATGGTTTTATATTTGATGAGACCACGACAAGTGTACCTGATCGTCAAGTAATAAAAATGGTGAGATACCGGATATCGTTCTCAGGGATCAATGACCAAATACTAATCTTAAAATTAGCTACTATTTAAACTAAGATTTAGATCAAAGTGAGCTCTAATAACGAAAATAAAAGAAACAAAAGAACTAACAAATGACAATATTTTTTAGTTTTTATACTTGGCAATTTAACAAACACTTGGTATGCGAGATGAAAGACAATCAATTAATGAAAGAGTTAGGATCAAGCTTCATTTGATTGCACTTGCTGCATATTATTTGGGATTAACATAAGCTATAATTCCTATTTTGTTACCGAATTCTCTAGAATAATCAAGTCCTAATTCCTTAGGCAATTGACCATTTATTCCAAAATAAAACCCCCAATTCCTTAGGTGATTCTAAAAAGAAACAAGCATTTAGATTTAGAATTCAATGAGGTAACAAGCAAATCAATGACTATTTCTAGCCTAGAGATAAACAAGATTCATAATCTCATAGCACAATTATACATCAAATTTCCATTCAACATATAACCTAAAATCATTCCAAAGAGAATCTATCCTTAGAAAGCATAAAGAGAAGAGATCATAAACTCAAAATAGGAATAACAACTTATATTAATTGAATCCAATGTCAAAAGCAAACAAGGTCCATCAAAATCTACCTAATCCCAACAAAAGGGGTTTAGCTAGACATGGTAACAGTAACAAAAACCAGAATAAGAGAAGAGAATAGAGAAAACTCCATAGGTAGATAAAGATATGAATCATGTCCACGTTTTCTCCTTTCAAAACACCCTAGAGCTCTCCAAAATAGGGTTAGTTCGTGTCTATCCTTCTCTGTCTCGAGGCCCCACCTTAGGTTATGATAAAACAACTTTTTTATATTGATATAGGCGCCTAGGCACTACGTCTGGAGCGCCTGGACGCCGAACATCCAGGGAATGGTTGTTGAAACACTTAAGGGTGCCTAAGCGCTTCTTATTGAGCGCTTGGGCGCTGAACATCCTGGGACTTTTACTTTTGATCTGCTTCCAAGGCTCTAAGTTCTCTTTCTTTTAGTGCTTTCCTTCACCGTGTTGAGCTTCATCTTGATTTCCTTGGTGCCTACTATCAAAACAACAGCAAATGAGCTAAAACACCAATAATTCTAATCAGAATGAACTCAATCTAATGAAATAAAATGGATCAACTAAAAAGATAAAATAAAGTTGTCTTAAGGTCGAAACAACATCAAAAGTTGGGCTTAAGCGATGAAATCCACTCAAAAAGCTTTGAAAAAATAGATAATCTAGTATATTATCAATATTTAATTATATTCTTAAGTATTCAGAAGAGGTATTTTGTAGTGAAAATAGGGATGAATAACTAGCTAAAAATCACATCCAAATTGAATATTTTTGTAGATTTGCTGTCAATAAAAGTGCGGGCCATGCTGAACATACATGTAGAGGTATCTGTGAATTATGTGGCCAAGTTCTATTTGATATGCTTATGAAGGCTGAGGGGGAATGGCAAAGAGAAGTTCAGGAGCTGATGGACTAATAGGTTGCATCTTATTTCAATTTTTTTTCACTTTATTTATTGAAGTGTTTGTTGTTTGTGCTCCAATGATGCCAATATTTAGCTCGAAGTTTCAAAAATACATTCCTTAATCTGTTTATATTTCTTACCTTTACTTTGAAACTAAAATCAACATTGGATTATACGTAAAACATTAAAAATGGAGAGTTTTAGTTTCAACTCCAATGAAACTGCTCTCATTTGCAAGTAGAGAGTTTTATTTGGGAAAGAATCTCAAAGTAAAAGCTTTTCAAACTTACTATGTAATACCCATCCAAGTAGCTAGGCAGAAATTATAATTTATATGACTCTTTGAGTCTTAAGCCACTTTCAATATCACTTCAAAACAAGGCCCTCTTTAAAAGTATTGTGGTTGTTGGTTTTGTTGCCTTTTGAGAGTACAAATCTTAAATTATGTTTGGATGATAGGTAATGATGGGAAGGGAAAGAGAATGAGGAGAATGGAAATAACTTCCCTTGTTTGGGAGTTTTAAAATACATGGGAAATGGAAGGAATACATGGGGAACCATTTCCCCTTTCTTCCCCTCAAAGGCCCAACTTTTGTTCCCCCCAAAATTGAGGTGGAACCATTTCTGTTCCGTTCTCTTATTAATCTTTCAAACAAAGAGAAAGGTAACTATGTTCCATTCCTTCCCTTCCCTTTCCAGTCCATTCCCACCTATTCTGTTCTATTCCATTAATGAAAAAACATCCAAACACAATGTTAGTTTGGTAAGTTATTTTGATTATGCTTCTTCCATTGCTTTGATGGTTATCAAAACTATAAAAACACATTCATTTTCTTTTGAATTCTATTTTATTCTTTTCAAGTTTAAACATGTATCTATTATAGTTTGTAATATCTATTTTTGAGATTCTAGATAGAGTAAATCACCAAATTTGTCCTTAAAAAGTTTAGCGACTAACACAGTAGTCCTTGAGGAATAAAAACCCCTAACTTGATTCCTAAGAATTTCAAATTTGGTCAAACACTTATGTGTCCGACAAAAAATAACTAATTTGATCGGTATTTGAGATTCTTAAGGACCAAGTTGGGAGTTTTTGTAACACCCCAAATTTTTTTTCTTTATTTGTTAAATATGTTTTTATAATTTTGTGAATTCTTTAATTTATTTTGATTATTATATTATTATTTTTGGACTTTTGTGTGTTTAAGAACAATAGGAAAAATAAAATAATTTTTCGGGCCCGGGAAGATTTTAACTATTCATGCAGGGCCGAAGGATCTTACTAAACCCGAAATCAGGAATATAATTTTAGAATATTCCTTTTCTGATACTTTTACCTGACGGGTAAATTCTAGGACATTCTTTTACCTAATGAGCAATCATTACGATTTTTACTAGTAGTAACTTTGAGATTGGTAAATAGCTATCGGTAAAAACCTAATAAATGAACCTAGACCCAATTCTAAACTGATACATTTTGTGACTCATATTACTATTAACCAATAGAAAGATAGCTTCTAGGTTAAGTTTTCATATAAGTTAAAAAAAATAACCATAGTTTAATGATAACCAATCAGAGGTAAGTTGAAAAATAAAATGACTATAATTTAATAAGAAGAACCAATAGAAAGTCTAGCTATTTTTTACCCTTGATTTCATAATGATCATACGGTCATGAGTGATTTCATTTCTCTATATAAACTCATCATGTATAACTTTCACGAATTACACCATTCAAGAGCTTTTACAACATTTCTACCATCTTTTCTCTTCTCTATACACAATCAAGCCCTTGAAAATTCTTTCCAAACCTTATCAACTAGACACTATCCTAAGGAACTTTCATGTTGTGAGTTTCTCCTAAATCGTCCATCTTCAACCGTTTCTCAAGGTTCAAAGATTGAAGGATACTAGGGTCTTTTTGGTGGTCGAAATTATTTCAAGGAACAACGAAGGAACTTTGATCTTCACCAAAGGTAAGAGGGAGATTAACCTCATCGATCCATTTTGGTGGTGAGAAACGAAATTGTGTTTTGATCGGTGAAAAATCCATGTGAGGATTTATTCACTCGTTGGTGTGAATTTTGTGATTTATGCTTACTTGATTATATGTTTATGTGATTATTATGGTTAGCATGAAATTGTTATATTATGATTTGATGGTTGAAATAAATTATAGGCTATGAATCATGTGATAAAGAAATGGTTTTGGATCCAAAAGATCTCTATGGCTCATGGCCATTTAGCTTAAAGATGAGTATCCATGATTAAAATAATTTATTAATCGAGAACTTAGTTTATTAGGTGATAAATAAATAAATATATATATATATATAGGGGGATCAGTTTACACTAGTGTAAGTCTTTTTTGACTTACACTCATTTTCAACCGTTAGATCCACTTTCATCTAATGGTTACTTTTAATGAAATCATCTCAACCATTAGATGAAAGTGGATCTAACGGTTGAAAATGAGTGTAAGTCAAAAAAAAGACTTACACCTGTAAGTGATTCTACTCATATATATATATATATATATATATATATATATATATAGAGAGAGAGAGAGAGAGAGACACACACACACACACACGTTGGAATTAAAGTCTAATATTTTTAAATACGATAAGTTTTAAATTGAGCATAGAATATCAATTAAAATGTTTATGTGATTTATTAACAAAAATATTATATAATATAGTAGAAATACTGTATATTTTTGTGAATTTTGTGATTTATGCTTACTTGATTATATGTTTATGTGATTATTATGGTTAGCATGAAATTGTTATATTATGATTTGATGGTTGAAATAAATTATAGGCTATGAATCATGTGATAAAGAAATGGTTTTGGATCCAAAAGATCTCTATGGCTCATGGTCATATAGCTTAAAGATGAGTATCCATGATTAAAATAATTTATTAATCGATAACTTAGTTGATTAGGTGATAATATATATATATATATACATGTTGGAATTAAAGTCTAATATTTTTAAATATGGTAAGTTTTAAATTGAGCATAGAATATCAATTAAAATGTTTACGTGATTTATTAACAAAAATATTA
Organism: Ormosia emarginata; assembly: GCA_029884605.1. Taxonomy (NCBI): domain Eukaryota; kingdom Viridiplantae; phylum Streptophyta; class Magnoliopsida; order Fabales; family Fabaceae; genus Ormosia; species Ormosia emarginata. The sequence continues at coordinate 5,536,191 of JAQQTP010000048.1, forward strand.
TATAATATAGTAGAAATATTGTATATTTTAAAATACCATATAAATACTGTATATTTCTAAAATATCATAGAAATATTGTATATTTGTAAAATATCGTATAAATATTGTATATTTGTAAAATATCATATAAATCTTTTGTATATTTATAAAATATCATATAAATACAATATGTTTGTAAAATACCATACGAATACTGTATGTTTGTGAAATACAATAAAAATACTTCACTTTTAAGAAAAAAAAATAAGTTTTATTGTTGGGCCGTTTTAGCCCAGTGGTGGCTTGTTTTTACGTGAAAATCACGTATTTATCAATTATTGATTTGTGAAGCATTTGAACATGCATTATCAAAGTCATTGTGACTTGGTTTGTTAAGGCTGTATGCCTAGGAGATTGAATTACACCTTTGTGCGGGTGAGAATTGCGTAGTGAAGGTCTATGAATGACCTTGGAGGCATCGGGGTGCAGGTATCCCATAAGTGGCCAATTAGTAGCTCTACTGTGCCGTGGTGATTGATGCAAACACACCAACGATCTCGACGAGACACTGCTCCTTTCCTGATATGGTATAGATTGTCTTGTATAAGCCATGTTGTGCAAATTGAGAACATTGAAAGCACTTATATTGAGGCTGACGATATACAGACAGGTTCTCCTGATCATTCTCTCTGATATTTGTTTTAGCTCCATGGAGTAGGGGTCTATTCATTGTGCATATGCATAGACTGTTGACATACTACTGTGAAATACTTACATTTATGTATATTCAATGAGTTATCTGTTGATATATATATCATTGTTGTATCTGTATTGTATAACTGTATTATTATTACTGTTTTCTTGCTGCCATTTTGGTATTTGATGTATGAGATCTCACCTCTTTGTTATTTTATTCTGTCTATTTCTGTTTTCTGTTTATGCTTATGAAGACGGAGATGACAACAAGGGGGAACCTGATAGGTTATACTAGTGTACAGTTTCATGGAGGTGCGAACGTGTGGTATATTCACTGGGATACCGAGTACGTAGAGTATTATGGAGACATTACTGTTTCCATGAGTAGGACCTACCATGGGTCTGATATATTTTTTACTTTTTATGCTACTATATATCTAGAATTTCATATGCCTATAGGGAATTTGTGGGGCAATATGTATTATTCTTCTAGGGAAGATTCCGAGGTATCTTCTGCTTGGACTCCTGCTCCTCGAGACCTACTCCAGCCAGGGTGGTTGCCACCAGAGGAGGACCCTAAGGGTCCAGAGGAAGGTCAGATTCAGGAGGCTACTATTGAAGTTTATGGTACTGGTTTAGGTTCAGTTTTTATATGGTAGATGTATATATTATTTGGGATATGTAAGTTTTATATATTTTCATCTTGCAAAAAGATGTATATATATATGTAAAGAGTATTATTCAGTTCTATATGCTTAGTGTTCTTCATTTTCTAATAACTTTATGACTTCCGCAAAAAAGAAATTGTGTAACTCACATGTTCTAATATAAATGTTTTATTACTTGGGTTAAATTTTAAAAGAATTTATAAGAATTGTAATTCCCTACGGAGGGTGTTATAGTTTTTATTTTTTAAGGACTAATGTGTAAGCAATTAAATTTTTTAAAAACGAAGTTAATGATTTAGTCTTTTAGATATGTATAGCATTGCGTATTTAACAAACACCCATTTAATTGATGTGCAATTGATCATAGTCATTAAACAAGTTTGGGTTTCAATTGGCATTTAGGAGATAATTGAATTTTCTAAATAATTCAACTAAGAGTTATGATTTTTGTTTTTAATGTAAGCCTTGAGATTACCCTTTTGTCTTTCTTGGTGTTTCAAGTGAGATTGGTGAAATAAAGAATGATATTTCTAAAAAGTCTATGTTGTTACCTATTCATTTTTAATATTGTGAAGTGATGCATTGGTTCTCAAGCAAATTTGTGCTATGTAATGATCTATACATATTCTTCATCCTAGAAATTATTTAACGAGAAAACCAATCTTTGGTGATTAGAAAATTCTGTAGGTTGTGTTTTTAATTATGGTAAATGTCTATTTGCCTTGGATGAAGTTTGCATAATCTTTTTTAAACTTTAGGTAAAAACCAAGTATCTATAAAACTAATAAAAGTTGATATGTCATTCAAATTAATGTCAAATATTGGTTTAGAAATCATTTATTGAAATTGTATAATTACATATTTTTTTGTTATTATTTTGTGATGTTGTATGTGTCCAAATATAACTTTTGGTTTATAAGTATGAATATGTATATTACTTCTTTTCTGGTTGATATAGGCATAGAGCCAAGCCTTTTCTAGACTATGATATAAGAAAGTGAATAGCTTTAGGAGTAAGATGGGGCTTGCTATATTTGCATGAGCAGTGTGACCGTAATATATTGATGTGTTAATGCATTTTGTTATAATAATCTATTTTTTAGGTTGTCTATATTTAGGAGGTTAAAATAAAATAAAGTGAACTGCAAATGACCCCTAAAATTAATGTAATGATTAATGATATTATTTTTATAGAATTTTTAAATGATATTACTTTGCTATAATTATTGTTTACTTTATTACTTAATTGTTATTATGTTGCTTCATCAAATATTCAAATTTATATTTTTGACATGTCCATTACATTTTACATTATAAAATTTTAATATTTTTCATGATTGTATAATTCATAAAGACTATATAATACATTTAATATATACATACTAAATACCACAACGATTATTAAGGGGGTGAGGTTGAAAGTGGTAACATTGCTAAACAAGGGAAACTATAGAATACATGGGGTTTTTTTTGCAACACATCCAAATAATTTCACTTTTTCTTGGCAAATATTTAAATATTCTTTTTATCAATTTAAGGTAGATTTCCAAAGTGCCTAAGAATAGAATTGCCTAAATTCAAACATTGGTGTCCCAATTTTCTGAATTTGCCTATTATGTTATCCATATAAATGGGGAAATAGGAACTTCACTTTATTTATTTGATTAATTACATGTTTAGTTTCGCTTATTTTGTATTCAAAAAAATTAATAATCAGTACATAAAAAAAAGTAATAATCAAAACGATTAAAGAGAACTTTTAATTGAAAAAATGAGAAGTTTTTGCTTAAAAATTAATCTAAACTAAACATGTGCTAAGGAATTTCATTAAAACAAGTCCTTTATTTAAGTAGTTTTAATGAAATTTGGGTTTTGATAAAGTTCAATGGTGCGGATTAATCCATGTATGCAACTCCACTGGTTGATGTTATTGTATTTAATTTAAGATGGCAATCTCATGATTCCCCTATCTTTTCGTTAAAAACATCTATAATAGAACGTATGGATGTGTTAGTGTTAGTGTTGCCAAATGTCACTAGACAACATATGCCTTTTCAAATTAACCTGTCTGGATTTGTTCTCAAAGTATTAAAGTTGTTGCTAACGACTGTATTGTTGTAGGATCTGGCATTGCTAGTGCCTTTGGAGGAAAGCCAATCTAGGAGTGTTCTGATATTGGAATTGTAAGTGTTATTGGGAGCTAAAGTTTTGTTGCTTATGTAGTTGTAGTAAGATTTGAGACCTTATTGGATAGCAGCTTGGATGATGAGAGAGCAACAAATGGAGAGAGAAAAGAAAGTTAGAAGTAGAAGGAACAAATGGAAGGACCTCACACTTTGCAAGGGGAATGAGGAGCTCAAATGATGTGCAAATACAATGCATGACGATGTGGGGGTGGCAGATAAATCTTCTTTCTTTATGATCTTTTAAGTTAGTATTGAATAATGATGAAAATATAATTATAGTTATCTTGCTTTTTTTTTTTGGAATACAATTATGATGATATAAGAGTAAATAGCCACTTTGGTCCCTAATAGATTCGCCATTGGTCATATTAGTCCCTGACAGAAGGAAATGTCAATCATGGTCCCTGACAGTTGAATTTGTTCATCTCATTGGTCCAGACGTCAAGTTAGGTCCGTTTGACTTAATAGAATTAATGACGGAGCACGTTAAGTGTGTATGTGACACTTTGTGGATGCTGACATGGTCATTGGTGGAGTGGGAGCTGGAAAAGATGCTACAAATTTGGTCAAATTGGTCCCTAAATCCCTAATCCCCCTAAATTACCTCTATATTCAATGATGGTCATGTCCAAGATATCAACATCAAGTTCAAGATACCTTAACCCCTCTTCAAGGTCTTTCTCAACCACATGCCAATAGCACTTCTTATACCTCTTGTATCCATGCAGAAGATATACCCCTCTACCTTGCTAAACAATGTCGTCTCACCAGGGATTAGGGAAATGGGTGGGAAATTAGTTATGTAATGTTGGGTTTAAATGTGTTCAATTATGGTTTAATTAGGGTTTAAGAATTTTAGGAGAGGAAATAGAGGTGATTTGAAGGATTAGGGATTCGGGGACCAATTTGACTGAAATATGCAGTGTCTTTTCCACCTCCCACTCCACCAATGGCCATATCAGCATCCACAAAGTGCCATATATACACTTAACGTGCCATGTCATCAATTTTGTTAACTCAAACGAATCCAACTTGACGTCTAGACCAATATGATAGATAGATTCAATTGTCAGGGACCACAGTTGACATTTTATTCTGTCAGGGACTAATATGACCAGTGGCGAATTTTTTAGGCACCAAAGTGACTATTTACTCTTTACCTAACACATTTACTACTTGATTTACTCCTATTGATTCATTCATAACCTCAGATTTTTCTTTTTTTATACATGTCATGTTCAAATAATCATTTTATATTTATCACCATCTTCAAAAACCCATATGAACAATATTGCAGCAAATATAACAAGTAACAACCCACTTTGTATACATATACTACAATGATGGAAAAGATCTTGGTTGCTTTTGTTTGAAACTCCCGCCTAGAACATAATAACGGAGCTCACAAATATTCTTCTTCCAGATATATTTGGAATATGACATCACATGTAATGGAATATAATATTCCCTCAGTTGCATAGTCTAGAGCGATGTACATCCACTAAAAGTAACAATCTAGTTGTTTTGTGAGAATTCATATCCTCTCTCTCTCTCTCTCTCTCTCTCTCTCTCTCTCTATATATATATATATATATATATATATATATATATATACTTTATTTATAGCAGAATTTATTTACTTTATTAAATGATTTTAGAATCATAAAAATATTTGTAATGGTAAAAGATTAAGCAATAAAATTAAAAAAAGAGCTCATAATTTGACCTATACTAGTAAAAGTTCCAAATGACATTTTACTGTTACATACAACAACAACAACAACAACAACAATAACAATCAAGCCTTTTCCCACCAGGTGGGATCGATTATATGGATCAAATAATGTCATTGTACCTTATCATAAACACATTTTACTGTTACATAACAAAAATATTAGTAGACATCAGTATCAAATGGAAAGATAACTTACTATCGAGGAAGAAATTCACTTATAGACATTTCATTGATAGATAATGGTGTGGAATTATTGATAGATTTACTAGAACTTGGTTCCTCTGCAGCTACTTTTGGATCCATTTTATCATGTAAGAAAAATGCAGGTTCTTGTGGAGTTGGCAATTCAATTGAATGGTTGCTAAGATATGAAACAATTGTTACCATTGTTGGTCTGACATCAGGGTTTTGTTGAACACATAATAAACCAATCTGGATGCACTTAATGACTTCAATTTCAGAATAATTGTCTTTAATATTTGGGTCCAATGTGCTTAATGGTGTTTGATTCCTCCACTGTCTCCAAACCTACAACAATTTGTCAAATTAAATATCCAAATTATTACAATCCTTTGCATTTAAATCAATTTGACTCTACATTATATATATGGTATATAAGCATTAAAGTAAGGAAACAAACTGCTAGATTATTATACTCACATAATTCAGGAGGCCATCAGGAACATGGTATGATTCATAAGAACTTATATTCTTTTTTCCAGTAATAATCTCTAAAACCATGACTCCAAAACTGAAAACATCTGATTTCTCAGAAAATTGTCCGAGCATTGCATATTCTGGAGACATATAACCACTATAATAGAAAATTAGAGGAAAAAAATCAATGTCAATTTAGTTGAAACACACCTTCATAGAAATGGGAAAGGAAAGGATACAGATAAACATTCAAAACTTACTGTGTTCCAACAATTCTATTTGTACTTCCTTGGTCTTGATTTATGTCAACAATTCTAGCTAGACCAAAATCTGAAATTTTGGGAATCATATTTTCATCTAATAGAATATTACTAGGTTTGAGATCACGATGTATAACTTTGAGTCGAGAATATTCATGTAAATAAAGAATTCCTCGAGCAATCCCTCCTATAATATTGTGACGTTCGAACCAGCTCAACAGCTTTTGTCGTTGAGTATCTACAAAATTGTTTAAGTGAAAAATGTAAGAGTAAAACATGTTTTGTAATCAATCAGTTGAAATTAAATTAAGTTCAAAGAAAAGCATATATATATATATATATAATGCATAAGTGCTAAATGTTGACTAATTAAGGAGTTTAAGGCCATGGTGTCAAACCAAATAAAAAGTAATCAAGACTCTTGTTCGGCACGTATTCGTAGACAAGCATTTTCTCTAGTTCTTCGAGGCAAAAACCTATGAATGCCACCAGATTTCTATGTTGAAGCTTGGCTATTAATAAAACTTCATTCTTAAACTCATTTGCACCTTGCTTAGAATTTTTTGAGAGCTTCTTTACAGCTATTTGTCGTCCATCAAAAAGAATGCCCTGAAAATATAAACCATTATTTATGTGAAAAACAAGAACATAAGAAATCAATTTTCACATTTTCCCACCTTGTAAACTTCTCCAAATCCGCCTTTGCCAATCTTGTTCTCATGTGAAAAGTTGTTGGTTGCTGCTTCAATTACAGCTAAATCGAATTGCAACGGCTCCAAATTGGCACTTTCATGACCAACTAGATCAAATATACTTAAATTGTTAAACTAAGTTTTCAAGCTTCTTGAAGCTTACAAATTAAGAGGTATGGGTTTAAAATAATTTTTTTAAACAATACGTACAATTTTCTCTGAGAATGGTCTTATTACTCTTTCTTGCTTTTCTCCGTAGCAAATAATAACAAAAAGAGAACACCATTGCTGAAAGAAATGTAGACACAACAATCAAGATAATTGTTCGCGACCGGCCTTTTCTTTATGTAGCAAAATTATTTTAAATTTTTAAAATATTAAATGTTTATATTTTTTATTTAATATTTTTATTTTAAATTTCTTAATTTATAATTTTATGATACATATTAACAATTTTTTTTCTTACATCTTGGAGTTTGTGCACAAAGACTTTTGTGCCAGAATCATTTTCAATCATGGATAAGGGTGGACAAGTAAAACAGCTACTGTAAGCTTCATTCAAAAACAATAATGTTAGTGAGGGTTGGTCTGTACATTTGTCTATATAATAAAATTAGAATAAGAGTGTGTAAAAAATAAGGTGAATTTAATTATAATTAAATGATAAAAAATATAGAGATATAAAATGTTGTGAGTGAAAATATGTGTAAGAAACATCACTCATTTAAAAATGATAAGGTAGAGTTAATGATTAGCTGACTGAGCATTTTGAATTAATAATACTAATGTCACAACTTAAAGCACATACAAAAATAAACTATATGTTGGTTTAATTGACAAACTCAGTTTTATATATTGATTTTAGAGTTTTGTTAACAAGTACCCATTTATTAAGAAAGACAAAATAGAAAGTTTTTTTATAAAAGCAAGACATATAAAAAGGCTTTTTTAATTTTTAATACATTGAATAATTTTTAATACATTTATTAGTGCAAACTCACTAGAAACATCTTGAGATTAAGAAAAGGATTTAATTTGAATGCATTATCAATGTAAAAATTTTATATATTATTATTTAATCATGTATTATCATGCCATAAAACATATTTGACTCTTATAATAATTATCTTAAAAGTCACATATATAGTAATTTATGATTAATTGATAATGTAAAAATTTACATTAATAGTGCATCAAAAATAAACTCATATATATATATATATATATATATATATGATCAACTTACTGATGTAAGTCTTTTTATTATTCTACACTCATTTTTTTGTTAGATTCACTTTTATCTAATAGTTACTTTTAATGAAATAATCTCAACCATTAGATAAAAGTAGATCTAACGTTTAAAAATGAGTGTAAGTCAAAAAAGATTTAAACTAGTGTAAGTTGATCCCCTCATATATATATATATATATATATATATATATATATATATATATATATATATATATATATATATATATATGAGGCATATATCTAATGAGAGAAATTTTTATTGTGAGATGGTAAGAGGAGTAAACCTTGATCATACAACTATACATAGATGATCAAAATTAAAAATTACTTAAAGGTCATGATTACTTTAAAAAGTCAAATATATTAATATTCTAATATTAATCATTCATATAAAATTTAATAATTAAAATTTACTTTTTTTCATTTCTTATAATAAACATTTATCTTACCACATATATATATATATATATATATATATATATATAATATCTTTGATTTGATGAAGAGACAGGATCCCGAAATTAGCCAGTGAATGGCCAACTATAGTAAATGTAAATTTTGATCTTTTAAGATATAAACATTACATTTGTCTTATTTTTAAAGGTGACGTCAAATACGTCCTTAAATAGTAATTAATGTTATCAGTTTTGTTTATTGAATGATCAATTCATACCTGTTGGTCCTGATGGAGAAGGACTACCTGGTCTGGGCGCCTCGTCACCATCCCTGTAAAATTGGAACAATTCAAACCTCACATTGCAACTAGGATATAGAACTCTTCCCCCTCCACTTCCCAAATGAGACCATGGAATTGCTGATCCAATCACATCACTCAGACAGCCCTTGCAATCAACGCTAGACAGATCCTGCGTACATTGAGCAAGAGTATAGACGGTTTGTGAAGCATTCAATTTTAATAATTCTGTTGCGTATTTCTCAACACTGTCCCCTGTCTCATTCGCCACTTTAGTTAATAATTTAAAAGTGAAGAAGCTTTGCTCTTCGTTGGGGTTGGAGGTACTGGTGACATTCAACTCGTAAAATATTGGACTTGTGTCCACCATGGTAAAGAAATACCTATAGGAATAGCGAAGCAAGCAATGACTGTACCAAATTATAGCCTCTGTGGACGAGCGGCACTCTGAGGATATTCGATCGGTTGCATTTAGGATGCATTGTCCACAGAGGCGAGGGGGAATGTCACCACGGCACATGAAGAGGCCATATGCTGTGTTGTGGACATCGGCTTTCCAAAATTTCTTGCCGCTGGTGGCGTTGGAAGACAAGTAAGAGAGGAGGGTACTGAGGTATAATTTGATAGTGTTGTAGGTGGTGACGGTTTCATTACTTGAGCAATTATGGGAAAGATAACCAGGATCATCTGAAAATTCTGAATCTGTATCTGCATCTGCATCTGAAGTATTTGTTGCAGGTACGAGATAGAATGGGTACAATTCATACCTAACGTTACAGCTCGGATATACAACTCTCCCTCCCTGCCTTCCTTCACAGCACGATGTAAGACCCCCTATCACGCCACTGAGACAACTTCTGCAATCTTGGGGTGACAGGTCCTGTGTGCACTGAGCAAGACAGTAAAGGAACTGATACCCTGATACCCATGCTTGCTTTGTGGCGTATTTCTTCTCATCAATAGGATAATTGGCTGCTTCATCTGCTGTTCTGTTTATTGTTTGGAACAATAAAGACATGAAGCTTTCCTGGTTGGAGATATTGGCGGTGTTCTTCATGGGAAACCAAGGCCATGTGTCCACGGTGGAGAAGAAAGAGCGGTTGGAATACCGAACCATGCACTCATCGTACCAAATCACAGCTTCTTTGGATAAGGAGCACTCGGAGGATAGTCGCCGGGTTGCATTTACAACGCATTGCTGACAGAGTTGAGAGGGGACGTCACCCCTGCACATGAACAGTCCGTAGAATGAGTCGGAGGGGTTTCTGCCAGTGACATTGGTTTTGTAGAATTCGGTGTTGCCGGTGGCGTTGGATTGTAAGGAGGAGAGGAGGGTCCTGAGGTCGAATTTGAAGATGCTGTTAGCAGTGGTTTCGCTGCTTGAGCAATATATGGCTAGATAAAGAGGGTCATGCTGTTCTTCACTAGTTGCAAAACTGAGGAAGCTAGCAACGATAAAGAGGAAGAGAAGCTTGATGGAAGCCATGGATGTGTTATTGGGTCTGTTAATCTTTGAGAGCACTAGCATGAATGGATTTAGTGTTGCACATTTATGGTTTGTAAAAGATTCTGTCTTGTCTTTTGTGCCGGCAGAGGAATAGATGCAAGGAAGTCAATGATGAAGTCAAGTCAAGCTTGTTATGTATTTTTCATTCTCAACCCAAGATTGACTCTGTTTGAAAAATCTTAAAAATTTATGTTGATTATTTTATATGTTGGAATGTTTCAAAACTAATAGATAATAAGGACAAAAAGAAAGATGGAAAAGATAAGTTTGGGATATGAAAAATAAAGGATTAGTGATCATAATGTTATATTAAATTTTTTATGTGATGAATTTGTAATTTATTTTATTAATTTAATAAATAATTAAATTAAGTTATTAAAGTCTTATTAAGTAATAAAGAAAGAGTGATTTTATAATTATAAAAATTGATAATTTGATAAAAATTAATAGTATTTAAAAAATAATTTTTATGTAAAATTTGAGGTCTGTTATTAATTATCATGATTTTTTCTTTCCTACAATCACTAAATTAAAAAAAACATAAAGAAAAATTAAAATAATATAAAATGAGTTTTTATAGGATCACTTTAACACTCTTAAAAACAACTTGCTCTTATTTATGAATAAAAATTAATATTTTTATATTTTTTTATTTGTAAAAATTATAAATTCTAAAATTTTTATATCAAAATTCTTAAAAAAAATAATAAATTAACATGTGGTATTAAAGTTATTATAGAATTATTATTTTTTATTAATGATAATTTGATTTTTTTCAATTTATATGAATTTTAATTAAATAAATTAAATATTTTTATTATATTTTAAAATTTCATTGTGTAAGTTAATTTTATGATATATTATTAATCTTTATTGTTCGGTGGTATGCAATCCTAACTTTTTCCATCACGTCACCGCACTTTCAAGAGGAATTTTCTTGATGCTCGGTCAGTGTGCGTGTTAAACCAATTTTGCCGGCACATCACGTCACTGTACTTATAATATTATTTTCCAAAAAATTGATTGATCATTACGTTTTCGTTGATCATGTCACTGTATATTACTTTGATTGTAATCTTGTTTATTGTTACAAGGAGGAGCCTTTCATGAATTTAATTGGTTTGGATTTATGAATGAATTCATTTATTTTATTATCTAATAATATTTATATATTAATTTAAATGTATATAAAAATTATTAATTAAAATTTATAAATTTTTTATATAATTATTTATAAAAAAATAATTTAACTAAATTTATATATAAATACAAATATTATTACTTAAAATTTATAAAAATTTAATTATTTTAATTTTAATTATTAATTTATTTTAATTATAAATTAATGAACTAAAGGGCCAAGTCCATATATCATGTTAGACTTTCTTATAATATTACACCACTTTATTACTTTGCAATAATGTTTATTGTTTTCTCGTGGCACATCACATCATATTATAAAATCTGTAATATTTAACTTTTATGTTTAATATTATCAATTTAAAATAATATTATGTGAGATTTGTTAATCATAAAAGTATTTAAATTATTAAGTTTATTAAATTTTAAATTGTATGAAAATTATTTTTTCAATTTTTCATAGAATGTAAGTTGTGAATGATATGATGATTATTTGAGTATGAGTAAATTGAAATTTATTATTATATGACATTTATGGATCACTCAAAAGTTAATTAGTTGCCCTTATAACAAATGAACATGATTGTTGGTTGTGTAAATGCACTATTAGTTTTATTTACAAATTCAAAAATAATAAATATTTCTAGTTAATGTATATATTATTGCCAAATTATGTGTAAGTTTTATTAGCATCATTATGTTAAATATGATATATTAATAGATCACTGAAAAGAGAACATTGATATGCATTGAATAATTAAGTGATTTCTTCTCTGAATCTATATAGTATGTTAATTTATGACTCAAAGTATTAATGTCAGACATGTGATCATCGTAGTATTTGTCTCCATTTTTTTTTTAAATTCGTTTGCCTTGTCTGTTTCAGTCTTTAATGGATTGAACTTCTCTGATTAGAGTGAATAAGTCCAATTTCACCTTAGCGTAATGGATCTTGATTTGACACTCCAAGTTGAGAAGCCTACTACTATTACTATTGCTAGTAACAATGAAGAGAAATCCCAATATAAGGCTTTGGAAAGGTCAAACAGATCGAGCCTGATGTTTATGCAAATGAGCATAGCAAACAACATCAAGTTGACTCTTCCCAAAACTGAAAGTGCTAAAGAATTCATAAATTTTGTAGAAGAGCGCTCCCAAACTGTTGACAAGTCTTTTGCTGTGACATTAATGGGTACCTTAACCACCATGAAAGTTGATGATTCTCGTACTATGCATGAACACGTTATTGAAATGACAAACATTGTAGCAAGACTCAAGTCATTGGGAACGGAAGTGGATAAGAATTTCATTGTACAGTTCATTCTGAACTCATTACCGTTTGAGTATGGTTCATTCAAAATGAACTACAATACCATGAAAGATAAATGGAATGTGCACGAATTGCACATTATGTTTGTTTAGGAGGAAACTAGAGTTAAGAATAAAAGAAATCATTCTATCCATTATGTGAACTATTAAGGAGCTGGAAAGAAAGTTGAAAAGAAACATGGAAAGGGAAAAAGACCATTAAAAATTGATGAGTATTCTCTCAAAATCCAAAAGAAAGAATCAAACAATAATAGATATCATTTCTATGGAAAATTTGGACACTTCCAGAAGGATTACCCAAGGCGTAAGGCTTGACTCGAAAAGAAACATAAGCTTAATGCTTATGTAGGTTTCAAATCAAATTTGACTGAAGTTTTCTGTAATACTTGGTGGATTGATTCTGGATGTACAACTCATATTTCTAATACGATGTAAGGATTCCTTATAATCCAAACCATATGCCCAAATGAGAAGTTTGTCTTCATGGGGAATAAAGTGAAGGTTCCAATGGAAGATGTCGGGACTTATCGTTTAATCTTAGACATTGTACCTCATTTAGATTTTTATAAAATTTTGTATGTACCTAGTATTTATAGGAATTTAGTTTATGATAATCACATATTTTATATATTAATAGACCCTTATTTTTAGTTATTTACACTCTCCATGTATTTAATTGATTAAGCCTAGTTATATTTTGTAAGTTTGGACTCAAATTGGATTTAATTGATTTTTTTAGCACTATTTTGGTCTTACACTATTTTCGTATTTTGGTCATATCTTGAGTTCTAGATGTCATATAATTATGTATCTTACCTTGTAAGAAATATAAGAGAGAGATCTACAACTTTCATGAAGATATCCAGGGAAAAATCGGACATCTAGTGGAGCTAATTGGGCATGAAATTTAGAACACGAGTTTTGTAACTAGAATCTGAACTGTGTGTAGTAATCATTGCATAATTCGAGTTTGAGGAACTTAAATGGACTGAAAATTTGGCATATGAAAGTTAATACTCATATCTACATCTTTCATAAAGAACACAAAACTTGGATCAGAGTCCTTGAAAGCGATATTGGGCTTAGAAGTCAGAACAGAAGTGTTATATTTGGGCCTGAATACTATTTAGTATTTGGGTCATATATTGGGCTGTAGGTGGTCAATGGAGCTGAAATTTATATATATGAAAGTTAAGACCTAGATCTACAACTTTCATGAAGACCACTTTTCTATTTGATGATGGCATCCATGAGTTAAGTAATGAATGATTTTGGAGACAAAGAATCTCAATAATTTTCCACTCATCCAACCACTCAATCATTTATCCAACCACTCCACCCACTCACCCACCTATTCTTAATCACCCTCTTGTCATTTTGTATTCCTAATCCTCTATAAAAGGTACCATTGGCTGATCATTTGGTGTTCTTGGTGTTAGGCTTAGTTTTTAAAAGTTATGGTTATGCTTGTTTATTGTTTTCCTTTGTTGTAATTTTCTCTTACTCTAAATTGAAGTTATGTTCATCTTTCTTTTCTTCTCTCTTTCTTTCTTATTGTCTATGAGTAACTAAATCTTTATCTTACTTGGGGTGAAAGAGTGAAGCTCTTGGTAATGAAATAAGGTTAGATTATTCTTCTTCTTGTGCTTGAATGATATATTTTTATGTGATCTTTATATGTGTTGTATGTTGTTTCTGATTAATTTACAAACTCTTCTTGTATAATGAATATCTTGATTCATTGTAGACAAGACGTTGGCACAGTGAATGCTTGAGACCATTTACAAGTATTGGTAGATAATTATTGGAACCATAATATGATTGCATGTATAATCTAAATTGAACTTTGAATGTTAAATCTTCCGATTGAAACCTTCATTATGCATCATTTCAATCGAGTTGTAAAAAGAAATAATCTCGTATTTAATTTATTACCAAGAGTGGATCTCCTAACCTAAACAATTCTTTTTCATTTGTGAATAATTTATATCATCTTTAGTATTGTGACAAATCTTCTCTGTACCTCAAATAATTTTCTCTTCATCAATTTCCTGTGGATCGACCTCGGAATCCCGAGAATTTACTACTTGAAACAACTTGCACTTGGGTTTGAAACTTTAAATTATCCCATCAAGTTTTTGACGCTGTTGCCGGGGACTTGATTTGAAGTTCTAATATATTGAGGTTCTCTTTATGTAAGTAAACTTCACCAACATGTATATTCTTCCTCTACTCTTTTCACTTTCTAATTTACTAACTAACTTACTAATTAACTTACTACTTACTAACTTATTAACTAACTTTTATATTTATGTCATTTATTTTTGCTTTCTAATTTTTTTAATTTATTTTTGTTTTTTTATTTTTTTATCTATTTACGTTTTCTACTTTTATTTTTTTTATTTATGCTTTATGCTTACTAACTTTCTAACTTTTAATTTACGTCATTTATTTTTTGCTATCTAACTTTTAATTTACGTCATTTATTTTTCGCTATCTAACTTTTTAATTTATGTAATTTATTTTCTCGCTTTCTAACTTTTAATTTATGTCATTTATTTTCAATTTCTCTAACTTTTAATTTACGTCATTTATTTTTCGTTATTTAACTTTTTAATTTACGTCATTTATTTTCTCGCTCTCTAACTTTTTAATTTCTATTATTTATTATTGCTTTTTAACGTAATAAAATAATTTTTCTTCTTCTTCTTCTTTTTCGCAGCTTCGTGGGGCTATGTCACTCTCTCGATTTTCATATTTTAAATTTACTTTCTGACTTTATTTTCTCTATTTTATTTTATGCACTTTATTTTCTCGTATTTTATTTTACGTATATTATTAACTCTCTAACTATCTAACTTTTTATTTTATCAGTTATTTAACTTTTTACTTGTTAATATATATATATTGGTGGCTGGTTTATACCACATCCTTCTTAATATTTAATGACCGGTTTATACTGCCTACTTGTACATTATTTTTATTTTATGTCACTTATTTATGCTTAAATAGTATTGTGATTTAAATTCTGGTCGTTTGGTTAAAATTAATCCTAGTACTTTATATATTGATTTGTTTGAATCAAAATCACACACAATTGACAGAATGGCTGAATTTGAAGGTGCACATGTTGAACATGAAAATCAAACACAATGAGCTGAAAATGAAAGCATACATGATGAACAAGGAAATCAACCATTACGAACTATGCGTGCATATTTGCAACCATCTCGAAATTCTAGTCCATCATGTTTTATCTTTCTACTCACTGCTAATAATTTTAGATTTAAACCGGGTATGATTTCTTTACTTCCTAATTTCCATGGTTTAGAATCTGAAAGCCCATATTTATATCTAAAAGAATTTGAGGAAGTCTGTATTACTTTCAATGATCAAAATTGCACTAAAGAGATTGTTAAGCTTAAATTGTTTTGTTTTTCTTTGAAAGATAAAGCAAAAACTTGGCTTAACGCTTTGAAACCAAGATCAATTGGCACATGGCAAGAAATGCAAGGTGAGTTTTTAAAGAAATTTTTTCTAACACATAAAACCAATGCTTTGAAAAGACAAATCCAATTTTTTTTCCAAAATTCAAATGAAGCGTATTTTCAAAGTTGGGAACGTTTTAAAGATTTTTTAAACTCTTGCCCACATCATGGTTTTGAAAAATGGTGGATTATAAGCTTCTTTTATGAAGGTTTAACACTTGAAACTAAACAATTTGTGGAAACGATGTGTAATAGCAAGTTTCTTAATAAAGAACCCGAAGAAGCTTTAGATTATTTAAACCATTTGGATGAAAATTCTTAATCTTGGCATGGTACTAATCCTTCTGAAAATTTAATTAGATATAACCTTACAAATGCTAGTAAAAGAAAATATCATCTTAGTCAAGAAGAAGATCTAAATGCAAGGTACGCTAGTTTGGTTATAAAGGTTGAATCCATGGAATTAGAGAAAGTAAAAGAAGTCAAATATGTGCAAAATGAAGAAATTTGTGGTATTTGTGATGAATTAGAACACTTGACAAATGAATGTCCTAATATTCCTGTTTTTAAAGAAGTTGTGCATAAGCAAGTAAATGCAATGAATAATTTTAAAAAGCTATTCACCTCTTTTTTTTCAAATTCTTACAATCCGGGATGGAGAAATCACCCGAACTTCAGTTGGAGGAATAATAATCAAGCACAATTTATGCAACCACCGCCTCCTCAAGAGCAACAGGATTCTCAAAATTCTCAAGGATATGTATCTTACATCCCACCATATAGGAAAAACCTTGAAGGAACATTGAATGCATTCATAGAAAAACAAGAGGTCATCAATAAACAAAACACTCAAACCATGATTGACATAAAAGATACTCTTTCCAAACTTACTTATGCATTCACCATTCACGAGAAAGGAAAATTTCCTTCTAAACCTCAACAGAATCCCAAAGGTCAATATAGTCTAAATGAGGGTAGTTCAGAAAACTAACAAATAAATCAAGTCAATTATGTGATAACTTTTAGGAGTGGAAAAGTTGTTGAAAAAGAAATTTCTAAACCTTGTGAGAAAGATGGTGAATCGATTCCCCAAGATAACGAAGAGGTTGATAAGCCATCTGACCAAAATGAGACCAAACTCTCGTCTCCTCCACCCCCAAATCCTCAAGCATTAAGCAAACCAAGGAAATTGGACCACCAAACTGAAATTTTTGAAATTCTTAAATAAGTGAAGGTCAATATTCTGTTGTTAGATACTATCAAACATTTTCCTTCTTATGCCAAATTTTTGAAGGACTTATGCACTGTTAAAAGGAAATTAAATGTGAAAAAGAATGCCTTTTTGACCGAACAGGTAAGTTTCATTATTCAAAGCAATAATGTTTTGAAACATAAATACCCTGGTTGTCCTACGGTTTCATGTATTATTGGAGAACATAAAATTGAACAAGCTTTACTTGATCTTGGTGCTAGTGTTAATTTGCTTCCATATTCAGTTTATCAACAACTCAATCTGAGTGAGTTAAATCCAACTTCTGTAACTCTTCTACTTGCTGATAGATTAATTAAAATTCCAAAAGGAATAATGGAAGATGTGTTGGTACAAGTTGATAAATTCATGTATCATGTGGATTTTATTGTCTTGGAAACTAAACCTATGATTAATTATTCCAAGTCAATTCTTGTTATTTTAGGTCTCCATTTTTAGCAACATCAAATGCTTTGATAAATTGTAGAAATGGATTGATGAAGCTAACATTTGGAAACATGACACTTGAGCTTAATGTTTTCAACATATGCAAGAAACCACATGAAATCAATGATAAAAATGAAGAAGCTGATGGGATTGAGGCCATTGTAGATGATCATCTTCTAAAAGGGAGTTCTTCTGACCCATTAGAAGTTTGTTTAATTAATTCATTTGCTTCAGGTATGCAAGTAGATGGTGATATTTTCAAAATATGCTCTTTGCTTGATTGTACACAAGCAATGGAATACATGGGATGGAAGTCGAGATTCGAAGAGCTACAACCCATGAATGATAATATTCATGAAGAAGTACCCACATTGGAACTAAAGTCATTACCTTCTGGGTTGAAGTACACATTTTTTGGAGAAGACCAAAGCTTTCTAGTGGTAATTTCATCAATCCTTACTAAATAACAAGAAGGTATGTTGATAGAAGTACTTAAAAGGTATAAAAGTGCATTTGGATGGACAATAACAGATATAAAAGACATTAATCTATTAATTTGTGCACATAGAACATATTTAGAGGATAATGCTAAAACTTCACAATAACCTCAAAGAAAATTAAATCCACACATGAAAGAGGTAGTTAGGGTTGGAGTTCTTAAATTACTTGATGTTGGAATTATTTATCTTATTTTCGATAGCTAGTGGGTAAGCCCTACACAAGTTGTGCCTAAGAAATCTGGAATAACAGTGGTTGAAAATGAAAAATATGAGTTAATACCTACGCGAGTTTCATCTAGTTAGTGTATGTGTATTGATTTTAGAAAATTGAATGCAGCCACTAGGAAAGATCATTTCCCTTTACCATTTCTTGATCAAATTCTAGAAAGAGTAGCATGACATCCCTACTATTATTTTCTTGATGGTTATTTGAGGTATAATCAAATACCAATTGCATTAGAGGATCAAGAAAAAACTACTTTTGCATGCCCTTTTGGCACTTTTGCATATAGAAGAATGCCTTTCGGCCTCTGTAATGCTCCGATAACTTTTCAAAGATGCATGCTAAATATTTTTAGTGACATGATTGAGCATTATTTAGAGGTTTTCATGGATGATCTGACAGTTTTTTGAAATTCTTTTGAAAATTGTCTTGATAATTTGGATAAAGTTCTTAAAAGATGTGAAGAAAAAGGATTTGTTTTAAATTGGAAAAAAAGTCATTACATGGTTACCTCAGGAATCGTGTTAGGTCATGTGATATCTTCTGAAGGAATTGAAGTTGATAAGGCTAAAGTTGAATTAATTGCTCATTTGCCTTCCCCAAAAACAGTCAGAGAAGTTTGTTCCTTTTTAGGACATGCAGGATTCTATCGAAGATTTATTAAAGACTTTAGTGTCATATCTAGACCATTATGCAATCTTCTGATAAAAGAGGCATCATTTGATTGGACTCAAGAATGCCAAAAATCTTTTGAAAAATTAATTGGTCTTCTGACATCGGCTCCTATCATGCAATCCCCTGACTGGTCTTTGCCTTTTGAATTAATGTGTGATGCAAGTGATTTTGCTATTGGCGCTGTTTTAGGCCAAAGAATGGAAGGTAAGCCTCATATGATTTGTTACGCAAGTAGAACTTTAAATAGTACACAAATGAATTACACCACTACTGAAAAAGAACAACTTGTTATAATTTTTGCGTTAGACAAATTTTTAGCTCATTTAATTGGTTCTTCTACTGTTGTTTTCACTGATCATGCTGCTGTTAGATATTTAATGTCTAAGCAGGATGCCAAACCTAGGTTGATACGGTGGATCTTGTTGCTTCAAGAACTCAACATCACAATAAAAAATAAGAAAGGAGTCGAAAATGTTGTCGCAGATCATTTGTCCAGACTTACAACAGGTTCATCTTTCGATAGCACACATATCAATAATTCTTTTTCTAATGAATTTTTATTTTCTGTCAATTCCATGTCTTGGTTTACTAATATAGTTAATTTTCTTGTGAAAAAAAAATGCCGCCTCAATGGTCACATCAAGACAAAAAAAAGTTTTTGACTGAGGTAAAATTTTTTTATTAGGATGACCCATATTTGTTCAAATATTGTCCTGATCAAATCTTTTGGAGATGTGTACCCGACAATGAGGTAGGTAGTGTCATTAAATTTAATCACTCAGAAGCATGTGGAGGTCATTTTTCTTCAAAGAAAACAGCTGCGAAAATCTTGCAGTGTGGATTTTATTGGCCTATTTTATTTAAAGACAGCTATACGTTTTGCAAAATTTGTGAAAATTGTTAGAAATTAGGTTCTATTTCTAAAAGAAATATGATGCCTTTGAACCCTATCCTTGTCATTGAAATTTTTGATTGTTGGGGAATTGATTTCATGGGTCTATTTCCATCCTCATTTGGATTTGTGTATATTTTGGTTGCAGTTGATTATGTCTCAAAATGGATTGAGGTGATTCCATGTCAACAAAATGATCATAGTACTGTTCTCAAAATTTTAAAAGAAAATATCTTAAATTGATTTGGAATCCCTCGAGCTATCATCAGTGATGGGGGAACACATTTTTGCAATAAATCATTTGAATTTTTAATGAAGAAATATGGTATTACCCATAAAGTTGCCACCCCTTCTCACCCTTAGACAAGTGGGCAAGTAGAATTAGCAAATAGGGAAATTAAACAAATTTTGAAAAAAAACAGTTAACCCAAATCATAAAGATTGGTCTTTAAGACTAAACGATACACTTTGGGCTTACCATACTACTTTTAAAACATCTTTAGGCATGTCACTCTATCGGTTAGTCTATGGAAAACTCAGTCACTTGCCTGTAGAACTGGAATATAAAGCATTTTGGGCCATTAAAGCTTTCAATTTAAATCTTGATGATGCTTGTAAGTTACGCAAATTGCAAATAAATGAACTTGAGGAATTGAGAAATGATGCATATGAAAACTCAAAAATTTATAAAGAAAGAACAAAAGCTTTTCATGTCAAATCTATTTTGAGAAAATTTTTTGAAATTGGTCAAAAAGTTATGCTTTATAATTCTCGTCTTCACCTATTCCCTGAAAAATTGAGATCTAGGTGGACTGATCCTTTTATTGTTAAACATGTATATCCTTATGAGGCCATAGACATTGAGAATCTTAGGAATAGTAATGTGTTTAAGGTCAGTGGACAAAGACTTAAACCATTTCTGGAAAGTCAAGCTACTAAGGTAGAATTCATTTCTCTTTCTGATCTTTGTTATGTGAAAAAATTACTTTAATTTTGTGGCTTTATTTTGTTTTGTAGTTCTTTAGCTACCCTGTTAAATGGTGGATGACGGTACTCTGTGACTCTCAAGTTGGTTTTCTCTCTTTCAGTTTCCCAAAATAACTGATTCCTTCTCCTTCAAAATGGATATCATTCTCTCAAACCTGAGAAAACATTTTCCTTCTCTTCCTCAAAATGCTCTAACAAAAATTTATGAAACTAGATATGAAAAATTGAGATTGTTAATGAACAAAGGTATACTGAAAGATGTACATTGGATGATCGAAGTAAAGGTCCGATTAGCAGGTGAGTCTTCAATTTCATTTGATTCATACATGCCAGGTCTTGGTAGAAGTTCATATTCTAAAAGGAGAATAGCAAAAAGATTACAAGTCTATCACATATGTGCACGATGGAATTGTAACAAGCGATGTCGTTCTTTAGGGATGGTTTCTACAAACAGAGAAGATAAAATTTTCTTCATTAAGAATGGACTGAGTAAGGAGTCATTAGATGATATCTTATTGACTCTTAATACGTATTCTTATTGTTTAGTGCATCGTGAACTTCTTAACTTGTGGAATCTCTTCAAGGATGAACAAAAGTAATACAGTCTTGGGAATCTGACTCTAAAAGATCTTGTTTGCCAATTTATAAGAAAATTGGATAGGAAGCTTATCCTCGACTCATAGAAGGCATTTAAGCCGTTTTTGGACATGAAACCAGAGGCAGATGTGAACCACATCCATAATAACATGTACATATTTTCTTCTTCTTCTTCTTTATCCTTAAAAAAAAAGTATGTATACATCTTGGGTTTGACTTTGGTAACACAAAACGTGAATGGAAAAATGCATGCATCCTGATCTAGCCTTCTTAATTGAAAAACAAAGAAGGTAGATTGTATCCCACATGTGAGGCAGCCAGTCGTATTCTGACCACTTGTCCCTTTTGGGAGCCCTATGTTACGCTGGTCTTGAATGAGTCTAATACTGGTCAACAATGCTTTGGTACAAAGCCGAAAAAACAGACTACCTCCATCCCAATCTCAAGTGAGTATACACTCATCTTTCATTAGGTTTCTAAAACTTGAAAAAAAGAGAGGGTGAAATTATGGTTGTACTTGGTCTTTAATTAGATTAAGAGCCCCGGGCGGATGCCCGTCCTATCACAGACTCAGGAGGAGACCTTCACACGCCAGTATGTAAATAAAGTTCATGTGTCATGCTCTGTAGAGAGCCGTGTGCTACATTCCTAGTTCTTGGAACTAAGGCTTTGTAGCGCTGATGGACAGAAAGAAGCGTCTCGTCTTTACAGTGAACGAAAACTATTAACTGAGCTATATACTTACTTTAATTAGTAGGTTTCTATGGCGAGTTGTTACTAGCTGCGGTCAGGTACCATCTTCTTAGAATACAAACCTTTAATTAGGTTTGCAGGAAGATAAAGGGTTGTTCTTCTGTAAGCAGGACGGAACAGATTCAAAGGTTCTTGTTGTCAGTTCGATGATCCTTGTGGAATTCATATGTTGCACTGGTGACACGCAACTCAAATACATGCCACTATTGCATTCATGACGCGCAGTATAAAGATACGCCATGAAAACTATACATACAGGTATGTCCTCGTTTATTATTATATTTCTTTTATTTTTATATGATTTTATTGTATTTTGATTTTTGGACAGACGATCCTTTGAGCAAGGTCCTTCAAGGGTTTCTAGACTTCTTTACCCTGATGATTTTTTTGAAGTTAAAAAAAAACAAAAAAAAATAAAAAAAAAAGATTATGTGTTTCTTAATTTCAAACTTTTCTGACAACAGCCAACCTACCCTTATAGGTGTTATCATTACTCTTTCCATTCTTTTCCTTATTTAAACACTTCATTTTCTCCACTTTCCTCTAACTCATAAACATTCAAAGGGAGGAAGAGTATAGAAATGGGGCCTTCTGTTCGTAACCTTAAAAATGTCTGTATTTTTGGTGAGTCAAGTTATGGGAAGGGTTTAGAGTTTTTAAATGTAGCAAGCGCTCTTGGTCTAACACTTGTTGCAAGAAATATTCATGTTGTATATGGGGAGGTTGCCGTGGGTTAATGGAAGTTGTATCACTTGCTGCTTTTCTAGGAGGCAGTTAGGGTTTAGGGTGTTATTCCTAAACCTTTAGCTCAAAATAACATTACTAGAAAGACAGTTAGAGAAGAAATTCAAGTATCATCTATGCATGGACGAATGAAAAAAATGTTTGACAACTCTGATGCATTTATTACCTTACCAGGTGGTTTTGGTACTTTGGAAAAAAAATTTCAAATTGTCTCTTGGGCCGAACTGAACATCCACCATGAACCCATTGGTTTGCTGAATGTTAATAATTTCTTTGATCTTTTGTTATTTTTTCTTGACAAAGCTGTGGAACAGAAATTTATCACTTCTTCGGCAAGAAAACTTCTTATCTCTGCCTCCACTATTGATGAGCTGATTGATAAATTAGAAGCTTTTGTTTATGAACCTGATAAAGTCCAAGCTCAGATAAATTGGTCATCAGGAAGCAGTGAGGAAAGCAACAAGAAAAGAAAGCCAAATTTGACACATCATCTTTAATTTTCTTTTACTTTTGGTTTTATTTATTGTACTTTGTTTCTGTTTCAATTTGTGTCCGATTTCTCTAATAGGTACTATCTTTTATCCTTTCCTCATCTATATTTTAACATTGCAAACAATGTTGTGATCTGGTTGGGGGGAAGGATAGTTTAAAAAAAATGTATGGTAAGTATGATATGATTGTCATGAACTTACTAAACCAATGAATAATGGCGGAGTAAGGAGTAATTTTACTTATGAAGCACATTTAAATTAAGAAGTATGTTTAGTGAGATAACTGTCAGAAACCTACAATAAAACCAATTAAGGATGGCAGAGTAAGGAGTAAATCTTGCCATGAAGGTAATTTTTTTCCTAAGACGCGTCTTAGTTGAGAAAATAATTATGTTAAATTGGAAAGTATGTTTAGTGAGATGACTGTCAGAAACTTACAACAAAACCAATAAGGATGGCAGAGTAAGGAGTAAATTTTGTCCTGAAGGTAATTTTACTCTTGAGACACATCTTAGTTAAGAAAATAATTATTTTAGAATTAGCAAAAAACATATCTTGGGTTATAGCATAAATTTTTCTTCTTTCTTAAAAATCACATGCTTGGATATGAATGTTGAATTGATGAATTGAGAATGATAGAAATATGCCTTGTGAGATTTTGAGCCTATTGATGAATGAATTGAACATTTGTACCATTTTCTTCTTTCTTGTGTGATTTTCACTCATGAAATTATTACTCTAGAACTTGCTTTGATTCTTTTTGAGGTTACATTTTCACATGCATACATAAAAATAATTGAACCATTTTAAAATAGCTACTTTGACCAAATAGTCATTCTTGTATATTTTTCCTTGTGTAACCCCTTTGAGCTTATTTGGTAATTTTTTTTTGCTTATTACGTGGCTTTTAAAAAAAAACTATGTTCTTACCTGACCTCAGGGAATAAGAGAGCATTGACCTTATTCTTAAACAAGTGTAGGGGTGTGTATGCAAAATGTTAAAAAAGAGAAAAAGAAAGAAATAGTTGATCATCTGATACACCATGTGACATATCCATATCTAGAATAAAGATGGATGCTTGGAAACAACAGGAAGAGAAGGAGAAGGTTCATGCCTAACAATGAATTCAACTCACCAATTTGGGATTGATCTTCAACAAAACATTAGTCAAATATTGGTCATTATCTTTATTGATGAATGTTCTCAAATATCTTTTCCACTCTAACTGTATCTTAATACTCTTTTATTCTCTTTGATATTTATCTTCTCATATCCATATTATCCATTCTCCTTTACCATGACCCCATTACAACCTTGAATAAAGTCCTCTTGATTTTTGTGTGCATGTGTTTTGAGTAGTGGAGAAGTAGAAGATAAGCAAGGTTATGGTAGTGCAATTCTTCATGGGTTGAATTGAGTGAAATATCTACCATTTTAAACACTAGAGGGATTGAGAGTGAATCATGTAAGGATCTTTCATTCTTGATTCATTTTTTTAACTGAAGTTTCCTTACTTGATGGTTTAAGATGTGAAGAAATATTACCTAAACAATGCTTTGTTCCCTTGAATGACTAGTTACTCTTCTTGTTTCATTAAATCTTTAGAGTTTTTAGTTTTTGAGTCTATGTCGTTTTTCTTTGTTTCTTAGCTTTGGGATTATGTGTTTTGCCCAGGAGTGCAAAAAGCTAAGTGTGAGAGAATTTGATAATCATATATTTTATACATTAATAAACCATCATTTGGACTCAATGCACTTAATTGATTAAGCCTGGTTATGTTTTGTAAGTTTGGACTCAAATTGGACTTAATTGATTTTTCAGCACTATTTTGGTCTTACACTGTTTCTGTATTTCAGTCATATCTTGAGTTCTAGATGTCTTATAATTATGTATCTTACCTTGTAGGAAATATAAGAGAGAGCTCTACAACTTTCATGAAGATCTCCAGGGAAAATCGGACATCTAGTAGAGCTAATTGGACATGGAATTTAGAACACGAGTTTTGTGACTAGAACCCGAACTATGTACAGTAATCATTGCATAATTAGAGTTTAAAGAACTTAAATGGCTGAAAATTTGGCATCTGAACGTTAATACCCATATCTACAACTTTCATGAAGAACACAAAACTTGAATCGGACTTCTTGAAGGTGATATTGGGCTTGGAAGTCAGAACAAAGGTGCTGTATTTGGGCTGAACACTGTTTGGTAATTGGGCCATATCTCAGGCTGTAAGTGGTCAATGGAGCTGAAATTTAGACATCTGAAGAAGACCCAGATCTACAACTTTTATGAAGACCACTTTTCTATTTGATGACAGAATCCATGAGTTAAGCAATGAATGATTTCAGAGATAAAGAATCTCAATAATTTTCTACTCATCCAACTACTCAATCATTCATCTAACCACTCCACCCACTCACCCACCTATTCTTAATCACCCTCTTATCATTTTGTATTCCTAAACCTCTATAAAAGGCACCATTGGCTGATCATTTGGTGTTCTTGGTGTTAGGCTTAGTTTTTAGAAGTTATGGTTATGCTTGTTTATTGTTTTCCTTTATTGTAATTTTCTCTTACTCTAAATTGAAGTTATGTTCATCTTTCTTTTCTTCTCTCTTTCTTTCTTATTGCCTATGAGTAACTAAATCTTCATCTTGCTTAGGTAAAAAAATGAAGCTCTTAGTAATGAAATAAAGTTATATTATTCTACTTCTTATGCTTGAATGATATATTTTTATGTGGTATTTATATATGTTGTATGTTGTTTCTGATTAATTTACAAACTCTTCTTACATAATTAATATCTTGATTCATTGTAGACAAGATGTTGGCACAGTAGATGCTTAAGACCATTTACAAGTATTGGTAGATAATTATTGGAACCATAATATGATTACATGTATAATCTAAATTGAACTTTGAATATTAAATCTTCCGATTAGAACCTTTATTATGCATGATTTCAATTGAGTTACAAAAAGAAATAATCTCATCTTTAATTTATTACCAAGAGTGGATCTCCTAACCTAAGCAATTCTTTTTCATTTGTGAATAACTTATATCATCTGTAGTATTGTGACAAATCTTCTCTGTATCTCAAATAATTTTCTCTTCATCAATTCCCTGTGGATCGAACTCGGACTCCTGAGAATTTACTACTTGAAATAACCTGCACTTGGGTTTGAAACTTTAAATTATCCCATTAGTTTCTTTTCCTAAACTTGATGTTGTTGGATACTCTTTTAAGTTTGGTAATGAATTTTTTAGTTTGTATAAGCATACCTATATGATTGGTACTGATATACTTTGTGATGGTTTGTATAAACTGAATCTTGATAATTTATATGTTGAAACTCTTATGACCTTGCATCATAATGTTGGCACTAAACGTAATTTAGTGAATGAACATTCTACTTACTTGTGTAATAAATGTTTAGGTCACATTTCCAAAGAAAGAATGAAAAGGTTGGTAAAGAATGACATTCTTTCAGATTTAGATTTTACCGACATTAATATTTGTGTGGATTGCATTAAGGAAAAACAAACAAAACACACAAAGAATAGTGCCACGAGAAGCACTCAACTTCTTGAAATTGTATACAATGATATATGTGGACTTTTTGATGTTAATTCTCTTGATAAAGAAAAGTACTTTATCACATTTATTGATGATTATTCACATTACGGATATGTCTATTTACTGCATGAAAAATCTTAAGCGATGATGTGAATGCTTATGTCTTAAAACATATCAAATGAGTTTTTGATGATAACAAAGTCAAGATGAAGACTAAGATCAAAAGAGAAGACCAAGATCAAAAGATAAAGACAAAGATCAAAAGAGGTATATTAGATATAGGTCTTAGAACATTAATGTGAAATGTTCTCAAGGTATCTCAATTATAGTCAAATGATTTTTCAAAGATGTCTTAAATCAACTTGTTTTTCAAAGTTCATATTTTAAAGAAATGTTGATTTCAATCTTGGATTATGTTAAACATTTGTAAATCTTATTTATTCCAAGTCCCCCAATGTTAAAAATGGTCTGGAGACTTAATTGGGCTTGAAAAATGTGTTCAAAGCGTAAGGTAATCGATTACACATAGGTTGTAATAGATTACAAGCTAAACGGAAAGATGACAATCGATTACATTGAGGGTGTAATCGATTACAAGCATGGCAGAAGCCTTGTAATCGATTACACCAAGTGTGGTAATCGATTACAAGTCTGGCAGAGGTCATGTAATCGATTACATAAGGCTGGTAATCAATTACATCATGCCCAGAAAGCCAAGAACACATTCAAATAGTCATGTAATCGATTACCAAGAGTGTGTAATCGATTACCAGCATTCTGGCATGCCCAACAACTATTTTTCTTGGCATTAAATGTTGCCACAAAAGCTACCCAACTGCTCTATTGATCTAAAAACTTATAAATACACATCTTGGGGCATCATTTGTGGCTAACAAACTATTGAGAAATATCATTCAATCACTCTAATCCGAGAATCATCCTTAAATCATTTGTGCTATGTTTTTGTATATATTTGAGAAATTCCTGAAGAGCTTTATAGGGCTTCAATTTGTGTAATCTACTCTTGTGAGAGTTTCATCTTACATACACTTTGATTCATTGTAAAAGGGGTGAGGTATCCCTCTAGAGAAAAGGGTGAGGTATCCATTGTTTATAAAGAGAGTGAGGTATCTTTCAAAGATTGTAAAGGGTGAGGTATCCCTTGTTGTAAAGAAGGTAAGGCATCCTTCAAAGGTTGTAAAAGGGGTGAGGTATCCCTCTAGTGAAAAGGGTAAGTTATCCCTTGAAGTTGAGGGTCAAGCACAAAGGGTGAGGTATCCCAAGGTGTGGTGAGTGCTCTATTGTATAAAGGTTTTCAAGTACCTGTTCAAGCTTAAAGTTTAGTGAAAAATCTCAAGTGGTTTGCTTGAGGACTAGACGTAGGTCACAAGGGGTGGCTGAACCAGGATAAATCATTGTGTTTGTTCTTCTTAACTCTATCTCTTTACTTTATGATTTAATTATATATACTTGAGTTGAGTTTGATATCTAGCTTTGCTTGAATACTTTCTATCTTGGGTTATTTATTTGTGAGTGATTTATTTGATTTCATTTATCTATTTACTTCAATCAATCAATAGCTTCAACGAAAATTAACATTCAATTGTTTTGTAAAAGATTTGCAAAAAGTTTTTTATATACTTAATTCACCCCCTCTTAAGTATTGAGGCCACTTAGTAACAAGTAGTATCAGAGCTAGGCTCTTGTGTAAAGAGCTTAGCAGCTTCAAGAGAAAGTGATGGCCTTTTCAAATTATTTTTATGAAAGTTTTTCTCTTTATAAACCTCTCTTTTTCAATGGAGATGGGTATGCTTATTGAAAAGAAAGAATGAATTTTTTTATTAAAGCTATTGAATTAGACGTGTGGGATGCTGTTGAAAATAGTTCTTTTGCCCCCACACAAGTTGTAAATAGTGTAAGAATTAATACACCAAGACATGAATGGACGAATGATGATAAAAAGAAGGTCTAATATAATGAAAGCCAAAAACATCATTACCACAACTTTGGGGTATGATGAGTTCTTTAGAGTCTCAAATTGTAAATCTACCTAAGAAATGTGGGATACCTTATAAGTAACTCATGAAGGTACTGGTGAAGTGAAAAGATCAAGGATAAATACTCCCACTCACGAGTATGAACTTTTTAGAATGAACCAAGGTGAAAGTATTCAAGAAATACAAAAATGATTCACACATATTACAAATCATCTTGCTTCATTGGGAAAGACTTTTCCTAATGAAGATCTTATTAACAAAGTGTTGAGATATTTGAGCAGGTATTGGCAACCTAAAGTCCACTCCTAAATGCTATGAATGTGGAGAATTGGGACACATAAAGATGAAGTGCCCAATCTATCAAAGGAAAGTGAAAAATTATGAGAAGAGGTCCTCAAATGAAAAGAAAGAAAGAAGAACCTACATAGCTTGGGATGATGATGACATAGATTCAACCGATAGCTCGGACAATGAGAGAGCCAATCTATGTTTCATGGTTAGAAGTGAAGATGAAGATGAAGATGACATGGAGGTAACATCCTCAAATTTTGAATCAAATTCTTCCCCCTCCTATGATGAATTGCAAGATGCATTTGAAGAATTGTATAATGAATCTATGAGACTTGCAAAACTTGTTTCATCATCCAAGAAAACAATTTCCTCTTTTGAAAAAAGATCTCTATTTTAAACAAGAAAATTGAGGAACTTAAAATTGAAAATGAAACTCTTGGACTTATTGATGCAAATTCCTCATGCATAACATGTTCGTCACTTGATAATGCATTTACTTCCTTTTCTTGCTCATCATGTAAAGGATTTGAAAATGAAATTAAGGATTTGAAAAATACACTTGCAAAATTTACATTAGGAAGGAAAAATTTGAATATGTTATTAGGGAAACAAAGATATGCTTCTCAAATGGCTAGTTTGGGGTACAACTCTAATAACCAACAAAAAGCTTATAAGAATCTCTTTGCTTCCTCAAGTACATCAACTAAACCCTTTATCAAATGCTTTTATTGTGGAAGGAAAGGGCATAGTGCATCCTCATGTAATGCTAGAAAGAACAAAAATACCATGGTTGGAACTAAATGGTTTAGATTCCTAAAGACACCTTGCCTAACTCTAACACACAAGGACTTAAGACAATTTGGGGACCAAACGTCAAAAATTGAAGTGTGTTGTAGGTGTGCTTGAAGGCCAAGAATGGACTTTGGAATCTCAAAAGTGGCATAAGATCATAAATACTCTAAGTTCTCTTCCTTGTCTCCAAGAAGCTTGGACTTGTAACCTTTTGATAAGTGGAAATGTGTTTTATGCTTTAACTTGCTTTGAAGTCGTACTTCTCTAGTTTTATATCTTGAAAAATCTCTGTATGTGATAATATGCTAGATAAGTTTACTTCTTCTTTGAAATAACATATTTGATATAAAACATCCTTGAACTTAGCATATTGGATCAATCATGCATCTAAACTCATGTTGTATAATTTTGTTGCATAATTCACCAATTTACTCCATTATATGCATTTTTTTTTGCATAATGCATGATTTTACTGCATAATCTGTGATTTTCTACAAAATGATGCATAACTTGTCACTCTTGCTGTATAAAGTCACACTCTTCTACATAATTTGTTTTCTTGCTGCAAAATCTGAAATTTGTTGCATAATATGGTGTTTTTGCTACACAACTACCTTGATTTAATCAATTTTGAATCCAATACTGACTTGAGCGTTAGAGGTTTCCCTTTAGCTATTTTGCAGGTACTTCATCATGCCAAAGATCTCCAAGAAGCTTAAAACTTCACCAATCCATCAAAGTGGTGTAATTCTTAGCAAAAGTGGTAATTTTGCATCAACATAAGTCTTGAATCAAAATCTGATCAGTTTTTATGCTTGCATGATATTTGGAATTGATTTGGAATGCTTTGGAACAAAATTGAAAGGTTTAAAATTAGTCATTTACTGTTTAACGTGCAAAAACTGAGTTTTAGTAATCTAGTAATCGATTAAAAAACCTTTGTAATCGATTACAAAGGCTTTGCTAAGCGTTCCAAGCCAAGTCAGAAAGCGTGTAATCGATTACTCAAACTTTGTAATTGATTACAAGGAAAACAAAACGCGTGTAATCGATTACAATAAAAGTGTAATTGATTACAAAGCCTTATTTTTCATAATTTTGCTTAATCTTGATGTTCTGTTCGTTCATGATATTTTCCTTATGCTTAATCTTTATCTAACCCCATTTGCTCTTGTATATGACTCTGAATTCTATTAGCATAAATGATAAATACTATCTAAGATTTTTTTTTATGCATTTGCTATTGGTATCACATATTGATGTGCTAAACTGTTTATACTTTGATATTGATCATGCTGGGCTGAAATGATTATACAATGGTAAATGCTTATGTTATTTTTTATAATGCCAACGGGGGAGAGATTAGTGAAATATATTGCATGCGTACGAGGGAGCTTTGCGCTTTTATGTGAAAATCATTTATCCTATCTCATGTATACATTACGGAGGAGAGTTACGCTTAAATCTCTGATGAATAAATGCAAATATTTCTCTCTTTTCAATGTTTATTTTGGAATCATCAAAAAGGGAGAGAATGTGAATGCTTATGTCTTGAAGCATATCAAATGAGTTTTTGATGATAACAAAGTCAAGATGAAGACCAAGATCAAAAGAGAAGACCAAGATCAAAAGAGAAGACCAAGATCAAAAGAAAAAGACCAAGATCAAAAGAGGTATATTAGATATAGGTCTTAGAACATCAATGTGAAATACTCTCAAGGTATCTCAATTATAGTCAAATGGTTTTTCAAAGATATCTTAAATCAACTTGTTTTTCAAAGTTCATATTTTAAAGAAATGTTGATTTCAATCATAGATTATGATAAACATTTATAAATCTTATTTACTCCAAGTTTCCTAATGTTAAAAATGGCCTGGAGACTTAATTGGGCTTAAAAAATGTGTTCAAAGAGTAAGGTAATCTATTACACATAGGTTGTAATCGATTACAAGCTAAACAGAGAGATGGTAATCAATTACATTGAGCATGTATACAAGCATGGTAGAAACCTTGTAATCGATTGCACCAAGTGTGGTAATCGATTACAAGTCTGGCAGAGGCTATGTAATCAATTACACAAGGCTAGTAATTGATTACATCCTGCCTAGAAAGCCAAGAGTACGTTCAAACAACCATGTAATTAATTACCAAGAGTGTGTAATTGATTACCAGCATTCTGACATGCCCAACGACTATTTTTCTTGGCATTAAATGTTGCCACAAAAGCTACCCAACAACTCTATTGATCTAAAAACTTATAAATACACATCTTGGGGCATCATTTATGACTAACCAACTATTGAGAAACGTAATTCAATCACTCTAATTCGAGAATCATCCTTAAATCATTTGTGCTCTGTTTTTGTATATATTTGAGATATTCTTGAAGAGCTTTATAGGGCTTCAATTTGTGTAATCTATTCTTGTGAGAGTTTCATCTTACATACATTTTGATTCATTGTAAAGGGGGTGAGGTATCCTTTGTTTGTAAAGAGAGTGAGGTATCTTTCAAAGATTGTAAAGGGTGAGGTATCCCTTGTTGTAAAAAAGGTGAGTCATCCTTCAAAGGCTGTAAAGGGGGTGAGGTATCCCTCTAGTGAAAAGGGTGAGGTATCCCTTGAAGTTGAAGGTCAAACACAAAGGGTGAGGTATCCCAAGGTATGGTGAGTGCTCTATTGTGTAAAGGTTTTCAAGCACTCGTTCAAGCTTGAAGTTTAGTGGAAAATCTCAAGTGATTTGCTTGAGGATTGGACGTAGATCACAAGGGGTGGCTGAACCAGGATAAATCCTTGTGTTTGTTCTTCTCAACTCTATCTCTTTACTTTATGCTTTAATTATATATACTTGAGTTGAGTTTGATATTTAACTTTGCTTAAATACTTTCTATCTTGGGTTGTTTATTTGTGAGTGATTTATTTGATCTCATTTATCTATTTACTTCAATCAATTAATAGCTTCAACGAAAATTAACATTCAAGTGTTTTGTAAAGGATTTGCGAAAAGTTTTTTATATACTCAATTTACCCCCTCTCTTGAGTATTGAGGCCACTTAGTAATAGGTGAATGCCTTAGAAATTTATGTAAATGAAGTTGAAAGACAATTGGATAGAAAGGTAAAAATCATAAGGTCAAATAGAGGTCATGCGTATTATGGAAGATTTCATGAAACTAGAGAACACTTAGGTCCATTTGCTAAGTTGCTAGAAAAGCGTGACATATATGCTCAATACACAATGTCTGGTGTACCACAATGAAATGGTGTATAAAAAAGGCGTAATTGAACCTTAATGGATATGATCAGGAGCATGTTAAGTAACATGTCTTTACCCTTGTCATTGTGAATGTATGTTTAAAAATTATCGTGTATTTGTTGAACATGGTTCTTAATAAGGCAGTTCCAAAGACACCTTTTGAACTGTGGATAGGTACAAAGCCTAATTTAAGGCACCTGTATGTATGGGGATGCTAGGCAGAAATAAGAATCTATAATTTACATGAAAAAAATCTAGATGCAAGAACAATTAGTAGATATTTCATTGGTTATCTAGAAAAGTCTAAAGGGTATAAATTTTATTATCCTACCTATAGTACAAGAATTGTTGAAATTGAAAATGTTCGGTTCATTGAGAATGGTGAGACTAGTGGGAATAAAGCTTCATGAAATGTGGAGATTAAGGAAGTTAGAGTATAAGTTCCTATGACTTGTGCTTCTACTTATGAAGTTGATTTTCCTCATGTTGTTGAACCGCATAACAATCAAGAAGAACAATAAATTAACGATGTTGAGGTTAACAATGAACCTATAGCAGAACAACCACAAGAAATAACATTAAGAAGATCCCAAAGAGAAAAAAGATTTACTATTCTGAATGACTATGTGGTGTATCTACAAGAGTAAGAAAATGACTCAGAATTAATGACAATGATCCTGTTTCATTTTCATAAGTCATTAATAGTGATAATGGTGATAAACGGTCAGATGTCATGAACAATAAGTTTAAATTAATGTAACATAATGGTGTATGAGACCATGTGGAATTATCTGAAGGGCGCAAGAGAGTTAGTTGTAAATGAGGTTTTAAGACTAATCGTGACTCTCATGGCAACCTTAAATGCTACAAGGTCCATCTTGTTGCCAAAAGTTTTACTCAAAAGGATGACATTGACTATAAGGAAACACTCTCGTCAGTTTCCAAAAAAATATTATTTCAGAATTATTATGGAATTAGTAGCTCATTATGATCTAGAGTTGCATCAAATGGATGTGAAAATCGCCATTCTAAATGAGAATTTAGAGGAAGATGTTTATATGGATCAACCAATGGAGTTTTCAGTTGAGGGAGAAGAACACATGATGTGTAAACTTAAGAAATCAATATACGGACTTAAGCAAGCTTACCGACATTGGTATCTTAAGTTCAATGATATAATTGTATTCTTTGGGTTTAAGGAAAACATTGTTGATTAGTGTATATATTTGAAGGTCAGTGAGAGTAAGTTTATCTTTTTGATTTTGTATATTGATGGCATCTTACTTGCAACTAACGATCTTCATCTATTAAGTAAGACTAAGAAGTTTTTCTCTAATAAGTTTGAAATCAAAGATAAAGAAGAGGCAAGCTATGTGATTGGAATAAAAATATTTCGTGATAGATCATAATGATTACTGGGTTTGTCTCATAAAGCTTATATCAATAAAGATATAGAAAATGGATAAATGGCCAACAAGTATGGTTCCAATTCAGAAAATGAACAAATTTAATGTTATGACGTGTTTTTAGGCCATTATTAATAATATACCTGTCAAAACGAGTCGGCCTAGCCCGATTTTGGGGCCGGACCAGATCGGGCTATGTAAGTTTCAGACAGTCATTTTGTCAACCTAGGCTACCTTTTTTCTAATGTAAACGGGCGTTTGCGAGTCGGCTTATTTGGGTCGGGCCATATATGACTATGTAAGTTTCAGACTAATATTTTGTTAACTCAACCCACTTATTTTGTAGGGCTATTCGGGCTAGTCCATCAGGCTTGACCCATTTTGACGGCTCTAATTAATAAATTATAGTTGTAGGATTTTATTTAGGACTTGAAATTGTCAATAGTATTGCCAAGTCGCTAAAGTTTATTATATGTAGCAATCTTTGTTTCTAAAAATGACAAGCATTCTAAAGGTGATAAACGTATGAAATTGAAATACACTGTTGTTAAAGAAGAAGTTCATAAACATAGTGTCAATAAAGCACATTAGCACAAACTTTATGATTGTTGATCCTTTGACAAAAGGGTTACTGCCCAAAACATTTAGTAAACATGCTGAAAGTATGGACATTGTTGCGAAATAGATATTATTGTAAATTATGTTAATGATTATATTTTATGTACTTTGACACTCTGAGTTCATTGATGAATATGTTTCTGTCTTACTTGTTTTTAGAGTTTGTATACGTGATTGAATAAGAATAATGATAACAGGTTCTAGCTTTAATAAAGACATTATTGTTGGACCAATTATGTGTTTCTTATTTATAGGTCATGTCAAGAAGAAGACTAACTCTATAGTACATGGAAGGGACTATATCGATTAAATAATATACAACCGTCTTGACTCCTGTTAATTTTCATTCTTGGTCATGATGAATGATGTATTCAATGTAAATATGAGTTTAGCTATATATATGAATTCATATTATATATGTTTTGACATACTTATCAAACTATAAAGAAAGTAATGTCATATGAATATAGTTGTCAAAACGGGCCGGGCCATTTTTGAGCTATATGAGTTTCAGACTGATATTTTGTTAGTCCAATCTACCCCTATGTAATGTTATTGGGTCAGGCCGATGTGACTCATTCTAGCCCAGCCCATTCGGGTTAGACTAATTCAGACTATTTTTAGTTTCGGGCAAGTACTTTTTTAGCCAAGCCTATTTATTTTGTCAGGCTATTCAAGCCGATTTATGGAACTTGACCTATTTTGACGGTTCTACACATGAATCAAGTGAGAGAATGTTAGATTAAATGTCTCATATGATATACTCTTCACTTATTTTATTAATTTAATAAATAATTAAATTAAACTAATGAGTTAAATTTTTATTGAGTAAAAGGAAAAGAATAGGTTTACAATTATATAAGCTATCAACTTAGATAAAATTTAACAATATTTAAAAAACGATTTCTGTGTGAAATTCAAAATTTATTCTTGGTTGTCAGGTTTCTTTTTTTCTCGCTGTCATTAAAGTAGGATAAATATAAAGAAAAGATAACAAAAATAGAAAGCATTAATTAGAAGTGACAATGGGTTTACAACGCATTGTTGACTGAGCTGAGAGGGGACGTCACCCGTACACATGAACAGTCTGTAGACTGAGTTGAAGGGATTTCTGCCAGTGACTATGGTTTTGTAGAATTTGATGTTGTCGGTGGCGTTGGATTGTAAGGAAGAGAGGAAGGTCCTGAGGTCGAATTGGAAGATGCTGTTAGTAGTGGTTTCGTTGCTTGAGCAATCTTTGTCTTCATAAATAAGGGCATATTGTTCTTCACTAGTTGCAAAACTGAGGAAGCTAGCAACGATAAAGAGGAAGAGAAGCTCGATGGAAGCCATGGATGTGTTATTGGGTCTGTTAATCTTTGAGAGCACTACCATGGAAGGAAGTAGTGTTGCACAGTTTATGGTTTGTAAAATTTTTTGTCTTGTCTATTGTGATGGCAGAGGGATAGATGCAATGAAGTCAATGATGAAGTCAAGTCAAGCTTGTTATGTATTTTTTATTCTCATCCCAAGATCGACTCTGTCAAAAAAATCTTAAAAATTTATGTTGATTATTTTATATGTTGGAATATTTCAAAACTAAGAGATAATAAGGACAAAAAGAAAGATGGAAAAGATAAGTTTGGGATATGAAAAATAAAGGATTGATGATCATAATGCTAGATTAATTTTTTTATGTGATTAACTTGTAATTTTTTTATTAGTTTAATAAATAATTAAATTAAGTTAATGTATTAAAATTTTATTGAGTAATAAGGAAAGAGTAGTTTATAGAAATTATCAACTTAATAAAAATTAATAATATTTAAGAAATAATTTTTATGTAAAATTTAAAATTTATTCCTGATTATCATGATTTCTTTTTTTTCGTAATTATTAAACTAAGAGAAGCATAAAATAAAAATAAAATAATATGAAGTGAATTTTTATAAATTTTTTTAATATTTTTGAAATATAACTTTGTTCTTATTTATGAATAAAAATTAATATTTTTATATTTTTTTTATTTATGAAAATTATAATTCAAAAAATTTTATATTTTAATAGTGATTTTTTATATTAAAATTCGTAAAAAAATAACAAATTAACATGTGGTATTAAAATCATTATAAAATCATTATGCAATCCTAATTTTCTCCGTCACGTCACCGCACTTTCTAGAGGAATTGAAATTTTCTTGACACTCGGTCAATGTACGTGTTAAAACAATTTTGCTGGCACATCACGTCACTGTGCTTATAATATTGTTTTTTAGAAAAAATTGATTGATCCTTACATTTTCGTTGATCACATCACTGTATATTATTTTGATTGTAATCTTGTTTGTTGTAATAATGTTTATTGTTACAAGGAGTCTATCATGAACCTAATTGATTTGAGTTCATGAATGATTTTATTTATTTTTTTATCTAATAATATGTATATGATGATTTAGATATATATAAAAATTATTAATTAAAATTTATAAATCTTTTGTATATATAATTATTTTTTAAAAAAATAATTTAAATAAATATTTTTATAAATCTAAATATTACTAGTTAAAATTTATAAAAATATAATTTTTTTAATCTCAATAATTAATTTATTTTAATTATATATCAATAACCAAAAAGGTCATGATACATCTATCATGTTCGACTTTCCCTTGTTACAATATTACACGACGTTATTACTTTGCAACAATGTTTATTGTTTTCTTATGACACATCACATCATATTATAGAATATGTAATATTTAATTTTTTTATGCATAATACTATTAATTTAAAATAATATTATGTCAGATTTGTTAATTATTAAAATATTCAAATCTTTAAGTTAATTAAATTTTAAATTATATAAAAGTTATTTTTTCAATTTTTCATAGAATGGAAGCTGTGAATGATATGATGATTATTTGAGTATGAGTAAATTGAAGTTTATTATTATAAGACATTTATAGATCACCCAAAAGTTAATTAGCTGTCCTTATAACAAATGGAAATAATTGTTGGTAGTGTAAATGCAATATTATTTTTATTAACAAATTCAAAAATAATAAATATTTCTAGTTAGTGCATATACTATTGGTAAATTATGTAAATTTTATTAGCATCATTATGTTAAATATGGTATATTAATGAATCACTCAAAGGAGAACATTAATATACATCGAATGATTAAGTGATTTCTTGTCTGAATATATATAGTATGTTAATTTATAACTCAAAGTATTAATATTAGACATGTGATCATTGTAGTATCTGTCTCCATTTTTTTAAATTTGTTTGCTTCGTCTGTTTCAGTATTCAATGAGTTGAACTTTTCTAATTGAAGTAAATAAGTCCAATTTCACCTTAGTGTAATGGATCTTGATTTGCCACTCTAAGTTGCGAAGCCTGCTACTATTATTGTTGCTAGTAACAATGAAGAAAAAACCCATTATAAGGCTTGGGAAAGGTCAAATAGACCAAGTCTAATGTTTATGCAAATGAGCATAGCAAATAACATCAAGTCGACTTTTCCCAAAAACTAAAAGTGCTAAAGAATTCATAAATTTTGTAGAAGAGCGCTCACAAACTGCTGACAAGTCTTTTGCTGGGATATTAATGGGTACTTTAACCACCATGAAATTTAATGGTTCTCTTACTATGCATGGGCACATCATTGAAATGACAAACATTGTAACAAGACTCAAGTCAATGGGAATGGAAGTGGATAAGAATTTCCTTGTACAGTTCATTCTGAACTCATTACTGTTTGAGTATAGTCCATTCCAAATGAACTATAATACCATGAAAGATAAATAAAATGTGCACGGATTGCACATTATATTAGTTCATGAGGAACCCAGAGTTAAGAATAAAAGAAATCACTCTATCCATTATGTGAACTATGAAGGAGCTGGAAAGAAAGCTAAAAAGAAACATTGAAAGGGAAAATGACCATCAAAGATTGATAAGTACTCTCTCAAAATCCAAAAGAAAGAATCAAACAATACTAGATGTTATTTCTGTGGAAAATTTGGACACTTCTAGAAAGATTGCCCAAGGCTAAGGCTTGACTCGAAAAGAAAGATAAGCTTAATGCTTATGTTTGTTTCGAATCAAATTTAACCGAAGTTCCTATAATACTTGGTGGATTGATTCTAGATGTACAACTCGTATTTCTAATACAATGCAAGGATTCCTTACAATCCAAACCATAAGCCCAAATGAGAAGTTTGTCTTAATGGGGAATAAAGTGAAGTTCCAATGGAAGATGTTGGGACTTACCGTTTAATCCTTGAAACTATACATCATTTAGATTTATTTGAAACTTTTTATGTACCTAGTATTTATAGGAATTTAGTTTCTATGTCTAAACTTGATGTTGTTGGATACTCTTTTAGGTTTGGTAACGGATGTTTTAGCTTGTATAAGCATACCTATGTGATTGGTTCTGGTATACTTTGTGATGGTTTGTATAAATTGAATCTTGATAATTTATATGTTGAAACTCTTATGACCTTACATCATTATGTTGGCAATAAACGTAATTTAGTGAATGAACGTTCTGCTTATTTGCGGCATAAATGTTTAGGTCACATTTCCAAAGAAAAAATGAAAAAGGTTGGTGAAGAATGACATCCTTTCAAATTTAGATTTTACTGACATTAATATTTGTGTGGATTACATTAAGGGAAAACAAACAAAATACATAAAGAAAGGTGTCACGAGAAGCACTCAGCTTCTTGAAATTGTACACACTAATATATGTGGACCTTTTGATGTTAATTCTTTCGATAAAGAAAAGTACTTTATCATCTTCATTGATGATTATTCACATTACGAATATGTTTATTTACTGCATAAGAAATCTCAAGTGGTGAATGCTTTTGAAATTTATGTAAATGAAGTTGAAAGACAATTTGACAGAAAGGTGAAAATCATAAGGTCTGATAGAGATGTGCGTATTATGGAAGATTTGATGAAATTGGAGAACATCCATGTCCATTCGCTAAGTTTTTAGAAAAACGTGACATATATACTCAATACACAATGTCAGGTATACCACAACAAAATAGTGTATAAAAAAGGCATAACCTAACCTTAATGGATATAGTCAGGAGCATGTTAAGTAACATGTCTTTACCCTTGTCATTATGGATGTATGCATTTAAAAAACTGTCATGTATTTGTTGAACAAAGTTCCTAGTATTGCAGTTCCAAAGACACATCTTGAACTGTGGAGGGGTAAAAAACACAATTTAAGGCACCTGCTGTAACACCCCCTTGATGTAGCAACTGGAGCGTAATCGTCATTACACCACAGTTACTAAATCCAAGTGTGTCACAGTCATGATAACAGTAATTTAAATTCTCAAGAGTTAATATTTTTTTTGACAATTTGCATAAGTAGAAAATACGAACCTCGAATGAAATATAAATATATTCAACCCATAAAACAACCACT
The DNA here is from genome assembly GCA_029884605.1 of Ormosia emarginata. NCBI lineage: Eukaryota > Viridiplantae > Streptophyta > Magnoliopsida > Fabales > Fabaceae > Ormosia > Ormosia emarginata. The sequence goes on from JAQQTP010000048.1 coordinate 5,577,404, forward strand.
GAAATAAAATCATATTCCTTATATATATATATAATTTATAGTCAATTTACATAAATCACTGATGACATATAATATAATAATTACAGAATCCAATAAAATATAGCGGGAATAAAAACACTAAAGGGAGAAAAGTAGTAACCCAGGGATGGATACTACCAGCAGACAAAGCCGCAACCCCATATGTATATGACGCACGGCGTCCCAGTTGACACAACAGGCATCAATGCCTCCACGCGGCTGCACTCTTACGTAGCCGAAGAAATCTTGTCCAGACGCTCAAGCCAATCAATCAAGGTGTGGTCCCTCTTTATCTTCCTCACGATCTTTTATCAAATATAAATATAAAACAGAAATGCACAAATATAGGAAAGAGGTGAGACACTCGTCTTTCATTACCACTATCAAGCGAAGAAAAAAAGACGGCGAAAGCGCCCACCAAGCAATACAGTTCATATATTCATCAATAGCAACAACGGAATTTATAATAAAAGCAATTCAATTCTAAGCAATAATCAGAGTCAATAATAACAGTGATATTTATAGTAAAGGTAGAACAACAGTAAGCAATAATAGGCAGATCACAATAGTATTTTTAGGAATCAGCGCAACAATCAGATAATCATTTACAGAAGTACAACAGTTATCTTCACATTCACAGGTGTTCATGCTCAACAGTTTATGAAACCGATAATGAACGATGCACAATGCATTATGATACTATAATTCCTACTCCATGGAGCTAGACATAAATAGTCGGAGAGAAAGATCAAGGAGTAATGCTAGTATATCGTTAGCCTTAAAATACAATGTGCTTCATCTCATAAAAGTTTGCGCAATGGCTTATACATGGCACCTCAACAGTTGATCGCGATATAGGATAGCGTCTCGATCCGGATCGTCGGTGTGTTTGCATCAGTCTACCCCACGGCACAGAGGAGCTCATAACTGTCCATGTGAGGAACCCGCACCTCAATGCCCCTAGGGCCAACAACCATATGGCACCTACGCTAGTCTATTCGCACCCGCACAAAGGTGTGTTCAATCTCCTAAGCATACACCGCCTTACAATAATGTTCAACGGACAAGACATATGCATGACGACATAATGTCCAATCATGTATGTTCATCAATGATGCATTCATCATATACACTACCACAACGGTATGTAGTCATTTTCAGTATAAACATGTCATATCTCATCGAGAATTAAATCAAGAAACACATAGCTCTTCATAAGGATTCACAACACATAGAGTTAAATTTGAATATCCATATGTATATTATGGTTTATCATTAACACCATTCTATTAAATTGATCAAGTTCCTTGATCTAGTCAATTATGCCATCTTAAGGTCAACTAACCCTTAGAAACTTTGGCCTCACATGTCTTCAAGGTTCTAAATTCCTCTCCATATCATTCACTAGGCTTTTGATACCAATCATTTAGTTTTGATTCCATACGTGGTTAATTCAATTTATCATCATCATTAAGTACTCATGGTTTATCACATACCATAATGTTCCTATTAGGGATACTTATTTTCAAAATCTTAAGTCTTTGGTCAATTATGAAGAGGTTATGGTAAATAATCCTTTAAACTATGGTATTCTCAAATGCTATTACTCAATTTAATTCCTTTGCTTTATCAAGGATTAGGTAAATCTCTAATTCCTCAATCTCCAAGCTAAAACCGTGGCCTTCCTAAATCCTCAAAATTTCATTCTTTCACATATTATGTGTTAGTTACTTGATACTTAATTACTCAATTTCCATTTCTCACAAGATTAATTTAATTGCCTAAGGTCCATGCCAAAACCATGGCTTCATAGGTCTTCTAAGTTTCACTTTTCATTTCTCATTTGTGTATTAATTCCTTAAGATTAATTTTCTTAAGTTTAATGTATCAAGGTCATTCCATTTGCCTTATTGCTCAAGCTAAAACCGTGTCCATCAATGAGTCTTTAATGTCCAATCTTTCCTTCTCTTTTAGGTATTAACTTCTTGTTATTAATTCACTGAAGTTTTTAGTTCATTAAAATCAATCCAAGTGCCCAAGATTCAATGCCAAAACAGTGGCTTCATGATGTCCATTATCCAATTTTTCTTTCCACTTTTATGCATTAGTTTTCTTAACACTAATTCACTTAAATTTAGTTCATCAAAATTAATCCATTTGTCTCTTTACCAAGGCCAAAACCGTGGCACCCCTCTTGGGTATTAAACTCTCAAGGTCCTCCATTCATTTGTGTTAATACTATCATTCAACCTTTGATTACATAAGTCTTATTTCACTTGTATGCAAAACTAATTTTCACCCCTAACTTCTAGTCAAAACCGTGGCACCATGTTGAGGTAGGAAACTCCAAATTTTCCATTTAGCAACCCCAACATGATCAAGCACAATTAATATATCAAACATATTCAATAGTATAATCAAATATCAATCAAATTCAAGAATACTAAATCATACAAAATTTATAATTCAAGTAAGCATACAAGGATAGATTTCTCCATCAACACACATACAAAGTCTCCTCACCACCATAAGTGGTTGAAGTGAGTAGTCTCCCTCTTACCTAGAGGAGACAATGCAAGAAAACAACTCCTTGGTTCCTTGATTTGTAAATTTCGGATTCCACCTTCAAGAGAACCATACAGTGGTTAAATTCTCATATTTACAAACTAAAGCTTGAAAAGAATGATCCTTAGTCACATAGGTAACCAAGGAAAACGAAATTGAGAGGTGAATTGGAAGAACTTTACGTAAAGCCTTAAGCTTGAACTCCTTGAGATTCCTTTTTTTGGTGATTTTCGGATTCCACTCTCCCAAGAACCCTAGAGTATTCAAAATCACTCAAATCACACATCAATGCTCAAAAAGAGAAGCCATTGGTCATATAGCAACCAAGGAAACGAAAATGAGAAGAAAATGGAGAGAAATCAAGAATCTTTACCTTGGAAGATAATGGAGACAAGGTTGGATTTTGAGCAAACATTCTAAATGAAACTTGTAGAGAAGATGAAGATGAGTGTATAAATGTGTTTAGTGGAGAGAAAATCAAAAAGCTTGGCCATCCATGGAGGAGTGATTTTCGGATTTGGAGGGGGAGAGGTAAAAAGGTTGGATTTTTGAAGAGATTTCCTAAAGAGAAAGTGTAGAGGAGGTTGAGAGAAGTCTATAAATGGTGTTTATGGAGAGAAAAGTGAAGAAAAACAATGGTGGTGGTGGCTGCCATTTTCGGATTCAAGAGGAGAAAGAAGAAAAGAGGCGGAGAGAAAATAGAGGTAGAGATGGAAAATGAAGAAACTTTCTACACAAAGAAGGTAGAGGAAGTGAGTGCAAGTGTAGAAATGGGCTTAGAGAGGAGAAAAGATGAGCAAAAATGGAGGAGGGGCTGTCATTTTCGTGCTCATGGTAGAGGTAGAGAGAAGGAGGAGAAAAGATGAAGAAGATGAAGTGAAGAGAGAGAAAGTGATAGGTAAAGTGAATTAGGGTTTGGTGGGTTTAGGTTAAGTATGGATGAGTCACATTTTTGCCCTCCTTGGCATGAGTGGGCTGCTGAATAGAGGAGAGAGTGAGGGGAAAAATTTGGCTTCTCATGCAAGCCAAGGGTAATTGGGTCATTTGGTGGTCAAAGCTTCTCAAAGAAGCTTTGAAAAAGTACATAAATTTGAATTAAAGTGAATTTGATTTGACATAAAGTAGATTACATTAGGATAAGGTGATAGGATTTCTAATGCATGCTATTATCCAATGGAAAATAGTTACAATTGACAGAAGTCAGTATTAATTTATCTGACAGATGAAATTTACACATCGTTTTATTATTTCGACTGCTAAATTTCTCAAAAAATGTCAAACCTCGTAAACTATGTCCTACCTCGTGTTTAGTAAGATCCCCCGTCGATATGTCCATAGTTCAAGGTTCTCAAAGAAAATATCTCGTTTCTCCAGCTTCGCTCAGCGCGCACGCAAAATGAGGAATATATCAAAATATTCGAAGTTTCCGGAAAAATCCCAAAAAATTCTCAAAAATTGTAAATATTATAAAACGACTATTCGTCTTATCATTTTTCCAATTTTTGAAGCATTACAGTCGTTTTCCCGACTCTGCTCAATATGCACACAAAACGAGAAATATATTAAAATATTCGTCATTTCTGAAAAATTCTGAAAGAATTCTCATAAAACACAAATATTAGAAAATGACTATTCGTAATAAAATTTTCCAACTTTGGGAGCGTTACAGTCATTTTGCTAACTCTGCCCAATATGCATGCAAAACGAGGAATAATATTAAAATATTTTGCGTTCTCAGAAAAATTCAGAAAAATTCCTAAAAATCCCAAATATTATAAAATGATCATTTATCCTAAAATTATTAATTTTCGGGATGTTACAACTCTCCCCTTCAAATAGAAATTTCGTCCTCAAAATTTTTCATCCCTTAGACTAAACATCAATGTTTTTCTCCATCTTATTTTCTCACCTTCATGTTGCGTTTCTAGTTACGTTAACGCAGATCACCCTTAGCAGCGCAATCTCTATATCTTTGTGCTACTTTGCTCTTCTATCCTCAATCTTCACAACAAGCTTCTCACAGATTATATTCTCTCTTAATTGCACCAGGTCACGTTTGATGACATGGTTGGATCGGGAATACACTTTCGCTTTAACTTTTGATACATCTTGGTCACTTTTCCATTTCTCTTAAATTTTTCCTAATCGACCATTGAAATAGCAATCGTATCTAGACATACTTCGTTTGTTATCGCTTCCAATGATAACCACAAATTCTCAAATTACTCCGCTAACTTCTTCTTCTTTCGAGTTTGAAAAATTGGATCAAAACGTCCAGCATGCTCTTTCCACGTGTTTGAGAATAGATCAGAGTGTAGTTGATAAGGACAACAACAAATTTGTTTAGGTAAGGATGAAAGATCTGATTTAGACAGTCCATGAATACGACAAGAACATTGGTTGCTTCGAACGGTATCACGAGATACCCGTAATGTTCAAAGCTCGTTCGAAAACCGTTTTGGGAATATTTCAAATTTCCCGCGAATTGAGTGACGATAAGAGTGTATGTCTATCCTGGAGAGAACAACAACTCTCTTCTCACCGATCCATTGAATCGCTTATTTTTCTTAGGGGACATTCATCCTTGATAGGAGTATGGTTCCTTTTGTGACAGTCCTCGTCTCACCGAGAAGCTCCATTCTTTTCCTTACTGACAACATAGTAGTCCAATCATGTGAAACTCTTTGACTATCAGAGTGGCATTTATACTCTCCTTACTGTTGGTCCTCTACGAAAAACACTTATATGTATCCTCATGCTCCTTTCGCTTACAAAGCTTCAACTTTGTTGGCCGCTATGAATTCAGAAGTCTTAATTTTAAAAACCACTAAGGTTTTTATTGGAATGGTTTAGTAGGATATGACTAGAAGATGATCAATCAGTCCTTAAATCATGAACTCTAACCGATGCGATTTCAAGTAAGCAAAACATATCAACAAAAGGTTCAATCTTTATGAGAAGTAGGATAGATTAAACAAACTCAGGTGTCAAGACAAGTCTTAACAACAGAAATGGAAACACTAAGTCAAAGATAAGAAAGATTCAGATGAACCCAAATGATCCATATAGTTACGAATTGTAAAAAGAAAAGGTTATCCCCAGAATTATACAGCACGATTATCGGATCGTCATTTGAGGCGTAACTTCCCTTGTTTAGATCTCCAAATGTCGAGGTCTGATTGGATCTACAACTACTAGCACTTTCCATACGGGTTGGGTGTTGTTATTACTTTCTTAGTACCCGTGATCATAGTTCCCGTTTAAACTTATTGGCTTTTCCATTATTTCTCCTTTGGAATCTAGGTAGTCCATGGTTATCCCAAGTCTGACTTTCTTTCAATAGATTTTGAATCTTAACCTCCAATTCTCTTTATTATGCGGTCCTCTGATTTTGGTGAATTATCACACAAGCTACCCCTTTGTATTTCTCCTGCAGTCGCAGCCATACTTTGACGGTCTTATCCTACGCTCACATGTACATGTCTGTCATAAGCCACTGACTTTCTTCGAAGACGAACCAAACATAACTCAATAAAACAAACGTAATTATTTCAAACAATATTGCCTCCCTTCGGAAGTCAAACACAAAGAGTCACACAATGCACACAATTCAAGTAAGACAAGCCAATTTACGAATCCTAACAGCCTCTAGCTCGAACTCCTTCAGTCTGCTTCCACAGCGTAATCTCTCATAAGTTGTCAACTTCCAAACTACTTCACGAACCTAACTTACACCAATTATTTCTTTCTCCAGAAGATCGATTTTCCAAAACCTTTTAATCTCCTAGCAAAAGAATTCCTATTTTCCTAACACAGTACGCCTAGGAGAAGTCATAGTTTCCTGTATACATAAAACATTACATATTGAGTGGATCAATCCTCAATATCATGCAACTATATAACAGTAGCTATTAACATTCAACATACGGCAAGTCATGCATTCCTTTCCCATCATCTCAATCAAGAGACAAGGAAGTGCACAACAGACCAAGTTCTAATATGCCTAAACATAGCAAGTCCATACCCCGACTCAACAGAATGAACTGCTTTGATACCACCTAATGTAACACCCCTTGATGTAGCAATCGGAGTGTAATCGTCATTACACCACAGTTACTAAATCCAAGTGTGTCACAGTTATGATAATAATAATTTAAATTCTCAAGAGTCAATATTTTTTTTTGACAATTTGCATAAGTAGAAAATACGAGCCTCGAATGAAATATAAATATATTCAACCTATAATACAACCACCTGAAATAAAATCATATACCTTATATATATATATATATTTTATAGTCAATTTACACAAATCACTGATGACATAGAATATAATAATTACAGAGTCTAATAAAATATAGCGGGAATAAAAACACTAAAGGGAGAAAAGTAGTAACCCAGGGATGGGTACTACCAGCAGACAAAGCTGCAACCTCATATGTACATGACGCACGACGTCCCAGTTGACACAACATGCATCAATGCCTCCACGCAGCTGCACTCTTACGTAGCCGAAGAAATCTTGTCCAGATGCTCAAGCCAATCAACCAAGGTGTGGTCCCTCTTTATCTTCCTCACGATCTTTTATCAGATATAAATATAAAACAGAAATGCACAAATATAGGAAAGAGGTGAGACACCTGTATTTCATTACCACTATTGGCAGTAAGAAAACAACATGGCGCAAAGTGCCTACCAAGCAATACAGTTCATATATTCATCAATAGCAAAAGCGGAATTTAAAATAAAAGTAATTCAATTCTAAGCAATAATCAGAGTCAATAATAACAATGATATTTATAGTAAAGGTAGAACAACAGTAAGCAATAACAGGCAGATCATAATAGTATTTTCAGGAATCAGCACAACAATCAGATAATCATTTACAGAAGTACAACAGTTATCTTCACATTCACAGGTGTTCATGCTCAACAATTTATGAGACCGATAATGAACGATGCACAATGCATTATGATACCACAATTTCTACTCCATGGAGCTAGACATAAATAGTCAGAGAGAAAGATCAAGGAGTAATGCCAGTATATCGTTAGCCTTAAAATACAATGTGCTTCATCTCATAAAAGTTTGCGTAATGGCTTATACATGGCACCTCAACAGTTGATCGTGATATAGGACAGCGTCTCGGTCCGGATCGTCGGTGTGTTTGCATCAGTCTACCCCATGACACAGAGGAGCTCATAACTGTCCATGCGAGGAACCCGCACCCCAACGCCCCCAGGGCCAACAACCATATGGCACCTACGCTAGTTTATTCGCACGCACACAAAGTTGTGTTCAATCTCCTAGGCATACACCGCCTTACAATAATGTCCAACAGACAAGACATATGCATGACGACACAATATCCAATTATGTATGTTCATCAATGATGCATTCATCATATACACTACCACAACGGTATGTAGTCATTTTCAGTATAAACATGTCATATCTCATCGAGAATAAAATCAAGAAACACAACACATAGAGTTAAATTTCAATATCCATATGTATATTATGGTTTATCATTAACACCATTCTATTAAATTGATCAAGTTCCTTGATCTAGTCAATTATGCCATCTTAAGGTCAACTAACCCTTAGAAACTTTGGCCTTACATGCCTTCAAGGTTCTAAATTCCTCTCCATATCATTCACTAGTCTCTTGATACCAATCATTTAGTTTTGATTCCATACAGGGTTAATTCAATTTATCATCATTATTAAGTACTCATGGTTTATCACATATCATAATGTTCCTATTAGGGATACTTATTTTCAAAATCTTAAGTCTTTGGTCAATTATGAAGAGGTTAGGGTAAATAACCCTTTAAACTATGGTCTTCTCAAATGCCATTACTCAATTTAATTCCTTTGCTTTATCAAGGATTAGGTAAATCTCTAATTCCTCAATCTCCAAGCTAAAACCGTGGCCTTCCTAAATCCTCAAAATTTCATTCTTTCACATATTATGTGTTAGTTACTTGATACTTAATTACTCAATTTTCATTTCTCACAAGATTAATTTAATTGCCTAAGGTCCATGCCAAAACCATGGCTTCATAGGTCTTCTAAGTTTCACTTTTTATTTCTCATTTGTGTATTAATTCCTTAAGATCAATTTTCTTAAGTTTAATGTATCAAGGTCATTCCATTTGCCTTATTGCTCAAGCTAAAACCGTGGCCATCAATGAGTCTTCAATGTCTAATATTTCCTTCTCTTTTAGGTATTAACTTCTTGTTATTAATTCACTTAATTTTTTAGTTCATTAAAATCAATCCAAGTGCCCAAGATTCAATGCCAAAACCGTGGCTTCATAATGTCCATTATCCAGTTTTTCTTTCCACTTTTATGCATTAGTTTTCTTAACACTAATTCACTTAAATTTAGTTCATCAAAATTAATCCATTTGTCTCTTTACCAAGACCAAAACAGTGGCACCCCTCTTGGGTATTAAACTCTCAAGGTCCTCCATTCATTTATGTTAATACTATCATTCAACCTTTGATTACATAAGTCTTATTTCACTTGTATACAAAACCAATTTTCACCCCTAACTTCTAGTCAAAACCGTGGCACCATGTTGAGGTAGGACGCTCCAAATTTTCCATTTAGCAACCTCAACATGATCAAGCACAATTAATATATCAAACATATTCAAGAGCATAATCAAATATCAATCAAATTCAAGAATACTAAATCATACAAAATTTATAATTCAAACAAGCATACAAAGAGCATACAAGGATAGATTTCTCCATCAACACACATACAAAGTCTTCTCACCACCATAAGTGGTTGAAGTGAGTAGTCTCCCTCTTACCTAGATGAGACAATGCAAGAAAACAACTCCTTGGTTTCTTGATTTGTAAATTTTGGATTCCACCTTCAAGAGAACCATAAAGTGGTCAAATTCTCATATTTACAAACTAAAGCTTAAAAAGAATGATCCTTGGTCACACAGGTAACCAAGGAAAATGAAATTGAGAGGTGAATTGGAAGAACTTTACCTGAAGCCTTAAGCTTGAACTCCTTGAGATTTCTTTTTTTGGTGATTTTCGGATTCCACTCTCCTAAGAACCCTAGAGTGTTCAAAATCACTCAAATCACACATCAATGCTCAAAAAGAGAAGCCCTTGGTCATATAGCAATCAAGGAAAATGAAAATGAGAAGAAAATGGAGAGAAATCAAGAATTTTTACCTTGGAAGACAATGGAGACAAGGTTGGATTTTGAGCAAACCTTCCAAATGAAACTTGTAGAGAAGATGAAGATGAGTGTATAAATGTGTTTAGTGGAGAGAAAAATCAAAAAGCTTGGCCATCCATGGAGGAGTGATTTTCGGATTTGGAGGGGGGGAGGTAAAAAGGTTGGATTTTTGAAGAGATTTCCTAAAGAGAAAGTGTAGAGGAGGTTGAGAGAAGTCTATAAATGGTGTTTGTGGAGAGAAAAGTGAAGAGAAACAATGGTTATGGTGGCTGCCATTTTCGGATTCAAGAGGAGGAAGAAGAGAAGAGGTGGAGAGAAAATGGAGGTAGAGATGGAAAATGAAGAAACTTTCTACACAAAGAAGGTAGAGGAAGTGAGTGCAAGTGTAGAAATGGGCTTAGAGAGGAGAAAAGATGAGCAAAAATGGAGGAGGAGGATTTGTCATTTTTGTGCTCATGGTGGAGGTAGAGAGAAGGAGGAGAAAAGATGAAGAAGATGAAGTGAAGAGAGAGAAAGTGATAGGTAAAGTGAATTAAGGTTTGGTGGGTTTAGGTTAAGTGTGGATGAGTCACATTTTTGCCCTCCTTGGCATGAGTGGGCTGCTGAATAGAGGAGAGAGTGAGGGGAAAAATTTGGCTTCTCTTGCAAGCCAAGGGTAATTGGGTCATTTGGTGGTCAAATCTTCTCAAAGAAGCTTTGAAAAAGCACACAAATTTGAATTAAAGTAGATTGCATTAGGATAAGGTGATAGGATTTCTAATGCATGCTATTATCCAATGGAAAATAATTATAGTCGACAGAAGTCAGTATTAATTTATCTGATAGATGAAATTTATACGTTTTATTATTCCGACTGCTAAATTTCTAAAAAAATGTGAAATCTCGTAAACTGTGTCCAACCTCGAGTTTAGTAAGATTCCCCGTCGACATATCCATAGTTCAAGGTTCTCGGAGAAAATATCTCGTTTCTCCAACATTTCACACACAAGCGCAAAACAAGGAATATATCAAAATATTCGACGTTTTCAGAAAAATCTTAAAAAATTCTTAAAAATTGTAAATATTATAAAACGACTATTCGTCTTATCATTTTTCTAATTTTTGAAGCATTATAGTCGTTTTCCTAACTCTACTCAATATACACGCAAAACGAAAAATATATTAAAATATTCGTCGTTTCCGAAAAATTCTGAAAGAATTCTCATAAAACATAAATATTAGAAAATGACTATTCGTAATAAAATTTTTCAACTTTGGGAGCATTACAATCGTTTTGTTAACTCTGGCCAATGTGCACGTAAAATGAGGAATAATATTAAAATATTCTGCGTTCTCAGAAAAATCCAGAAAAATTCCTAAAAATCTCAAATATTGTAAAATGATCATTTATCCTAGAATTATTAATTTTTGGGATGTTACACCTGCATGTATGGGGATGCCAAGCAGAAATAAGAATCAATAATTTACATGAAAAGAAATTTGATGCAAGAACAATCAGTAGATATTTCATTGATTATCTAGTAAAGTATAAAGGGTATCGATTTTATTGTCATACCCATAGTACAAGAATTGTTGAAACTAAAAATATCCAGTTCATTAAGAATGGTGAGACTAGTGGTGGGAGTAAAGCTTCATGAAATATGGAGATTAAGGAAGTTAGAGCATAAGTTCCTTTGACTTGAGCTGCTACTTATAAAATTGATTTTCCTCATGTTGTTGAACCACATAACAATCAAGAAGAATAATAAATTAATGATCTTGAGGTTAACAATGAACTTATAGTAGAACAACCACCAAAAGTAACATTAAGAAGATCCCAAAGAGAAAGGAGATATACTATTTTGAATGACGGTGTGGTGTATCTACAAGAGTCAAAAAAACGTCTTAGGAATTAATTACAATAATCTAGTTTTATTTTCATATATCATTAATAGTGATAATGCTGATAAATGATTAGATATCAAGAAAGATGTGCTTAAATCAATGAAACATAATGGTGTATGGGACCTTGTGGAATTTCCTGAAGAGCACAACAAAGTTGGTTGTAAATGAGTCTTTAAGACTAAGCGTGACTCTCATGGCAACCTTGAACGCTACAAGGCCCGTCTTGTTGCCAAAGGTTTTACTCAAAAGGATGACATTGACTCTATGGAAACATTCTCGCCACTTTCCAAAAAAGATTCTTTCAGAACTATTATAGAATTAGTAACTCATTATGATCTAGAGGTGTATTAAATGGATGTGAAAACTGCCTTCCTAAATGGGAATTTAGAGGAAGATGTTTATATGGATCAACCAATGTAGTTTTTAGTTGAAAGGAAAGAACACAAGATGTGTAAACTTAATAAATCAATATACAAACTTAAACAAGCTTCTCAGTAATGGTATCTCAAGTTCAATGATACAATTGTATTCTTTGGGTTTAAGGAAAACATTGTTGATCAGTTTATGTATTCGAAGGTCAGCAGGAGTAAGTTTATCTTTTTTATTCTGTATGTTGATGACATCTTGCTTGCAACTAATGATCTAGGTCTATGAAGTGAGACTAAGAAGTTTCTCTCTAATAATTTTGAAATAAAAGATATAAAAGAGGCAAGCTATGTCATTGGAAAAAAAATTATTCCGTGATAGATCACTGAGATTGTTGGGTTTGTCTCATAAAGCTTATATCAATAAAGATATAGAAAATGGATAAATGGCCAGTAGGTATGGTTCTAATTTAGAAGGGGGACAAATTTAATGTTATGGCAAGCTTTGAGGCCATTATTAATAAATTATGGTTGGGGGATTTTATTTAGGACTTAGAATTGTCAATAGTATTGTCAAGTCCCTAAAGTTTATTGTCTGTAGCAATCTTTGTTTCTAAAAACGACAAGCATTCTAAAGGTGATAAACGTATGGAATTGAAATACTTTGTTGTTAAAGAAGAAGTTCATAAACACAGTGTCAATAAAGCACATTAACACCGACTTTATGATTGTTGATCCTTTGACAAAAGGGTTACCGCCCAAAACATTTAGTAAACATGTTGAAAGTATGGGCATTGTTGCCAAGTAGACATTATTATAAATTATGTTAATGATTATATTTTATGTACTTTGACACTCTAAACTCTTTGATGAATATGTTTATGTCTTACTTGTTTTTAGAGTTTGTATACATGATTGAATAAGAATAATAATAACAGGTTCTACCTTTAATAAAGACATTATTGTTGGACTAATTATGTGCTTCCCATTCATAGGTCATGTCAAAGAGAAGACTAACTTTATAGTACATAGAAGGGACTATGTCGATTAAATGATATACGATCGCCATGACTCGTGTTAGTTTTTATTCTTGGTCATGATGAATGATTTATCCAATATAAATATAAGTTTAGCTATATATATGAATTCATATTATATATGTTTTGACAGACTTATCAAACTATAAAGAAGATAATGTCACATGAGTATAGCTATCAAAACGGGCCGATCCGACCCTCGGTCCGGGCCATTTTCGGGCTATATAAGTTTTGGACTTATATTTTGTTAGCCCATCTCACCCCTATGTAATGTTATTGGTTCGGGCGGGCGCGACCTATTCGGGTTGGACTAATTCAGACTATTTTTAGTTTTGGGTCAATATTTTGTTAGCCCAGCCCGCCCATTTTGTCGGGCAATTCGGGTCGGGCTATCAAGCTTGACCCATTTTGACAACTCTATACATGAGTCAAGTGGAAGAATATTAGATTAAATGTCTCATATGATAGGTTTTTCATTTATCTTATTAGTTTAATAAGTAATTAAATTAAGTTAATGTGCTAAACTCTAACTTTTTTACCAAACTGCCATTAATGGCAAAACTAATTACCAAAATATTATTTTTTTAAATAATTTACTAAAATGCCAACCTTTTGAAACTATTTCCCAAACTGCCACACTTTATTCCTACGTGGCATTTTTTATTTTTTTTCAGAACCACGTAGGATGCGCCAAGGAGGCTGGCGCATCCAAGTAGATTGCGCCAACACACTTGGCGCATCCTACGTGGCCCAGAACAAAGGATTCCCTAACCTCTTTGGCTCAACCTATGTAGAATCACCTACCTTCTTAGCACAACCTAGTATTTTTAAATAATTAACAATTAATCCTATGACAAAATATTCTTTTATGAGGAGTGCTAGGAACACACTCTCTAAAACACTCCTTTCAGCATTACTAAATTTTTATCTTTGGTTATATATGGATAAAATAATAAAATCGCAAAAATCATTATACTGCTTCAAATGCTTCACTACTCATATATAGAAATTTACTTCTTGGAATATTCAAATACTCTCTTGTAACAATCTTTTTCTTCGGATAATTATCTTTCTCTTTACGTTATTCATACAAACAAATAAAAAGCATTATAATTTTAATTCTCATTAAAAATGTGATAAAATTCCAAAAACCTTATTAATAATACTTACTTTTAAATTCAGATTATATAAAAATTTTGATAGAATTTTCCCTAAATTTTGACCTCCCCAAAAGAACACAAACCTGTTTAATTCAATCACAGTACCAAGATCAGCAATAGAAACAAAACGATGAACATGTTCAATCCAACAAGGGTTCCAAAATCATAATTGAAAATCATCAACAATAATTTAATCAAAACCACTAAATATAACATTATCATATACATCAATAATATATAATTACACGTTAATGAGATGGGCCAGCATTAGAATACGGTGGTCTGTGATAGGGATCAGGTGAAGGACCTGACTGTGATTGGTATGGTGGGTAACTCGGTGACGAGTAAGGATATGGTGGGTAAGGGTATGGTAGGTACGAGTGTGGTGGGTATGGGTGTGGTGGGTAAGAATATGGTGGGTAACCCAATGACGGGTAAGGATACGGTGGGTATGGGTATGGATGTGATGGGTATATAGCAGTTACATCTGGAGTGGTAACAGCGGTAGGAGGCTGAGTCGTGTATTGGCTCGTAGAAACAGAGTCCTCTGGATGCCGAAGTCGTGTCCGAGTGCTCGTTAATCCTTTCCTCCTTCTATGTTGCGTCCCTTGTGCACTAGACTCCTCAGGTGGCCTTGCAATGTTATCTGCTGCTAGAACTGGACGAAGTTGTTCCATGGTAATGCGATCATGCTCCTACAATGAATGTAGGATCTGCGCAACAGCTTCTCGAGCGGCATCGTCACTAGTCGAACTGAATAAACACTCTACAATATCCGCATAAGAAACAAATAAAAAAATGTCATTATAATCACTACAACATACATATAGTAATTGATGAATTAGTAAAAAGTTTACTGCATTCCTAATAGATGCACTAGTGGTAAACATCCAGTGTCTGGTAATTCTTTTATACCAACGCATGTACTCAGAACGAGAGGTGAGCGGTGCTTGCAACGGGGTTCCCTTAACAAGCTTCTCCCTTCGACTATCCCATGTTGCTATATAAAGAACATGTGTGGCTGGCTAATTCTCGTCATGCCTACCTGCCAATGTAATTGATTATAAGTTGTCCCGTCGGTGCGGTCTCTGTGGTATAGGCTAGTCAAGACCAAACTGGCACATCACCTGGTCTGGCTAGTGCCACTCAATAATATGAAAACATATAAAAGGGACAACTGCTAGTGCTATGTCCCTACCAGAAACACAAGTCGGTGGAAGTGATGTCATCCTTTCATCTGTGTAGGGTTGACATATAATCTTCAAAATGATGTGGACACGTACTTAAGAAGCCATATACATACGTAATTAATTCAAATGAATGTAAAATAATGCATACCTCATCATTCTTAAGTTGGTCAAAGAGCCGACAATAATATTCAAGTACGCTGGTCACAGTATCGCTCAAAACCTTATGCTTGCGCCACCTATTTATGAGTCAAATTATTATGAACGTAAGTGAGAAATGAAGCAAAGTAAGAAATAAAGCAAAGTAATATCACTATAAAAAACACGCTAAATTGCGGTGGTTTTTTTGCGGGGGTTTTCAAACTCCATAAATTGACACAAATTGCGGGGTTTTTTTTTTTCCCTTTCAGTGGAGGTTAATTACCCTTGCAAATTTAAAAAGGCTTATTTTTCTTATTTCTTTGGCCTCCCTCTCACTCTCCCTCTCACTCTCGTGCTCTCCCTCTCCCTCTCCCTATCACTCTCACCGTTGTCGTGCGAAGGCCCAGAACTCCCAACGTCGATCGCCGTCACCATATTCGCATACATCACTAGATCCGCACGCGTCCATCATCTGTCTTGCATAGTCGTGCCATCCTCTGCTCTCACTAGCATCCTCTGCACCTCACCAGAACTCCCAACGCCACCCACGAACCTAGCTCTATTGCGGCATCACAATGGTAGCAACTCTGCAACTTCATTTGGACAGCGACTCTAGCAACTCCAAAGTAGCAACTCCAAAGTAGCAACTCAGGTGCTTGTTCATTACCAGACACTATTCACCTTTTTCTTATACTATTAATATCCCAAATGCTTCATTCCCCAATCCCAATCCATGAACAAAGTCCTAACACACCTACTCTTTCATTGCCATTTTTAAATTCAAGATAGGCCTGTGTTCATTGTTTTTTTAAATGTTAAACAAAAATGAACAATGTTGCTTTAATGGAACCTGCACATTAACTGTTTGTTAAAATTCCTGTAAGGAATTCAGTATTTCTTATGTATTTGTAACATAAGTTTTGGTGTTCACAGATCATATAATGCTTGAGAGTCTTGAAGCCTTGAAACCTTTTTGGAAAACACTGCTCTTGTTTGATTATGTTTTGCTTGTTTTCTTTCTTTACTTATGCTTATGCTATTTAAGTAGTTAAGTTATTAATTGAGATTAATTATTAAACAGTTTGGGTTGCTCTGTTTTGTTCTTGTCTACATCTAGTACTAGTACCAAGAAACCAAGAAGAAAAAAAGTAGCTAAAATTATTTTAATTTTCAATGCGGGACACAATTTACTTGCTTATATGGAGTTATTATGGAATTATTATTACTATTTACGGAGTTTGGTAAACTTGCAAGTTTACAAATCGAGTTTATAAGGCCTCCACGAGTTTCTTAAACTCTCGAGTTTGACAACATTGGATACTGGAATTCATTGCGGAGTCATGCTTGTAATTCAAAATTCAAGCAATATAAAATTCTAAAATAGATTATTCTATCTTAGTAATTCAAAATTCAAGAAAGTAGCCTAAAAAGCATGTAAGATAGCTTATTATAAGTCATAATAGTGCTAATAGTATTATAATAGCATGTAAGCACGTAGGATAGCTTATTATTTAATAAAGTTGGTGTCTTGAAAATCCTAATAGTGCTATTATAAGTCAGTTTGTATCAATATTATCTACATGAAGGTATTTTAGTTTGTATTTTGATTGGGTAATTCTATCTTCCTGTCTTTTGGTTGGTTGTTTCAGATTCACCAGTGGAGGTGCAATATCAACAAATTGATCTATCTTCCCTTGCTTGCTTTGAAGTGAGTTATCTTTCATCACTCCTTCACTCTAATTTTTTTTCTAGTTAGTTACAATTTTCACTTTTAAGTTCTCTCTTATACTTATTTGCTTTGTGAATGTAATTTTAGATAAAGTTAGGAATATACTTTGTGAATGTAATGTTATGGCATTGGAATGATTATCTCTTGAGTTAATTTTGTCTATTTTTTTTAAAGTTTCCATATATTTGAACTTCTTTCTTTTTGGCAGCATATTTGTGTTGAGATTTATCTTGTTCAGCCATCGCTTTAGTGATTTTTTGAAGTTGTGCGTGAAGTTAATACTTGCTAATGGATAAATCTTGGATTGCAAAGCCAAGGAATACAATTGAATACTCAATTGGTTTAAGTAACTTTCTCAATTTTGCATTTGAGAATGGGGCCGTTGGGGATACAATACAATGTCCGTGTCCAAAGTGTGAGTTTGGAAAATGACAAACTAGAGATGTAGTCGAAGATCACTTGCTTTGGAAACCATTCCCCAAAAATTATGTTATATGGAATCTTCATGGTGAGAAACAAGTATTAAAGTCTTCTAGAAATATAGATGTTATGCAAGAGACATCGCACTTTGAAAATCTAATAGAGACTATGATTAATAATGCATTTGGGAAGTATAGGCACCAAGCCACAATGCAGGCGTGTCACAACCACTGGATGTAGATGAAATATTAAATGAGGGGCCTAGGAAGGATAATGATTTTTATGAATTTATTAAAGATGGAAATCAAACATTGTATGAAGGGAGCAATTACACAAAACTAGATTTTGTAATAAAATTGTATCATATAAAGGTCTTATATGGATTAAGTGACAAGGCAATAACTATAATACTAGATTTGTTGAGAGATGCATTTGAAGCAGCAAAGTTGCCTCCTTCTTTTTATGAGACCAAGAAAACCATTAGCAAACTTGGTTTTGACTACATCAAGATAGATGCATGTTCAAATGATTGTATGTTATACTTGGATGATGATCCAAAAAATAAGCAACAAACATGCACGCATTGTGGTACATCTAGATGGAACCCTAAGAAGAATAAGAAGAAAGTTGCAAAGGTTTTGCGTTACTTTCCATTTAAACCAAGGTTGCAAAGATTGTTTATGTGTTGTAATACTGCTAAGCATATGAAGTGGCATGTTTTGGATCAGAGTAACAAAGATGGGTTGATAAGGCATCCAAGAGATGGCGAGGCATGGAAGACATTTGATCTAACATACTCTAAATTTGCTTTAGACCCTCGAAATGTTTGCTTGGTCCTTGCTAGTGATGGTTTCAATCCTTTTGGAACCATGAGTTCTACCTATTGCATTTGGCCAATGTTCTTAATTCCGTATAATCTTGCTCCTTGGATGTGTATGAAGCACACTTCCTTCATCTTATCAATGATTATTCCAGGCAAGCAGATGCCTGAAAATAATATAGATATGTACTTACAACCCCTTGTGAAGGAGTTACATAATCTATGGAATGATGGTGTACAAACCTTTGATTCTTCATCGAATGAAATATTTCAAATGCGTGCAGCTATTATGTGGATAATTAGTGACTTTCCTGTGCTAGGTATGTTATTTGGCTAGAACACACATACTGGTTTAGCTTGCCCAACTTGCAACTTTGACATGGAACCTTGTCATCTTCCTCACAGTAAAAAGTGGTGCTTTATGGGTCATCGGCGTTTTTTGGGAAGAAATCATATATTTAGATTGAATCAAATTCACTTTGATGGAAGCACAGAGGAATGGAATCCACCATTAAAATTATTAGAATCTGACATTTTGAGGCAAGTGAAAAATCTTAATGTTACATTTGGGAGAGGAGCAAAGTTGGATGGTAGAAGGAAAAGATCTAGACAAGCAACTAAGCAATGGAACAAGAGAAGTATATTCTTTGACCTTCTATATTGGGAATCTAACTCGTTGCGTCATAATCTAGATTTTATGCACATTGAAAAAATGTATGTGACAATATCATATATACTTTGCTCCATGAGAAACCTAAATCAAAAGATAATCTTAATACCCGAAAAGATCTAAGACAAATAGGCATTAGGCGTGATCTTTGGCCGAATGATAATGGAACATATTACCTTGCTTTGTTTTCACTAACACGTGATACCGAAAAGTTGTTTCTCGTAACTTTGAAGAATGTTATAGTACCAGATGGCTACTCAAGTAACATTTCTAGATGTTTTGATGAGGTACAAAAAAAGATTTTTGTTTTAAAAAGTCATGATTGCCATATTATTATGGAGCAATTGCTACCATTAGCAATTCGTAATGTATTGCCAAACCATGTGACTGCAGTCTTGGTGGACTTCTCCTCATTTTTTAGAGTCCTTTGTGGTAAAAGCTTGAATCCTTCAGACCTTGATAAGCTCCAAGATCGCATTGTGGTTACACTTTTCCACTTGGAGATGTTATTCCCTCCATCATTCTTCACAGTCATGGTTCATTTAACTGTGCATCTAATAGAGGAAGCAAAGCTCGGAGGTCCAATGCATTATCGATATATGTATCCTGTGGAGAGGTAAAAGATTGCTACTTTTAATTTAAGGTCATTTGTGTTTAAGTCACTTAAAATAGTTGTTTACACTAATTATCCATCATTTTTGTAGGGAATTAGGTCATTTAAAGTCACATGTAAGGAATGAGGCACAACCTGAAGGTTCCATAGCTAAAGGTTACTTAGCTGAAAAGTCTTTTACTTTTTGTTCTTGGTATATAGAAGATATAGAAACAAGGTTCAACAGACCTACACGTGTTCGTGATGACCCAAATGACAATGAGCCTTCTAAAATGTCCTCTATCTTCCCCCGAATAAGTAAACCAGTTGGAGCTTCCTCAATGTTTACTTTAACTCATATGCAAAAACTACAAGCTCACCGATATGTGATTTTGAATTATGCAATAGTCACGCCATTTTTGGAGTGAATAAACAAGATAAACTTTATATGGTTTGTAGTTATACAATTGAAATAAACTAATCATGTGCATTGATTGCAATGTAATTATTTCATGTAGTGAATTTAGGAAAAACATAAAGAGGACTTCAAGGGGAAGAAGATCTTCAACTATAGAGATAGAGAAGAGAATTCATAGTGAGTTTGCTGATTAGTTTCGAAGACGGGTAAGAAATCAATCATTAGCTATGTTTCCTTTTATTGTATTTGATTTGAGATTAAAAACTTGACTAAGATAATTCTTTTATTTAGGTTATGAATCCAGACACAATAGACACAATGTCTACTGATATAAAGTTTCTAGCACAAGGTCCATTGGATAATGCAAGAAGATTTACAACTTATAACATCAATGGGTTCAAATTTTGAACTTTGGCTTGAGAAGAAGGATTGAAAACACAAAATAATGGAGTTTTCTTAACCTCTAACACATCTTGTGTTGTGAGTAGTGTTGATGGGAACTTAAGGCAAACAGACTTACCATATTATGGGAAGTTGGAAGATATAATTGAAATTAACTATTATAGTATGTTCACGGTTACTCTTTTCAAATGTAAATGGGCTGACACTACTCAAGATAAAGGGTATAAAAAGGATCCTTGGAATTTTAATTGTGTTAATTTTGATAGACTAATTCATACTGATGAACATGAAGATCACGAACCTTACATCGAGGTATCTCAAGCACAAATGGTGTACTATGTAGATGATATAATTAATAAAGGATGGAGTGTTGTTGCACATTTGAAGCCAAGAGATTTGTATGAAATGGGAGAAGAAGTAGAAGAGGAAGTATATGAGAATGAGCAATACCAAGAGCAAGAACTTGAGCAATTTTTTGGCCCTGATGATGAGTATATGCAATTGGCTACAGACTATCTCAATGATGATTTAGTTGATGCAAATGTCCTTACTAACTTGGCAACAAATATGATCATATAATGTTGGTAATTTAGCAATATGGTGTTTTATCTAAAGGTAATGATTTTAGATAATTAAAGCTATGATTATTTCATTTATTTGTCTTTAATGCATATTTAGAAATGTGATTGTAAACATTTAATTTACATTTCATCTCTAATGTCTTTATTTTCTCATGAATATGCAATCATGACAAAGAGTAAACGTTTTCAGAATCCACTGAAGTCAGCACCTCAACCACAACACTATGCTTATCCTCCAACACGGTCTCCAGTACATTCTTCACCATCAATTCATGCTCAACCAGAAACTCCTATAGAGACCCCATCAGCTCATGCCCTACCACATGGTCTAGTAAATACTTTACCAACAATTCAAGCCCCCCTACATGCTTCAGTAAATTATGCACCAATAGTTGAAATCCCAGAACAAGTTCCAACTCAGCCTTTTAATTCAACAACATCTTCAAGTTGTGCTGGACGAGAGTTTACACAACATTGGACTGTGGAGGTGATAGGTATATGCATTATATGTTTATGTTTATGGTTGAGTAACTTTGAGATTATATAACATTGGTAACTTTGTGAAATTTTTATTTTTTATTTTTTATTTTGTTGACTTGTTTTCTTGTTAAAGACTCAGAAGAGCTATCAAGAAAATTAAGCTCAAGGTTAAGGAAGTCAACAACTTATGTAGTGGGGAATGTATTATTGTGAACTTTGATGAGTACAATGCAACATATGGGGAAGCACAAGGCCTACTTGCTCGATATTATGGAACATTGGCAACAAATTGTAAGTTGTTTCCAATTCATTTTGAGAGGTGGTCAGCAACATTTCCTATACCTACACCCAAAAATTACTTTAACGATTGTTTTAAAATAATCATAAAGGTATAAATATAATTACACATATCTTTTTGTTGCTACTAGATTTCATGGTTGCATGTAAATGCATAACTAACCTTACTTTGTTTTTTTATTTGAAGCCTCGATTTTTTTTAGGACTACTGAAGGCATTGCAAAACGATATTGCAATGTTAGTATCTGGGATAAATGGGTTACACATAGGCAAAAATTGTGGAATGATTTCTATGACACATCTATGACAAGAGATGAAATCATAAGTAATGTGCCAATAGGTATAGAGAGAGATCAATGGGTTGCTTTTGTTCATTACCGTCTAAAGCCATCAACACAAGTAAGATGTTATTGTACTTTGATTGATTTATTATTGTTATAATTCATTTCTATATGAATATTTAATTGCTTTGTTTATAGGAGCTTTGTAGAAGAAATAAAGAAATTCGAAGCAAGCAAATAATTCCGTATACTGGTGGTTCTAAACCTAATTCAAGAAGGAGGAATGAGATAGTAGTTACATTAACATGATCCTTATTACTATTTTGCAATGTTAATGTCTATTTTTATTTTTTTAACTTCTTTCTATCTTAGTTGCTAGAAACTGGATAGAAAGTTGGTCGGGGAAAAATGTATAAAATAACTCACACAAAAAAGGATGGATCATTTGTAAGTATCGCCGCAATGGATAAAGTGGTAAGTTTAGCCTGGGTGTCTTTATAATATTAAGTTAATTATCTTATTTTCTAACCTTATACATTTAAATCTTGACAATTTTGTAATTGATAATGTTGCATGCTTGTAGGAAGCAATTGACCGAATTATGACTCAAAGCACTAATGATGAATCTGAAATTTTCCCTAATGATGTTGTTAGTAAAGTGTTTAGGGAAAAACACTCTGGGAGAGTACAAACCATGGGTATGAGAGCAGCTCCTACTAATACCTTCAAGAATACTAAACTTTGACTAAGTAATGTGAGTCATTCTTCAGCTGAGACTGTTGCATCATCATTTACCAAATGCCAAGAGAGGTACCTCCGATTGGAGAATGCACTTAAGGCATACAAGATAATGAAGGAAGGAAGCATCCCTGAAGAATTGGTTGACTTCTTTGCTCCTCAACTAGAGGTAAAGTATTTTAATGAGACTCTTAATTGGATTTGGAAGGCTCCTGCTAGTTATGGCCTTGGACTCTTAAATTGTGATCTATCTATGAATTATTTGGATATGAGAGTTTGAGGGGTTTTTTGGACTGTGCAAAAATTTATGGATTGATTTCATTTATAGTTGGACTAAGTCTTTCCTTGTTAAAAATTCATGGATTGATTTCATTTATATTGGACTCTTAAATTGATTGGATTGATTTCATTTCTCCACTGAATTTGTTTCGGTAGCACTGTTTATGTGGCTTCTCTATGTTGTTTGGTCAATTGGTTTCTCATAAGGATGTACAAAAGGATGGGAGGGTGCTATGTTGTGTTGTGTTTATGGTTTTGATTATTTCTTCTTTTGTGTTTCTTGCTTGGAAGACATTTGTCTTGCCACTTGTTCTCGTTTCTCTCCTTTTTCCCCTTAGTAGCATTTGTTCTGATTTTTGAATTTTGGCTAAGTTGAGGAAGAAATGATGAGTTTGAATTCCATTGGTATTTATGTTTATGATATATAAAAAGCTCTTAAGTAATCTGAGATGTGAAAATTATAAAATGGAAATGAAGTCAGAGAGGTGTTTGGGAATTATTACAGTAGTAAAATAGACAAGCTTTTGGTAGTTCTAATATATGGGATTATGTACTATGGAGGTAATGATATTTTTACATCATATTTGCTTTCAAATTAAGAAGACCGTGGGGGGGCATTGCTTTTCATTACTCTTGTACACATTGATTCATTACTTCATGATTCTATTTATATCTTTGTAGTTTCTCACCAAATGTCTTTTACTATTTCAGCCAGGTGATGCTTCAAGTGAACCTACTACGCCATTGGATGCAAGAAGATCATCTGATGGTAGCAACACAAACCACCAACAGGATATTTAGTGTTGATTTTTTATGTTCATTTATTGTGGCACTACTTTAGGTTATTAAGGATTTTAAGTTATAAGTTTAGGTTATAAAGAGATAAATTTATTTAGCTTATTATGGATTTGAACTTGTGTGATTTATGTTATTATGAATATTTTTAATGCAATTTGATTCACATTTATATCAGCAATTTTATACAATTAATTGTTCTGAATGTGCATCCTAAACGTTATTAGAATTAAAAATTAAATATGTAATAAATCTTTTTTTTTTTAAAAAATCATCAGATGAATAAGAAATTCAAAAACTTGTTTACAATAATCAAATAGCAGCGGTTTATAACCTCTGCAATTTTTTAGTAAGCAAAATCAGGCAAATAGATAGTGGAGGTTAAAAATCGCCATAATTTTTAAAAAAACTGTCACAAATTGTTTGGTAAATAGATTTAGGCTAAACGATAGTGGAGGTTAAAAATCGCCGCAATTTTTTTTAAAAAAAACTGCTGCAAATTGTGGGAGTTTTAAACCGCCGCTAAAAAACTGTTGCAATATATTGCGGCTAACATAAAAATAGCATTTTGTAAAACTACCGCAATTTAATTTGCATGGGTTAAAAATCGCCACAAATTGTAAAAAAAACTACCACAATTTAGCACGTTTTTTGTATTGTATAAAGAAATGATATGAAAAGAACTTACTGCCAGCCTAATGGAAGTAATTGACCACAATTGGCAGCATAGAACACATCGGGTTCAGCATGGTCCACCAGTGAAGGGGCAAGTCAGGAGAATCTATACCATGCCCAATACTGTAATAAGATGCAAGCTCCTCCGATCTCGCGTGCCTAGTAGTCCATAGCTTTGCAAAGCTCTCTATACAGGTACACCAAGATTGTAGACCCCCAACTGTATGTCCTAACAATAACAAAGTTTTCTAAGCATGTCTGACATGCAAATGTCGGTCCTCATGTCCTTGCCAAACATGTTGAGACACATGGTACTCCTGCAACTCCAAAACCGATCCATCCTCTAGGCCTGGGTTTACACGGAAAGCCATTTGTCACACTATATGCCAAAAAACAACAACAATTAGTGTGACAATATGAAAAATAATATATAATATTTGTTAACGATTGTAGAAAATTAAAAAGCACAATTAAAAGTAAAAAAGAATCATATTATACGGGAGTAACAAAGTCACACTCATAATCAACTAACATATATTAATAGTACTCGAATACACCATCATTATATTTAATCAAAATACACATTGATGGTTAGCTAATACAAGAATCTGACAATGAAAATATATCCTAGATCAACTAGATGGCCCTTCTCCATCATCTCTAAAGGAACTCGATTCACTAGCACGACATGTGCTAGAATTATGTCCAGGTTATTGACATTTTCTACACGTTTGTCCTGACCTTGCTTCGCGCCAATCCATCTCATTCCTGAGTCGGGTTGATTTTGGTCGACCTTTAGAGCAATGCACGATCAAGCACCAAAGTTATGTCAAGTCCTGTAGTCCACCATGGTTCAGCCCGAACTGGTTCAAATTCAAACTCGTAAGCTCTGTAAATGCTTTCCATCCTGTAAACCCTATGCACATACTTGAACGAGTCAATTGACATAGAAGCACACGCAACAATCGTATAAGAGCATGGAAAATGCAATGCTTGAAACACCCCCACAGTCACACTGGCCTTCTCGTAAGGAACTTTGAACTTTGTATTCTACATATCGTACGGCAAGACTCTTCAACCAGGAACTTGGTATTCTACATATTGTACCGGCAAACTTGGTGTGAGCTCGCCTTTGCCATGTTCGTTCTCTAGGGCTTCAACATATCATCACTCCATTCCTGCACATTGACAACTTTGTCATTCGGCTCATCTTTCTGATTGACAAAGTATTCTACTAATTTGGTGCACGTCAACTGAATCAATGCAGTTATTGGTAGATTTTTGCTACCCTTCAACACTCCATTGATGCACTCTAACAAATTGGTAGTCATATGACCGAATCTGCGGCCACCATCATATGCCAAACTCTATTTTTCTTTTAGAATCACATTAATCCAATTTGCCATCTCAGTAGTAGCTGTCAACTTCTCCAGCCTAGCATCAAACTTCATTTCAATTGGTTCATACCCTGATATAAGACATGGATTGAGTTGGTGTTAAGAACTAATTATTAGTATAATAAATTAGAATACAAGTTAAAAACTTTGAATACCTGTGTTAATCAAATATCTTTTCAGCTCTTTATTTTAGAATCCGGAGTTAAAATTAGAACCAATGTGCCGTGTGCAGAAGAGATGATACGCATTCAGCGGCTGCCATCCAAGATGTGAATTTCTCACTGAATGTAAGATGCCCTTATGTCGATCAGATATCAAGTATAAGCCCTCTTGTTGTGTGGCATGTTCCCGAAGGTGGGCTAGGAACCAACTCCAAGCATCCTTTGTCTCCCCTTCCACAATGGAAAATGTAATTGGCAGAGGTTTTCGATCTCTATCTTAGGTTGTTGCAATCAACAACTTATGACGGTATTTGTCATACAAATGAGTAGCGTCAATATGAACAATGGGCTTGCAATATCGAAAGCCAAGAACACATGGTCTAAATGTCCAGAATAACCAAGAAAACACTCTTTTCAAATGATCAAGTCGATTATGCACAAAACATTCCTCGTCTTGCAACTTCACCGCTATTCCTTCCATGTCTTTTCTCATGGCCACTAGCCATCTGAGCAACACATCATAAGATTTGTCCCAATCCCGAAAACCTTCACAATGGCCAATTGTTTTGCCTTCCAAGCTTTTCAATATGAAACTTGTAACCAAATCAGCTTCAAATCCTCTCAACAATTAAGCATACATGTACATCGGGTTTTGATCTAACCATCTCCAAAATGCAAGAACAGATCATACGGGAGTCCAACTTGCAGTGATCCAATGACACAATTGGGTTGACGCAGCTATGAGGTCCATTATATTTTGTAATCTGCCACACATTCGTCCTTTTTCTTTGTATGGCCCTAACTTTTCAATTACAACCTTCGTCAAATCTAGGGCACTTAGCAGTTAGTCTTCTTGAATCAGAATCTTCAATCTTGTACTCCTAATGCCCGCGAATTGCATAATGTTTGAGGATTGACTTTACGGTATCTTTTGATGAAAACTGCAAACCCTGATATAATTTATCATTTAAGCTTCAAGTCCCACGACGATCTAATTCAAGCAAGTTATCAGGATTCTCTAATGAGCCTAGGAGGAGGACCTTGATACGTGGCACCTCTTCACCATCATACATTGTCCCAGTGAAATAAATGAGCACATTAAGGGGCTTTGCCATTTCAATCTCACTTATAAAGAATAACAATCAATTTGAATTAAACACATATGCAATCAATTTACACGTGACAATTATTTTACATACAAATAATTTCCTAAGCCTTATATTTAGTTAATTGAAACATTTATCTACTCAAAAAAATCATACTATTATTCTACGTATAATTAATTCATACAATTCACACTACGTATTCTATTAATCACATTATTAATCAGTCAAGCAAAAAAATAATTGTAAAACCATTAAATACGTATTAAATAACATAACTATATATTCAAACATATAAGTAACATTAACATAATAGCCAACAAATCATAAACAAAAAATAATCAATCATTAAAATAAATACTTACATATAAAGAATAATATCTGAATGATCAAAATTCACCACTTCTAATAGCAATAGAGAGCTGAGAGAGTTTAGAGATAGAAAATTTCTAGAGAGAGTGTGAGAATTGAAGAAATGAGGCTTGTGGCACGGATGGAGGCTGGGGAGTGGATAATATAGCGGGGTTGCGCCAACAAGGTTGGAGAATTTGCACAGGTTGTGCCAACAAGCTTGGGGAATCCTTTGTTCTGGGCCACGTAGGATGCGCCAAGGAGAGGTGGCGCACCCACGTACATTGCGCCAAGTGAGTTGGCGTAATCTACGTGACTTGGCGCAATGTACGTGGGTGCGCCAGCCTTCTTGGCGCATCCTACGTGGTCCAAATAAAAAATAAAAAATGTCACGTATGACCAAAGTGTGGCAATTTGGAAAATAGTTTTAAAATGGTGGTATTTTGGTAAATTGTTTAAAAAAGTGGCATTTTGGTAATTAGTTTTGCCACTAATAGCAGCTTGGTAAAAAAAGTAGCTAAACTCCTATTGGGTAAAAGAGAAAAAGTAGTTTTACAATTATAGAAACTGCCAACTTGATGAAATATAGCAGTATTTAAGAAATAATTTCTGCGTAAAACTCAAGATCTATTCATGATCGTCGAGTTTCTTCTTCCTCACCATCACTAAAGTAGAATAAATATATATAAAAAAGATAAAAGAATAAAAAGTTATTTTTTTTAAATTTCTCTAACTTTTTTATAATACAATTTACTCTTACTCATAAATAAAGATTAGTGTCTTTATACTTTTTTATTTATAAAAATCATGAATTTTAAAATTCTTATATGTTAAAAATAATTTTTTATATTAAAATTCTTAAAAATTACAAATTAACACACAAGTCTTATGAATGGGTTGGGTGCATATCGGTAGTGGGGGCAACATTAATTAGAAGTGATAATGGATTTACAACACATTGTTGACTAAGCTGAGAGGGGACGTCACTGCTGCACATGAACAGTTCGTAGACTGAGTCGGAGGGGTTTCTGCCAGTGGCTATGGTTTTGTAGAATTCAATGTTGTCGGTGGTGTTGGATTGTAAGGAAGAGAGGAGGGTATTGAGGTCGAATTGGAAGATGTTATTAGTAGTGGTTTCATTGCTTAAGCAATCTTTGTCTTCATAAATAAGGGAATATTGTTCTTCACTAGTTGCAAAACTGAGGAAGCTAGCAAGGATAAAAAGGAA
The DNA here is from genome assembly GCA_029884605.1 of Ormosia emarginata. Lineage (NCBI taxonomy): Eukaryota > Viridiplantae > Streptophyta > Magnoliopsida > Fabales > Fabaceae > Ormosia > Ormosia emarginata. The sequence continues at coordinate 5,606,391 of JAQQTP010000048.1, forward strand.
GAAAAACTTGATGGAAGCTATGGATATGTTATTGGGTCTGTTAATATTTGAGAGCACTACCATGGATGGATGTAGTATTGCACAGTTTATGGTTTGTAAAAAAAATTGTCTTGTCGATTGTGACGGTAGAGGGATAGATGCAAGGAAGTCAACGATGAAGTCAAGTCGAGCTTGTTATGTATTTTTCATTCTCATCTCAAGAATAACTCTCTGAAAAATCTTAAAAAATTATGTTGATTATTTTATATGTTGGAATGTTTCAAAACTAATAGATTTTTGACTAATGTGTCTTCAGTGACAAAATTATTTACTAAATTCCCACTTTTTCAAACTATTTATCACATAGCCATCATTTTTGTCACGCTAATTTTTTTTTATTTTTTATTCCACGTAGACTACGCCAGAGGAGATGGCACTACCAACTAGGATGTGTCAACACGGTTGGCGTATTCCATGTGGATACACTAACACGCATGGCGTTTTTCACATGGTAACGCCATATGTGATGACATTTACATTTGAAAAATGCCACGCGTGTTGGCGTATCGTATAACTCCCCAAATTTTCTATTTATTAAACAATAATTTTGACAGTTAACAGAATTCTACTGTTTAGTGATTTCTGTGTATTGTAAAATTATTTTGAATATCCTGTCAGTATATTTGATCGTTTTGAGTAATTTGCTTTGTGTCAGGAAAATAATAATTTTCGGGCCGAAAAAATTTATGTAATTTAATTTTTACTGTTTAGTCTCAATTAATGTACGTAATCTGATTTGATATTTGTGAATTTTCTAATTTTTGTGATTTTATGTGTGATTTTGAAATTTTTATTGTTCGTGGGCCCCACGAGGTGTATGTGGGCTGATAATCACATATTTTATTCATTAAGAAACCCTTATGTTTAGTCATTTACACTCTCCATATTCTTAATTGATTGAGTTTGGTATGATTTTGTGAGTTTGAGCTCAAATTGGTCCTAATTGAATATTTTCAGCATTATTGAGATTTGACACTGTTTCTGTATTTTGGCCATAACTTGAGTTCCTAATATCTGATGAACATGAATTTTACCTTGTAGGAAAGCTAAGAGGAAGTTCTACAACTTTGATGAAGAGCTCAAAGTCTGATTCAGATGTCTAAGGGACCTAAGTTGACATGGAAGTCAGAATACGGGTTCTGTCAGTAGAATCCGAACAGTGTGCACTCAAAAAAATCATATCTCAAGATGTAATAATGGAGAGATGGGCTGAAATTTGGACATTGGATAGTCAAGATCCAAATAAACAACTTTCATGAAGAACACATTTTGAGAAAAAGAAGTCTAGTAGGTCATTTTGAGCTTGCAAGTCGGAACAGAGGTGCTGAAGTTGGGTTTGAGCAACCTACGGTATTTGGGACATATCTTGGGCTTAAGGAAGCCAAATTGGACGAACCAGCTATCCATTTTATAGCCAAGACAAGGATCTACAACTTTCATGAAGAACACTTTTCGTGGTTCTGAAGTATAGTGGGTCGTTTTTGGATTCCAAGTCAGACACGAAATTTTCGTCCTCAACCATCCACTCATCCATCCACTAATCCACTCATCCATCCACTAATCCACTCATCCACTAACTCACCCACTCATCCACTCATACACTAATCCAACCACTTAACCACTCCACCCACTCATCCACTAATCCATCCACTCATCCATCCACTCACCCATTCATGTCCATAATTTCCCACTCACCAAAAGTCCTTTGGCATTTTTTACTAATTCAACCACTCAACCATTCCACTCACTCATCCACTAAACCAATCCACTAAACCAACCCACTAATCCATCCACTCAAACACTCCACTCACTCACCCACTCATCCACCCACTTTCCTTTGTCATTTTGTTACCTTAGACTTCTATAAAAGGCACCATTTATCATGAACAAGATGTAAATTCTCCTTCATTTCTCTCTAAGTTTCTTCTTGTTTCTTCATAGTTTCTCATAGTTTTGTATATTTTGATGCTCCCCTTCATGGTAATGGAGGGCTAAGCTACTTTGGGTCAATTTAGAACTCTTGAAGAGATTGTGGTTTGGATTCTTGAGACCTTGGTTTTGCATTGTATTTGATTTGTAATTGAATTCCTCTTTTCTTCTTCCTTCTTCTTTTTTCTTCTTCTTCTTGATCTTGAATGCATGAATGGTGATTCTATTTATGTTGATCTGATTTGATCTTGGTTTAAGATTGAGATTTGTGATGAAACTTAGAACTAATTTATCTAAACTAATCACATAAATGAAGATTGAGATTTGTGATGAAACTTAGAACCTGATTGATCTAAATTAATCATTCAGAATTGAAGAGGTTAGGTTACTAATTTGTGCCTAAGTTAATTGAATTCGGTACTTGAAATTAACATAGATTTTCATGAATGGTGCGATTGCGGATTTGTGTTTATCACTTGTTAATTGAATTCTAGACGATCGTCTAGTATGAATTCTGGATTTGATGCAGAGATCTCGGTTAGATCCAAATTAACAATTCAATTGCGCTTCAAGTGTTTTATGAAGGGTCTATGATTGAATCCACCCAATCTTGGATAGGTTTCTAAATTGACTACTCTTTATTTATCATTTCTTCCTTTAATTTTGTTAAGTGTGATCTTAAACTATCAAACCCCCCTTTGCTAACTTTTACTTGATTTGATTAAATTGCATCTACAATCCTTATGGAGATGATCCGGTGTTGTCACTATGCTACAAGCTTAGGCAATAACTTCGGTTATAATTTTGACTGAGTTCGGCGCTTGTCAAAATTTTGGCGCCGTTACCGGGGATTAGTAAGTGTAATCTTTTCATTTGAAGTGTTTTTACTAACTTTTGCTTTTTATTAATTTTTCTAACATTTTTAACCATTGTCTAGTGTATTTTGCTTATTTATTTGTTTTTGTGTGATGCATGACTAGGTTTGAGCCTGATAACTTGGTTGACTTTGATCCTGAGATTGATAGAACCTTGCATAGCTTGATTAGAGCTCGTAGGCTAAGTGCAAGAATTGCTTCTGAATTTGATCTTAATATTGAGAGTGAACTTGAGATCTTGAATAATTCGAAACCATGGCCGATAACATGCAAAATAGAACTCTTAAGGAACTTGCTGCTCCTGATATAACTAACCGGTCTTTGTGTATTCAATACCCAGATCTTGATGCTTGATTTTGAGTTAAAATCTGGATTGATACATTTGTTGCCTAAGTTTCACGGTTTTGCGGTGAGGATCCCCATAAGCATCTAAAGGAGTTCCATGTGGTTTGTTCAACCATGAAGCCACATGGGATCTCAGAAGTGCACATCAAGCTGAGGGCATTTCCTTTCTCACTTGCTGATACAGCCAAGGATTGGTTATTTTATCTTTCACCAGGTTCAGTAACAAGTTGGTGACATGAAGCGGTTGTTCTTAGAGAAATTTTTCCTGCCTCTAGAGCTGCTTGCCATTAGAAAAGATATATGTGGCATAAGACAAATGACAGGGGAGACTTTGCATGAATATTGGGAAAGATTCAAGAAGCTGTGCTCGAGCTGTCCCCACCACCAAATCACCATCAACTCTTAATTCAATATTTCTATGAAGGCTTGCTGCCAAATGACAAGAAGCATGGTGGATCCGCCTCCTGGAGGAGCCTTAGTAGACAAGACCCCCAGCTAGCCGAGAGATTTGATAGCAAACATGGCGCCTAACACCCAACAATTTGGCACACGAATTATTACCTCAACCAGAGGAGTCAATGAAATTCAATCGTCTTATGTAGACCAACAGAGAATGGAACACAGACTTGATGAATTAACTTCTTTGGTGAGGCAGTTAGCAGTGGCACAACAAGCACCAATGCAGATTGTTGCAACTGTGTGTGGCATTTGCTCTTGTTCATCTCATCCTACTGATGCATGCCCTACACTTCAGGATGGTGGTTCTATTATTCCAGAACAATCTGTTGCAGCAGCTGGTATTTTTCCTGGTAGACCCCAATATCAAGCAATCACAAAGAAGAAACCCGGATATGATCCATTTTCTAATACCTATAACCCGGGTGGAGGGACCATCCCAACACGAGATATGGAAATTCGGTCAACAACAAATTTCTACCAACGCCAGCAACCACAATTTAGATACCAAGCTACAGGCCCTAGCAACAAGTACCAACCACCTGCATTTAGGCAAGCACAACCTGCGCCGCCACCCATACAAGACCCCTCCCCGGCCTAATTGCTCCGGCGAGCCCACTCCCGGTGAGCCACCTTTCGAAGACTTGATGAAACAAGCCAGCAGAATGTCAATGCCACCATCCAGAATTTACAAACTCAAATGGGCGGATGGCAACCACTCGAGTGAGTGAAAAGTCAAGGGTCGAACCAATTGCCTTCACAAACAGTCAACAACCCAAGAGGCAATGTAAGTGCCATTAGCATGAGAAGTGGCAGAGAAGTTGACGGTCCTACTCCACCACAACCTGAACTACAAGTGCATCAACCAGAAGGTGACCAGAAACAAAAGAAAGTGGATAGCTCAGTCCAAAAATCTGTGATACAGAAGAAATGTGCAGAGAATTCAAATCGGCTATTCCACTACCTTTTCCACACAGAGTCACACAACACCCAAGCATACCGCGCAAAACGAAATAGAAAGAGAAGTCATGGACACATTCAGGAAGGTGGAAATCAATATTCCCCTCCTTGATGCAATCAAGCAGATTCCCAAGTATGCCAAATTCCTCAAAGAGTTGTGTACTCACAAGAGAAGACTTAAGGGTACTGAGAAAATAAGCATGGGCGTAAATGTTTCGCAATGATTCTACCAAGCATGCCACAAAAATGCAAAGATCCGGAACTTTCACAATTCCTTGCACGATAGGTAACTCCAAATTTGAACATGCAATGCTAGATTTGGGTGCTTCGATTAATGTCATGCCTATGTCAATTTATCAGTCCTTGAACATTGGCACTTTACAACCCACTGGTATAGTGATTCAATTGGCAAATAGGACCACTGCTTATCCTGCAGGAGTACTAGAAGATGTGTTAGTTTGGGTGAATGATTTAATTTTTCCAGCGGACTTCTACGTCTTGGACATAGAAGATGAGTCTTCAGCAACCCATGCTCCATTAATTCTAGGCAGACCATTCCTCAAGACCGCCAAGACCAAGATAGATGTGCATGCTGGCACCCTTTCTATGGAGTTTGGCGATGATTTGGTACAGTTTAAAATTTTTGATGCCATGAGACATCCCCAGAGGAGCATTCTGTTTTCCATATTGATGTGATTGAGATCTTTGGTTGATGATGTTTATACCGATTTATATCTTGAATTCCCCGATATTCGACTTTCGGATTCTGTTTCTTGTGGTACATGTGTTGCTTGTGATGTTGAGCCATGTGCTTTGCATGTCTTTGAGATTTATCTTTGGTATGAGTGACGATACAATCGCCGACTTGAATGATACCGCATGTGAAAATAGAAGTCGAATCGTGCTTTGAATTTAATGTTCTTGAATTAGTTGTTTCAAATAGCTTCTTTGCCTTCCATTGTATGCCTCCATCCTTAGAGTTGAAGACTTTGCGGACCATCTTAAATATGCATATTTAGGAGATGGTGAGAAGCTCGCGATGATTGTTGCTAAGAATCAGTAACTCCGAACAAGAAGAAAAATTGCTGCAGGTTTTGAGGCGAATAAGCAAGCCATCGGATGGACACTTGCGCATCTTTTCGGTATTAGTCCCTCCACATGCATGCATAGGATTTTATTGGAAGAGGATACGAAACCAAGAAGGCAACCCCAAAGGAGACCGAACCCCTTGATTCTAGATGTGGTGAAGAAGGAAGTGACCAAGCTACTTCAAGCCGGCATTATTTATCCCATATCGACAAGTAAATGGGTGAGCCCGTGTGTGTTGTTCCCAAGAAATCTGGGGTCACAGTAGTTGAGAATGAGAATAACGAACTTCTACCCACAAGAGTTCAGAACAGTTTGCGGGTTTGCATTGATTATAAGCGGCTTAACCAGGCTACCAGAAAAGATCATTTTCCGCTACCTTTCATTGATCAGATGTTGGAGAGGCTAGCTGGCAAGTCACATTATTATTTTCTGGATGGATATTCAGGTTATTTTCAGATTCATATAGCCCCGAGAAGACCAAGAGAAGACTACTTTCACTTGTCCATTTGGCACATTTGCATACAGGAGGATGCCGTTTTGGTCTGTGCAATGCTCGGGCACCTTTCAAAGGTGTATGGTAAGTATCTTTTCTGACTTTTTAGAGAATTGCATGGATGTGTTTATGGATGATTTTACCGTCTATGGTTCTTCCTTTGATGCATGCTTGGATAGTCTGGCTCAGGTTTTACATAGATGCATTGAAACTAACCTTGTTCGAATTTTGAGAAATGTCATTTCATGGTAGAACAAGGTATAGTTTTAGGACATGTAATATCTAGCAAGGGTATCGAGGTAGATCCTGCAAAAATAAATGTTATTTCATGCTTATCTTACCCCACATGCGTGCGGGAGGTTCGCTTCTTTCCTTGGTCATGCAGGTTTCTATAGGCGGTTCATAAAAGATTTCAAAGCAAAATTGCTCTTCCACTATCCAACTTGCTACAAAAAGAAGTGGAGTTCCATTTTGACCCGAAATGCAAGGATGCCTTCAATCACTTGAAGCAAGCATTGACCAAGACACCTATCATCCACCACCAGATTGGACACTTCCATTTGAGCTCATGTGTGATGCCTCTAATTATGCTTTGGGAGTCGTTCTTGCACAAAGGGTCGGTAAAATATCTCATGTCATCTTTTATGCTTCAAGAACTTTAGATCCTGCACAAGTCAACTACACCACCACTGAAAAGGAACTTTTAGCAATTGTTTTTGCTTTAGACAAATTTCGATCATATTTGCTTGGTTCTAGAGTGGTTGTGTTTTCAGATCATACTGACTCGAAGTTTCTCCGAAGAAGCTTGATGCAAAGCCTAGATTGATTAGGTGGATTTTGCTCCTCCAAGAGTTCGATATTGAAATCCGTGATAAAAGTGGAGCGGAGAATTTAGTTACTGATCACCTAAGTCGTATTGAAAAGGAGGCAGATACTTTACCTATCCATGATGTATTCCCTGATGAGCAGCTTTTCAAGCTGCAAGGTAACACTCCTTAGTTTGCTGATTTGATAAATTTCTTAGTTGCTGGTGTTTTCCCTGCATATTTTATTAGGGCTCAGATTGATAAATTGAAAAGTGAGTCAAAATATTATGTGTGGGATGACCCTTATCTGTGGAAATTTTGTAGTGACCAAGTCATTAGGAGATGTGTGCCTGATAATGAATTCCATTCTATTCTTAGCTTTTGTCATACACTTGCATGTGGCGGTCATTTTGGTCCCCAAAGGACTGCTAGGAAAGTTTTGGAATCTGGATTATATTGGCCCACTCTATTTCATGATGCATATGTGTTTTGTAAATCTTGTGATCCATGCCAAAAAACAGGAAACACTTCTCGAAGGAATGAGATGCCCCGTAAATCCTTATTGTTCGTGAGATTTTTGATGTATGGGGTATTGATTTTATGGGACCCTTTCTGTTTCTTTTGGTTTTGTTTACATTTTGCTAGTTTGTTGATTATGTATCCAAGTGGGTGGAGGCGAAAGCTACTCGGACCGATGATTCCAAAGTTGTTGTGGATTTTGTTAGATCACGATTTTTCTGCAGTTTGGAGTTCCAAAGGCCATCATCGGTGATCGGGTTCACATTTTTGTAATCGAAGCATGGAAGCTTTGATGAAAAAGTATGGGGTCTTGCATGAGAGTTTCTACACCTTACCATCCCCAAACTAATGGGCAAGCCGAGATTTCCAACGGGGAGATCAGCGGATACTCCGAGAAAGACAGTTCAACCTAACGAAAGGACCTGGAGCAAGAGGCTTGAGGATGCTTTATGGGCTTACCGGACTGCTTATAAGACACCAATCGGGATGTCTCCGTATCGGATTGTTTTTGAAAAGCCTGCCACCTACCGGTGGAAATTGAGCATCATGCATTTTGGGCGGTGAAAAGGTGCAACTTGGACCTAGATCAAGGGTATGGAGAGGAAGGAAGTCATAGTTGCAAAGCAATTGGAGGAGATCCGCTTGGAGGCTTATGAAAGTTCCAAACTTTATAAGGAGAAGACTAAAGCCTTCCATGATAAGTTGATTCTGAGGAAAACATTTGAGATTGGTCAAAAAGTTCTCCTCTATAACTTCCGCCTCCGATTCATGCCTGGCAAATTAAGGTCTAGATGGGATGGACCATTTATTGTTACTAAGGTTTTTCCTTCTGGTGCTGTTCAGATTAAAAGTGAGGTCACTGCCAAAGCTTTCATCGTAAATGGACACCGCCTCAAACAGTATCATGAACTTCCAGAGAATGCAGAAGTGGAGGTGATGAACCTTCTCCATTCGCATTATGAATAAAAAAAGAAAGAAAAAAAAAAAAAAAAAAAAAAAAAAAAAAAAAAGAAAAAAAAAAAAAAAAAAAAAAAAGTCTGTATGCCCAACAATGAGGAAGGTAGTGCCATTCAATTTTGTCACTCGAAGCAAGTGGAGGTCACTTTTTCTTCAACGACAACAACAAAGCGAAAATCTTACAAGTATGGATTTTATTGACCCACTTTATTCAAGGTCTGTTACACCTTTTGCAAAAGTTGCGGAAATTGGTCAAAAAGGTTCGCGCTTTGAGATTATCATCTGCACCTACTCCTTGAAAAATTGAGATCTAGGTGGCACGGTTCTTTTTTTGTCAAACACGTGTATCCTCTGGGGCCGAAGATATTGAGGATCCTAGGAATGGTAATGCGCTTAAAGTTAATGGACAAAGACTCAACCATTCCTGGAAAACCAAGTTCTTGAGTTCTTTGTGTTCTTTGGTTAAGTGGCGGATACGGTACTCCGTGACTCTTAAGTCGGTTTATTTTTCGGTTTCCCAAAATAATGAATCCTTCTTCTCCTTCAAAATGGATGTCATTCTTTCAAACCGAGAAAACATTTTCCTTCTCTTCCTCAAAATGCTCGAGAAAAATCTACAAAGTTCGATGTGAAAGATTGAGACTGTTAATGCACAAAGGTATGCCGAGAGAAGATGTACGATGGATAATTGAAGCGAAGGTCCGATTAGCAGTGAGTCCTCAATTTCATTTGACTCATATATGCCCCGGTCTTGGAAGAAGTTCATATTCTAAAAGGAGAAGAGCAAAAAGGTTACAAGTCCTGTCACAAATGTGGACGATGGAACCGTAACAAGCGATGTCGTACTAAGGGGATGGTTTCCGCAAATAGAGAAGATAAAATTTTCTTCATTAAGAATGGACTGAGTAAGGAGTCATTAGATGATATCTTATTGACTCTTGAGACGCATTCTTGTGGATTGGTGCATCGTGAAATTCTTAAATTGTGGAATCTCTTCAAAGATGAAGAACAACGCTACAATCTTAGGAATCGACTCTAAAAGACCTTCGTTTGCCAATTTATAAGAAAATTGGATGGGAAGCTTATCCTCGACTCATAGAAGATGTTTAAGCCGTTACTGGACGTTTAACCAGAGGCAGATGTGAGCCATATCCACAAACAATCTGTACATATCTTCTTCTTCTTCTTCTTCATGTCATCTAAAAAAAAAAAAACAAAACAAAAAAAAAACAAAAAATGTATACTTCTTAGGGTTGGCTTTGGTAACACACACCGTGAATGGGGAAATGCATGCATCCTGATCCAGCCTTCTTAATTGAAAAACAAAGAAGGTAGATTGTATTCCACATGTGAGGAATGCCGGTCGTATTATGACCACTTGTCCCTTTTGGGAGCCCTATGTTACGCCGGTCTTGAATGGATCGAATATCTTGGTCAACAATGCTTTGACACAAAGCCGAAAGAAGCAGACTACCTCCATCCCAATCTTAAGTAACTATACACTCATCTTTCATCAAGTTTTTCTAACAATTTCAAAAAAAGAAAAAAAAAAAGGACGTGATGTCTATCGCACTCATGACGCGCAAAGTATAAAGATACGCCATGGAAACGTACATACGGGTATGTCATCATTTTCTATTTCTTTTATCTTTGTATCATTTTGTTGTATTTTGATTTTTGTACAGACGATCCTTTGAGCAGGGTCCTTCAGGGGTTTCTAGACTTCTTTACCTTGATGGTTTTCTTGAAGTCAAAAAAAAAAAAGAAAAAGAAAAAGAAAAAGAAAAAAAGAAAAAAAAAAAGATTCTGTGTTTCTTAATTTCAACCTTTTCTGACAACATCCAACCTACCCTTATAGGTGCAATTGTTCCCCTTTCCATTCTTTTTCTTATTTAAACACTCCATTTTCTTTCAACTCAGAGACACTTAAAGGGAGGAAGAGTATAGAATGGGGGCTTCTATTCGTAACCTCAAAAATGTCTGTGTTTTTTGTGGGTCGAGTTATGGGAATGGATTAGAGTTTGTAAATGCAGCTAGCACTCTTGGTCGATCACTTGTTGCGAGGAATATTCATCTTGTATATGGGGGAGGTTACCGTGGGTTAATGGGGGCTATATCACTTGCTGCATATGTAAGAGACAGTCAGGTTTTAGGTGTCATTCCTGAACCTTTAGCTCAACAGAACATCAATGGAAAGACAATTGGAGAGGAACTTAAAGTATCATCAATGCATGAACGCATGAAGATAATGCTTGAAAACTCTGATGCATTCATTGCCTTACCAGGTGGTTTTGGTACTTTGGAAGATATTTTTCAAATTGTCTCTTGAAATTTGAATCGAACATCCACCATAAACCCATTGGTTTGTTGAATGTTAATAATTTCTTTGATCTTTTGTTATTTTTTCTTGACAAAGTTGTGGAACGTAAATTTATCACTCCTTCTAAGCAAGACAACTTCTTATCTCTCGCCTCCACTATTGATGAGCTCATTGATAAATTAGAAGCTTTTGAGTATGTACCGATAAGGTATTAGCTCGATAGATTGGTCAACAGAAGCGGCCGAAGGAAGTAACAAGAAACAAAAGCCCGATTGACACTTTCTCTTTAATGGGTTTGATTTTATTAAAAAAAAAAATTGTTGTTTTGTTTGGAAAGTATGATATGATTGTCATGGACTTATTAAACCAATTAGTGATGGCAGAGTAAGGAGTAATTTTACTCTTGAGACGCATCTTAATTGGTGGCAGAGTAAGGAGTTTTTTTAGGTAGTAATTAATTAGTATTAAATTGTGGAAGTACTAACGTTTTCTTGTTTGATTTCTTTTCAGGGTCTGATGCGTAACTGACAGTGTGCTTCTTTTCTGCTTGGCGTTGATTCACTCCTCATCAGGTTATGTTGCTCTTTTCTTTCCGTTTTATTTATCACTTTCACATTGAGGACAACGTCTATATTAAGTGTCGAGGAGAGATTTTTGCATGTTTCTTTTTTGTTAAAATAAAAAATAAAAAAAAGGGGTTCATTGCATGATTGAATAACTTTTCTCCCTTCTTGAACTGATATGCTTGGTGATGGATGATTGAATTGATGAATTGAGTTTGATGGATGCATACCTTGTGACATTTTGAGCCTAATGGATGGATTCAACATTTATGTCATTCTCTTCTTTCTTGTGTGATTTTCACTCATGTTAATGACCACTCTAGAACTTACTTTGATTCTTTTTGAGGCTACATTTCACTTGCATGCATGAACATGATTAAGGCCCTCTTTCTTAATTAGCTAGTTTAACCAAATAGCCAACCTTGTTTCCAATATGATATCAAGCACTCTTTTGATTTCTTGAAAATTCTCTGATTCCTGCCAACCTTGTATATTTTCCTTTGCTTAACCCCTTTGAGCTTATTTGACCATTCCTTGTTTCTAGCTCATCATGTGCCTTAAATGAGAAATCGTGTTCTTACTTTACCTTAGGGAATAAAAGAACATTAGCTTGGTTAATGGATGAGTTTTTGAACAAGTGTGGGGGTGTGTGTACAAAATGGTTGTTGAAAAAGAAAAGAGTGCCCAAAAAAAAAAAATGTATGTATATAGTTATGTTCATATATATAAAAGAAAAAGAAAAAAAAAAAAAAAAAAAGAAAAAAAAAAACCAAGTGTTTAAAAAAAAAAAAGGATTGGGAAATGAATATGTAAAGGGATATACACTAGAGTTGGGATGAACTTTTATGCTTGTTATTTGAACTCAGCTCTCATTTGCTTTTATTCTCTTTAGTATTTATCTTCTCATATCCATTTTATCCTCTCCTGTTACCTTGACCTCACTACAACCTTGAATAAAGTCCTCATGATTTGTGTGTGCATGTGTTTTGAGTAGTGGAGAAGTAGAAGATAAGCAAGCTTATGGTAGTGCAATTTTCATGGGTTGAATTGAGTGAAATACCTACCCTTTAAACACTTGAGAGATTGAGAGGGAATCTTGTGAAGATCTATCATTCTCGATTCATGTTGAAGATACCTTGCTTGTTGGTTTGAGATGTGGAGAATTGTTAACTCATGAATGTTTTGATCCTGAACCTTTGGTTGTTCTTCTTGATTGTAAAATTTTGGTCTTGAGTTTTGCCCAGGAGTGCAAAAAGCTAAGTGTGGGGGAATTTGATAATCACATATTTTATTCATTAAGAAACTCTTATGTTTAGTCATTTACACTCTCCATATTCTTAATTGATTGAGTTTGGTATGATTTTGTGAGTTTGAGCTCAAATTGGTCCTAATTGAATATTTCCAGCATTATTGAGATTTGACACTGTTTCTGTATTTTGGCCATAACTTGAGTTCCTAATATCTGATGAACATGAATTTTACCTTGTAGGAAAGCTAAGAGGAAGTTCTACAACTTTGATGAAGAGCTCAAAGTCTGATTCAGATGTCTAAGGGACCTAAGTTGACATGGAAGTCAGAATACGGGTTCTGTCAGTAGAATCCAAACAGTGTGCACTCAAAAAAATCATATCTCAAGATGTAATAATGGAGATGAGCTGAAATTTGGACATTGGATAGTCAAGATCCAAATAAACAACTTTCATGAAGAACACATTTTGAGAAAAAGAAGTCTAGTAGGTCATTTTGAGCTTGCAAGTCGGAACAGAGGTGCTGAAGTTGGGTTTGAGCAACCTATGGTATTTGGGACATATCTTGGGCTTAAGGAAGCCAAATTGGACGAACCAGCTATCCATTTTATAGCCAAGACAAGGATCTACAACTTTCATGAAGAACACTTTTCGTGGTTCTGAAGTATAGTGGGTCGTTTTTGGCTTCCAAGTCAGACACGAAATTTTCGTCCTCAACCATCCACTAATCCATCCACTAATCCACTCATCCACTCATCCACTAACTCACCCACTCATCCACTCATACACTAATCCAACCACTTAACCACTCCACCCACTCATCCACTAATCCATCCACTCATCCATCCACTCACCCATTCATGTCCATAATTTCCCACTCACCAAAAGTCCTTTGGCATTTTTCACTAATTCAACCACTCAACCATTCCACTCACTCATCCACTAAACCAATCCACTAAACCAACCCACTAATCCATCCACTCACACACTCCACTCACTCACCCACTCATCCACCCACTTCCCTTTGTCATTTTGTTACCTTAGACTTCTATAAAAGGCACCATTTATCATGAACAAGATGTAAATTCTCCTTCATTTCTCTCTAAGTTTCTTCTTATTTCTTCATAGTTTCTCATAGTTTTGTATATTTTGATGCTCCCCTTCATGGTAATGGAGGGCTAAGCTACTTTGGGTCAATTTAGAACTCTTGAAGAGATTGTGGTTTGGATTCTTGAGACCTTGGTTTTGCATTGTATTTGATTTGTAATTGAATTCCTCTTTTCTTCTTCCTTCTTCTTCTTTCTTCTTCTTCTTGATCTTGAATGCATGAATGGTGATTCTATTTATGTTGATCTGATTTGATCTTAGTTTAAGATTAAGATTTGTGATGAAACTTAGAACTAATTTATCTAAACTAATCACATAAATGAAGATTGAGATTTGTGATGAAACTTAGAACTGATTGATCTAAATTAATCACAGAATTGAAGAGGTTAAGTTACTAATTTGTGCCTAAGTTAATTGAATTCGGTACTTGAAATTAACATAGATTTTCATGAATGGTGCGATTGCGGATTTGTGTTTATCACTTGTTAATTGAATTCTAGACGATCGTCTAGTATGAATTCTGGATTTGATGCAGAGATCTCGGTTAGATCCAAATTAACAATTCAATTGCGCTTCAAGTGTTTTATGAAGGGTCTATGATTGAATCCACCCAATCTTGGATAGGTTTCTAAATTGACTACTCTTTATTTATCATTTCTTCCTTTAATTTTGTTAAGTGTGATCTTAAACTATCAAACCCCCCTTTGCTAACTTTTACTTGATTTGATTAAATTGCATCTACAATCCTCATGGAGATCATCCGGTGTTGTCACTATGCTACAAGCTTAGGTAATAACTTCAGTTATAATTTTGACTGAGTTCGGCGCTCGTCATGGGCTCAAGTGGATCCTGCAAAGTGAAAATTTTTCTACGCATAGAAAAATTTGTACTGTTTAGACGGAGACAGGAGATCTTACTAAACCTGAATCCGAAAATAGTTTTAGAAAATTTCCTTTACTGTATTTTGTACTGTATTTAATTATCGGACGATAAAAATATAGTAAATATATTTTTTTGTGGGGTTATAACAGATAAAAATAAAATTCTATATTGTTAAGTCAACATTAGTGGTTTGGATATCCACTATCGATTTAATCACCGTTGGAGATTTAATCTTGATTTAATCAACGGTGGAGATTTGATCTTAGAAGTGAATAGGATCAATTATAACCGTTGGATGGAAATTAAATCAAGGGTATAGATTTAGTCTTATAAATGACTATGACCATCATCAACCCTTGGATGTAGATTTAATCAATGGTGGAGATGGATCATTAATGACCATTGGATTTAGATTTAGATCAATGGTGGAGAATTGGTCATAAAAAATGACTACAACCATTTTGGACCCTTGGATGTAAAGTTTGAAGGTGTAATCTTGACCCTTCATTTTGGAGACACATTCAATGGTTAGGATTATAAGCAAAAATGATCCAATAGCTCAAATGAAGTCTTCTATCTATAACCTAAACCTAGTAGCTATTTTAATCCAAACCATGCTTTTAATTAATGGCTAAGATGGCTTAAAAGGATGGCTATGAAATTTGTCACACTTTGGTGTGCATGAAGAGGGGGGATGGTTTGGAGATGCAAGGGAGAGGGGAGACAACTTTGTGTAGGCTTTTTAGACCAAAGAAAAAGATGAAGACAATAGCCAAGTGTCAAGACCATTTATTATTTTTCCTATTGATCATTAATGATCATGTTTTTTTTAACTTCACTTTCCGCTTTTCTCCAATGCATGCTACTGCCATGCATCACTTTGAAGACCAAGAAAATTCATTTCTACACTTCATATTATCACTTCTTCACCTTTTCCACTTAAGTTTCAAGAAACAAATCAAAGAAAACTCCATTCTCTCTCCCTAAGAAGACCATTCGGCCAAGCACCCTAATTCTCTCCTCCTTCACTTTTTAATTTCATACAACCTAGTTTCTTGAATCTTACCTTATTCTAAGCAACTTTCATGTTGAAGACTTTCTCTAAATCTTCCATCTTGAAGGACTTTTACTAAGATCAAGTTATAGAGTTTTTGTTGGTGAAGTGTAAGGAAACTTCATTTATTCTTTTCTTTTTCATGTTCTAAACCATGTTTGATCCATGGTTCTTCTTATTGAAGCTTGATATACTAATTTTCTTGTATTTGTTTCATGTTTAAGAAACTTGTGTTGGTGGAGATCTTGTTCAAAATACAAAGCAACAAGCTTTTTGGTGGTTCTTCAAGAGGTAAAAGGGAGATCCATCTCACCAACCAAGCATGGTGGTGAGAGATGGTTTTATATTTAATGGATGGTGAATCCATGTGAGGATTTATATCCATGGTCATGTAATAATTTATGTGTGTTATGTTCTTTGATTATTTTTGCCTATGCTTGATATGTTTTGCATGATTTACTTGTGTATGCATGCTTAGTATAATTTTTATTTGTTTATATGGTATGCTTATAATATGCATGATGATATATGTTGAATATATTATGATGGATGTATGTTGAAATAAGCAAAATTTTGGCTCCAAAGGTCATGGAGGAGGTCACGATTTTGAACTTCCAAGACTAAGGTTTTTATTGAAATTTTTCAAGAACTATGGAGTTAATTTTTAGTCCTTGAACTAAAGCAAATTTTGGTTAAGACATCAACCAATTTGGTGTTCACAAAATTATATTTTCATGAATGTTAAAAATTGAATGATTTGAGAAGTAAAGAAAATAAACAAAAAGGTTTGTTTTGTAAAAAGAATGCATACGGTTTTTGGAGTTGTGTTTTCATGAATTTATTTTGTATAGAAACAAGAATGGAATTTATTTAAGTTAGGAGAATAATATTTCATGGATCCAATGGCCATCTATAAGGTTTTGATAATTTAGAAACATGTTTTGATGTTATAAAATATAAGAATTTTCAAATAAGGATTTTGGAAAAGGAATTAAAGTGTTATCAAGTGGAATTTTCATAAATAAAAGAAAAAGGAGATTGAAAGTGTTGAACTTCAAATTATTTTAAAGAGAATTAATTTTTAGAAGTGATTTAAAAATATAAAAGAAAACGTTTGTAACTTAAATTTACTAACGTAGAATTTATTTATTGGGTTTTGGAAACGTTAGGAAATTTAAAATTAGAAACAGTAATTAAATCAACTAAATGTGATTTTGTAAGATTAAATCAATAAAAAGTGATTTTGAGAAAATATATTACGGAAAAGAATTTTTGGCTAGAATAGGAAGTGAATAAAGTAAGAAATTATATTATTATAAGAAAAGTTCTAAATAATATTTTAAAAGTTAAGAAATATTTTACGAAGGGTAAAAATGGTGAAAAACGATTTACGTAACTCAAAAACGTAATTTTTAAGTTACGCAATTTGAAAAACGTTAAAATATTTTTACGCGATTGGTAAAGCATTTAAATATTTTACACGATCAAAATGTTGTAGAAAAATCGCTATGCGATTTAAAAATGAAAGAATATTTTTACTCGTTTTAGAATACAGTAGAAAATTGTTACACGATTTTTAAACGTAACAGAAATGTTACAAATCGTTGTTTACGTAATAAAATATTACGTGACTGTAAAAACGTGACAAAATATTTTGCGAATGAGAAAAATGTGATAATATAATTTAGCTGTTAATTATACCGTAAACTTTACGGTTAAAATAAGTATGTTTATTCTGTACAAGAAATCGAGAAGTTTGCTGGTAATTGGCATTAATCCATTTTTTACGAATGTAAAATAGTATTTGAACTTTGTATGAGAAATTATGTGATTTACCTTTAGTTGGTAATTGATGCATTACACATGCATTGAAAATGGTCCGATGGACTGCATATGGCTAATTGCCTAGGAGAAACGTACACCTCTTGAGTGGGTGCGATATGCGTAGTGTAGGTCACTTGTTGACCTTGGGGGCATCGGGGTACGAGTTGCTCGCAATGGGCAGCTGGTAGCTCTTCTGTACCGTGAGTTAGACCGATGCAACACACCGATGATCCGGATCGAGACACTATTCTTAATCGAGGTCTGATAAAGACTGTCGTATATGTGCTAGATGTGCAAGATATAATTATAGCACTTAGTCTGAGGCACGTGGTACTGGTAGATCTTTTCGATCAATTTCTCTGACTTGAGTATTAGCTCCATGGAGTAAGACATTGAGTCTATGTGCGCATGCATGAAACTGAGCATCTATATCTATGTGATGGCATTACTGCAATTATTTTGTGATTTGAAAAGTGCTGGTGGCATGATGGTAATTATTATTTTTACACTATGATGATGGCATAATTGTGATCGTGGTATGATATTTTTGTATAATATGTTGTTTGTATTATCTTTATGCTATCATGCTGGTATTGGCGTAGGTGATCTCACCTCTTTTTATGTATATTGTATATTGTAATTATAATTAGGTGAAGACGTTGAGAAAGAAACGGTACAAGAAGGAGAAAAGGAACTACTTCTCACGTTTGGGAATGCAGAATTTTGACAGTATGACGTCAAGAGCCACTTTCTTCAAATATGTACGTCTACAATTCCACGGAGGAGCTGGAGAATGGAGGACAAGTCCCGATGAGCAAGGACTTATTTACGAGAGGTATCTGACTATTAGTATTAGTAGGCTGTTTCGCGGGGATCCATTTTTCTGTGTGACTATTTTTGTTCATGTTGAATTTCCTTTGCATATCAGGCGACATTGGGATACTAGAAATTATGTCCCAACGGAAATCAGCATAGTATCATCAGCCCGGATACCTGTCTGTAGGGCTACTCATCATAACGGTTTCCTATCTGCTGAGGAACCCGAGGAGGACCCGTCTGGGGGGTCTGCTGCTTAATTAAACTTGGGCAAGTTTGAACTCTGATATAAACTATGTGTGTAATTATTTAAGTGTGTTTGTTGTTTCGAGACATGGTCTGTAATAAATAAGCCTGACAGCACTTGTGTAATATGTATATGATATAAATTATGTGTGAGGTTGTTGTATAATAGTTTTATTTTCTGCTAAGTTTATTTTATTGTTATCAAAGAAGAAAGAAAGAAAAAATTTACAACTCGTATTTTTATCACATCACATTTTATGACTATTGAGGGTATTTGGGTAATAAAGTAACATAAATGTGATACCCTACGGTGAGTGTTACATATCCACGTGGAATACATCAACTATGTTGGCGTTTCCCACATGGAGAAAAAAATAAAAAAATACTACGTGGCATATGCAGGGCACTTAATCCATTCCACGTGGATCTCTTGAGAAATAGTACCCAGAGACACATACAATTTACATGCCTACTAAAGAGTGCACCATAATATTGAGAGACATCAGTTTCAATTAGCTTATTTATAGGTCAAGTATTTGCTTCTGATCTATAAAGTAGTCGATGTGGGACTTTGGTGTTGACAAGGCAAAACAACTAAGTAAGACAATAAAGTACATTTGTTCGATGTGAGACTTTGGTGTTAGTAAGGCAAAGCAACAAAGTTATGACGAGATTGAATCAGTCAGTGTCTTTGTTCAGAAATGATATATAAAAACAACTATGAGGAAGGGAAGCCATATCACTCGGTCCTACTGCAAGCACTTGGCTTTAGGTCGGAAAGGGTGAGAACTGAAAAGCATAATGTGTACTTTCAGCTATATAGGCTATGATGCTATAGCTAAAGTGATATATGTTCAACGACAGAGCAAAAATAAATTTCTCATGCTCCGAATAAATTCCTCAGAATAATAATAGTTGCATGATGATTTCTCTCACACATCTCACTTTTATATGAGAAGAGAAGAATTAGAGGCAAAAGCAAAAGCAAATTTGCATTAGTTATGTTGATGGTGTTATATGTATGTTCCAATGTTCAACTTCCTGAAAGCCTACTTTTGTGCCAAACTGATTTTTGTTGTTGCTATTTATGAAAACTTTATCTCTTGATAGACATACCCTTAATTCAAAGCCTTGAATTAAAAGATAGTAGAGATGGTGATTACTTAATTACTTTATGCTTTTGACAAGTTTTCTAACAGGTGGTGCATATGCCATATATATAAAAATTAATCATGACCCCTTCTATAATAACTTAAAATTTTAGGATGACTAAAGATGAAATCACAACTCACACTCAAATTTATTTTGTGTAAAGCATACAATCTTATTTGAGCCCCCATCACTATCGACATAAAAAAATTTGGCATCTTCAACTAGTTTCCCTAAACATAGTAAAAAAAAATTCTTCCTATCCATGTTAGTTAGGTAGATTTTGACCCCTTATATATTGCATCCCTTTTCCGTGCTTGTAGCATAAAGAGTTTGTGTAAGATATTAAGAGGACATATTAGTTAAAATTTTATTATTTAACTTACTAACTTAAACTTTTTTGTTCTCATATTTTTCTAATTAAAAAAATTACATTTTGATTAAGGTTAGAGGAGAGCTGAATAAGACATATATGTTGTGTCACCGTTTGTAATTTGTATGTGTGTGCTTTTGTTTTGTGTTAAGAAAGCTACAGTTATGAATGTAATTATTAATTAATGATGGTGTTATGCAGATGACTACCTATGCCAAGAGTGAAGCCAAACATTCATCAATTGTATGAATAAGATTAAGAACTCAGGAGCTCCTACATTCAAGGGAAACACATGTCAAGTGGATGATGTTATTGAAGTTATCAATTTTGTGATGGAAGCTGCTCTGCTGGCTGGAAGAGTGCTCCACAAGCCCTAGAGTAATGTTACTTACCTCTCAAGAAATAAGGGCCTGAGGGAGATATTCATATTTTTATTTCTATATTTTTTGTTATTCGTTGATCAAATTAGTCAAACTCCAATGCGTTATTTATTAATTTGTTTTGCTTCAAAGTTTGCTCCTTATTCCTATGATTCTCACCTCCTACAAACATACAACGCAAACACACAGATTCGTGGTTTCTTTTGTTTTCTCTGAGATGAATTAACTATGTTGTTGATGAGATGGCCCTTTCCATGTTAAAAATCACCTTCCAATTCCCCCCTAAACTTATTGGCTCAACCTTAACAATAATAGAGGCTTGAAATAAGCATAGATAATGACATTTTGCATAAATAAAACTGAGGAGGGATTCAAACCTTATTTGCCTTGCTAACACCAAAGTCTCACATCAAACAAAGGTACTTTGTTACCTTACTTAGTTGCTTTGCCTTGCCAACACCAAAGTCCCACATCGACTACTTTATAGATCAGAAACAAATACTTAGCCTATAAATATGCTAATTGAAACTAATGTTTCTCAATATTATGATGCACTCTTTAGTAGGCATGTCAATTGTATGTGTCTTTGGGCGTTATTTCTCAAGAGATCCACGTGAAATGGGTTAAGTGTCCTGCACATGCCATGTAGTATTTTTGTTATTTTTTTCTCCATATGGGAAATGCTAACATAGTTAGCGTATTCCACGTGGATACGCCAACATGTGTGGCGTTTTCCACATGTAAACACCATCACATGTGGCGTTACCACATGAAAAATGCCATGTGTGTTGGCGTATCCACGTGGAATACGCCAACCGTGTTGGTACATCCTAGTTGGCAATGCCATCTCCTCTGGCATAGTCTATGTGGAACAAAAAAATAATAAAAAATTCTAGTGTGGCAAAAACGATGGTAATTTGATAAATAGTTTGAAAAATATGACAATTTTGTAAATAATTTTGTCACTGATGGCACATTGGTCAAAAATCCAAAAACTAATAGATAATAGGGACAAAAAGAAGGATGGAAAAGATAAGTCTGGGATATGAAAAATAAAGGATTGGTGACTATAATGTTTTATTAAATTTCTTATGTGACAAACTTGTAATTTATCTTACAAGTTTAATAAATAATTAAATTAAGTTAATGGACTAAATTTTTATTGAGTAAAAGGGAAAGACTAATTTTGTAATTATAGAAACTACAAACTTGATGGAAGTTAGCAGTATTTAAGAAATAATTTTTGTGTAAAACGCAAGGTTTGTTCTTGGCCGTCAATATAAAGTGAGTTGTTATAGGATCTTATTAACACTCTTAAAATACAACTTGCATGGATAAAGATTAATATCTTTTTACTTTCTTGTTTGTAAGAATCATGAATTTTAAGATCTTTATATTTTAATAGTATTTTTTATATTAAAATTCTTAAAAAAATAACAAATTAACATGTAGTATCAAAATTATTATAAAATTTATAATTTTTTATTAATGATAATTTGATTTTTTTAATTTGTATGAACTATAATTAAATAAATTAATTTTTTTATTATATAATTAAGTTTATTATGTAAGTTAATTTTATGTTATATTATTGATCTTAATTGTTTGGTATGCAATCCTAATTTTCTCCATCATGTCACCGCACTTTAAAGAGGAATTGAAATTTTCTTGGCACTTGGTTAATGTATGTGTTAACAATTTTCCTGGCACATCACGTCACTATGCTTATAATATTATTTTCCATAATATTGATTGATCCTTACGTTTTCGTTGATCACGTCACTGTATATTACTTTGATTGTAATCTTTTTTTTTTGCTTAAAAATTAATCTAAACTAAACATGTGCTAAGGAATGTCATTAAAACAAGTCCTTTATTTAAGTGGTTTTACTGAAATTTAGTTTTTGATAACGTTCAATGTTACGGATTGATTCATGTATGCAACTCCACTGGTTGATGTTATTGTATTTAATTAAAGATGGCAATCTCTTGATTCCCCTATCTTCTCCTTAACAACATCTACAATAGAATGTTTTCTTTATCTTTTGCTTCTCCTCATTTATTTTATTCCTTTCTGTCTAGAAAACGCTATAGGATGTGTTAGTGTTGCCAAATGTCACTAGACAGCATATACTTTTTTCAAATTGACCTGTCTGGATTTGTTCTCAAAGTATTTAAGTTGTTGCTAGTGACTGTTGTGTTTTCGGATCTAGCGTTGCTAATTCCATTAGAGGAGAGCCAATCTAGGAGTGTTCTGATATTGGAATTATAAGTGCTATTGGGAGCTAAAGTGTTGTTGCTTATGTAGTTATGGTAAGATTTGGGACCTTGTTGTATAACAGCTTGGTTGATGAGAGAGCAATGAATAGAGAGAGAAAAGAAAGTTAGAAGTAGAAGCAACAAATGGAAGGACCTCACACTTTGCAAGGGGAACGAGAAGCCCATATAATGTGCAAATACAACACATGACGATGTGGGGGTGGCAGATAAATCTGCTTTCTTGATAATCTTTTTAAGTTAGTATTGAATAATGATGAAAATGTAATTTTAGTTATCTTGCTATTTTTTTTGGAATATAATTATAATGATATAAGAGTAAATAGCCACTTTGGTCCCTAACAGATTTGCCACTGGTCATATTTGTCCCTAACAGAAGGAAATGTCAATCGTGGTCCCTGATAGTTGAATTTGTTCATCATGTTGTTCCAGATATGAAGTTAGGTCTATTTGAGTTAATAGAATTGATGTCAGGGCACGTTAAGTATGTATGTGACACTTTGTGGATGCTGACATGCTCATTGATGGAGTGGGAACTGGAAAAGATGCTGCAAATTTGGTCAAATTGGTCCCTGAATCCCTAATCCCCCCAAATTACCTCTATATTCAATGATGGTCATGTCTTGGATATCAACATCAAGCTCAAGATATCTTAACCCATCTTCAAGGTCTTTCTCAACCACATGCCAATAGCACTTCTTATACCCCCTATATCTATGCAAAAGGTAAATCCCTCTGCCTTGCTAAACGACGTTGTCTCTCTAGGTGTTAAGGAAATGGGTGGGAAATTAGTTATGTAACGTTGGGTTTAAATGTGTTCAATTATGGTTTAATTAGGCTTTAAGAATTTTAGGGGGAAAATGGAGGTGATTTGAGGGATTAGGGATTCAGGGACCAATTTGACTATAATATGCAGCGTCTTTTCCACCTCCCACTCCACCAATGGCCATATCAGCATCCACAAAGTGCCATATATGCATTTAATGTGCCACATCATCAATTCTGTTAACTCAAACAAATCTAACTTGACGTCTGGACCAACATGATAGACAAATTCAATTGTCAAGGACCACAGTTGACATTTTCTTCTATCAGGGACTAATATGACCGGTGGCAAATTTGTCAGGGACCAAAGGGACTATTTACTTTTTACCTAACACACTTAGTACTTGATTCACTCCCCTTGATTCATTTATAACCTCAGTTTTTTTTTTATACTTGACATGTTCACATAATCATTTTATATTTATCATCATCTTCAAAAGCCCATATGAACAATATTGTAGCAATCATAACAAGTAACAACCTACTTTGTTTACATATACTACAATGATAGAAAAGATCTTGGCTTCTATTGTTTGAAACTCCTGCCTTGAACATAACAATGGAGCTCACTAATATACTTCTTCTAGATATATTTGGAATATGACATCACATGTAATGGAATATAATATTCCCTCAATTGCATAGTCCAGAGCGATGTATATCCACTAAAAGTAACAACCTGGTTGTTTTGTGAGAATTCACGATCCTCTCTGTAACACCCTCCGTAGTGCATTACATTTCCGACTACAAACTTAAAATTTGAAAATCATTTTATAAAAGGTTTGAGTTATAAAACATGGGTTTTAAAATTTCTTTTCACAGAAACATAACCTTACCGAAATTTATAAGTAATACTGAAAAATAGATTTAAACTGATTTATATACATTACAGACACCACATTATATTCAACAACATTTAGAACATAAAACTTATAGACTCAAGGGAACAATAGTAAACCCCATGATTGGGTTCTACTTAATAACACGGTAATAACACTAATGAGAAAACTCAACATACTTATTTTGTTCCTCCGCCAAACCGCACATTGTCTAAGCTGGGAAGATCACTCCTCGACGTCGTCACCGAACTCAGAACGTTGCCTCCAGTTAAGTCTAAGAAACTTGTTTCATCTACTATACAGAATTTTAACAACACAACCACAACAAAACAGTACAAAGAAAAGGTGAGATCCCCTACATCAATATCATCAAGGTAGCAAATAAACAATATGAACAACAAAGTCATTCCACACATACAAATATCATAAGTATAGTCATATTATCAATTCATAAACAATTCCAATAAACATATTTCACAATAATATAAACATTCACAATGCTATAATAACATATTTCTAGCAATATACTTACTGGTTATGCCACTATGATATGTGCCCTGACCATGCCACAACAATATGTCCATTGACTATGCATATGCACAATACATCATCTTTCTACTCCATGGAGCTAAACAACTTTGGATATGAATGGCTCAGAAGATCTGCCCACCTCTATGACAGTCTACAATGGACGCGAAAGCAATAGTGTTTTGTCGGGACATATGCCAGTGCGTTGTAACGATTTATCATGGCCAAAGATGTATAATATGACAAACAGGTCACTAATGAATCACCGCGCCCTGACGCCCCCAGTAGATCCCCCATCGGATCACACTACTCAATTCTCATTCACTCCAAGGCAACAAATGTCATAACAACCACTGACTAAACAATGTTCAATGCATGACAACTCAATGCATAACTTAAGTCACCGTTGTACTGTTCTCAATAATATTAGAATAACTTCTCATTCAATTATCTAATACTATTAGTATCAATGATATTATATAACCGCTCATTCAATTACATAATATCAATGATCCACCTGAGTCCAGTACGTCGGTCCAACAGTAATCCATTGTTTTCTCAATCGCATAACCTTTTTATCGCATTTTCACAATCGTGTGACACTCGTCACGTTTTCAAATCACGTAAACATTTTTCAACGTTTTCCCAATCGCATAAAAATATTTAAACGTTTTCAAAATCGTGTAGCTCAAAAATCATTATTTTTGAAAAGCGTAAGGTTTTTTTACTATTTTTCACTATATAAAATATTTCTTGACGTTTTAAATTACATTTTTAACACTCAACAAAATTAAAATATTATTTGGACATCATTTCCCATTTTCCCATAAAAACTCCTATAAGTAACAATTTCTGATGTTGTCCTCAAAATCTACATTATTTAAATTTAATAAAACCTTTTACCGTTACCTTTACTAAAATCCTTTTAAATAGAATATTTTATACTTGACATCATTTTCCAAATTCATTCTTTACGATCTTTGCTAAAAATTTGCTCTTTTCAAATAATAAAATCATATTCACTTCTTTCCTAAACTTAAAAATCTTTAATCCATATTATTTTTATTTAATCAACTAAATCCATAATTAATAAAGTACTTTTGCTTTGGATATCCTATCATAGCTGTAAACCATTCTTTGTTCCATCATAAAAATTATTTGTTTCCACTTTCATTTCATAAATCCTGAATCTAATAATTTCTTATTAAATCTCCTCTAAATAATATTTTCCAACATTGTTCATAAAACTACGTTACTTTAATTAAATCACATCCTTTTCCACTTTATAAATTTATTAATTAAATTCCTCATCACTGACTAATTTATGTCCACCTTTTATAAAATATTTTCAATTTGACATACCTAAAATTAGTATGAAGGCCATGAGCCTCTTTAAGGTCATTGGGACCAAAATTGTTCCTTTTAAACATTAATTATAACACATAGCATACTTCAATTAATATAATCTCGTTATAACATGTTTATGTATATTATAAAAACCACATATAATCAATAACAATCATAATAATTTCATGCATACTACTAACATCATAAAATTACAAAAAACCAAATAAACACATATACAAGTAAGCATACACAATCAGGTGAATCAATCCTCACATGGATTTTTCACCCACACATACAATTTTTATTTCTCACCACCAAGAATGGTTGATGATGTTAATCTCCCTTTTACCTTGGATAATCCACCAAAGCTCCTTGTATGTCCTTCTTGAATCCACTTTTCTCCCCCAAGAGCTTTTTAAAAATCAAAGTAAACGCATATAATCAACATCTAAGGCTTGAATAAGAAAACCATGGATCAAAACATGGTTTAGAAGAAGATAATAAAATCAATGGTGAAAATCCCTTGAACTTCACCTTAGAACCTTAGAACTTAGGCATTGAAAGAACTCCTTGAAGATGGATGATTTTGATCAAGACTTTAACTACAAAGTGTCTTGAAATAAGGTAAGGATTCATGAAATATGGTTAGTGTAAATTATTGAAGGTTGGGTGATGGTATGGAGTGGTGTGGCCGTGAGGTGTTCTTAGAGAGAATGGAGAGAATTTTGTGAAGCTTGCTTTAGAAAGATGATGAAGATGAAATGAAATGAATGAAGAGTCATACTTTGCTTCTCCTAAAGCCTAAAACTGTGAGCCTCCCCACTTGGACACCAAGAGTGTCTAAATTCATCTAGCCACTTTTTGAGACTTCAATAGTCAAAGCTTAAATCAAAGGTTGATCTTCAAAGCCTTTGCCTCCAATCTTGTTTTCTATAGGCTTAGACAACTTGAGTCATCTAGTTCTTGAAGTTTCCTAACTGTGGAATTAATAGAAAACTAACTAAGTTTCTAATTCAATTGTGTCATAACCAAGTTAAACTAACTTAGTTAGGGTTTCTAGCTTCTTTGCTAATTACTCAGTTACTCACAAACTATCTAGTTACATTAGGCATTAATCATTTCTTTCTAGAAGGTGCTAGATAACTCTAGTAACTATGGACTCTAAAGAGTAGCAAACTAAGTTTGCTTCATTTAGTTACTACACAGGTCTTTAGGCTAACTTTAAGTCATCTAGTTTCTAACTAACTAGTCTAATCATTTTTATTGACCGCTTCCTATTGGTTTAGAAATTCAAGCCATCTATTTTGATTAAATCCTATTGGTTTACAAAAGATATTTTTCAGACAATAGCTACAGAAATTATTACTCAATGAATAGAACATTATTGCTTACAAGTCAGTAAATATTTGTCCGTTGTAAAATAAAAATATAGTATATTTTTATTTCACAGATAATTTCTAAAAATTAAAAGATTATGTCACGTATCTCTCGGAATTGGGTTTAGTAGATCCTCCGACTCCTAATAAATACGCAAAGATTTTTCTAGGCCCGAAAATTATTATTTTCCTAACTCGGAGCAAATCAACCAAAATGATCAAATACAGTCATAGAACAGTCAAAATAATTTTACAGCATACAGAAATCACAAAACATCCCAAATATAATAAAATATTCAAAATATCACAAAATATCTCAAATATATTAAAATATTCAAAATATCTTAAAATATCACAAAAAATTAAAAATATTATATAAGTCATGAAAATCAAATCAGATTAATAAAAGTCATTAAGGATTGACAGAAAGAAATAAAATATGAAGGCTCGTATACAACCTAAAATAATATTAAAATACTCAAAAACATAAAAACTCCCAAAAACTCCTAAAAATCATAAAATTCATAAAATTCACGGAAGTCGAGTCGGATTACTCAAAATATTTAAGAATCGACCAAAATAAATAAAACACAAATTTATGGGGTGTTACAACGCTCCCCTCCTAAATATAATTTTGTCTTCGAAATTCATATTAGTTTTAGAACAAAAAAAAAATGATACCGCTCTTTCATCTTATCTTCCAATTCCCACGTTGCATCTTCGCTTACGTCATTCTAGATTACTTTGACCAGCGAAAACTCTTTGTCTCATGTTCAACTTCTCTTGATCAAACAGATACCTCAGACTTTTCTGATTGCTGAAGACGTTGAATGTTGCTCTTCAATTGCCCTGAAGCATATGCTACAACCTTTCGGTTTTGCATAAGCACACATCCTAAACCCTGATGTGACGCATCACAGTTCACTTCAAAGATTTGCTAGAATCAGGTAGAGTTAACACTGGCGAAGCAGTCAAGCGCCTTTTTCCATTCTTGAAAATTCTCCTTGTATGCATCAGTCCACGCAAACGCTTGATTCTTTCTGGTAAGCTTGGTAAGAGGTCCTGCGATCTTGAAAAATCTCTCAATAAACCTTCGGTAGTAACTGGATAACTCGATAAAACTATAGATTTCTGATGCAATCTTCGGTATCTCTTATTCAAGAACTATCTTCAACTTTTGACGTGTCCACTTCAATTCCTTCCTTTGAAATCACGTGGTCCAAAAACTGAACTTCATCCAACCGGAACTCGCATTTTGACAACTTAGCATAACTGCTTCTTTTTTAGAATTTGGAGAACCACACTAAGATGTTCAGCATGTTCCTCATGATTTCGAGAATAGAGCAGAATGTCGTTAATAATGATAATGATAATTCTATCTAGATAAGGACGACAGATCCTATTCATATAATCTATGAATATTGCAGGAGCATTCGCCACTCCGAACAACATTGCTTGAAATTTCCTTGCCTTTGTACCGCTTTACCCCCTGCCTTTACTCTTCACAGAAAGTGTCGTCCAAATTAAGTTCTCTTCCAACAATACTGTATCTGATCCTATGACATGAATTGGACTAGGAACATTCTTTCTTGCAATTGTTGTACATGAAAAACATTCTGAAGATTAGGAAGAATGGGGTAGCAAAACTATCTGATGTGTTACCGGACATATTCAACAAGAAATTTGATATTGCCCTATTTTAAGAATGAGTTTTCTGGAACACTAAAATTTTACTGAAATTATCTATAGGATATAGATGGAAGATAACCAATCTATTTTTAAATCACATCTATCTTGTAAAAGAGGTAGACAACTTAAATTAATAGAAAGGTTGAAATGGGATTGTTTAAGAACAAAACAGTAACAACAAGTTTATTAATAGAAGCAGAAATAAATAAGTAAAAAAGGTAACGAAGATACTGATAGCTCTAATCAATTCACATAATTAATTAGTCATAAAAGAAAGGGGTTAGATCAAGAAGATATTTTCACCATTGTGACACAAGAAAAATATTATGAAGGTGTAGAAAGAAAAAATGGTGAAGTCATCTAACATGCTACCGGACCTATCCAATAGAGAACTTGATATGGTCTAATGATTTTGGAAGTGTGCTTTTTAAGTTGAATAATTCAACTGACGGGTCTAACAGAATATGGATGGTTGAAAAATAACCAATCCATTATTTTAGATCTTTTCACGATTTGTGAAAGAGATAAACAAATTGAATCAACAGAAAAGATTCAGTCATTTAACATATTTAGGATAGTTTAAGCAACTCGAGTTTGTCAACCATAGGTTTTTGTAATAGAAGTAGAAATAACTAGGCCAAAAGAGAACGTAGACACAAATAAATCTAATTGATCCATATAGTCATATACCATATAGAAATGGGTTACCCCCAGAATTTCATAGTACAGTCAAAGGATCACCTCCTATAGCACAATCTCCCTCATTTAAGTCTTCAGTCTGAGAAGCTTTTGCTTCACCTGGAGAATCGACGCTCCCTTCTACCTAAGATTTCAAAGCATGTACGTTACTAACAGAAGATTGTGGTTGTTGTTGACTCCACGATGGTCATGAATACGTTTTCTGATGGAATCGATTGACTTTACATTTCCTCCCCCTTTGGATCCTAGATGGTCCAAAGTTACGGAGTCTCGTATTCTGAGATTGATCTGACTTTGACTGATTCTGAATCTCGGCTATCGTTTCCTGTTGCTGAACGATCCTCTGATTCTATTGCACTATTACTTCGACCATTCTTTGTATTGCTTCTACAGCTGCGGTCGTAGTATTATTGTTAGGTCATGCTTACACACGCGCACATTTACCATGGGCTATTTCCTTTCTTCAAAGACAGACAAATCAAAATACAATGGAAACCAAATGTAACCATTTCAAACAAACATGGTTTCCTTTCGGAAATAAGAAACACAGAGAACACAACATAAGAAAAATAAACCTAACCACAAACCCCAAAAGACTCAAACTGTACTCTGATACCAACTAATGTAACACCCTCCATAGGGCATTACATTTCTGACTACAAACTTAAAATCTGAAAATCCTTTCATAAAAGGTTTGAGTTATAAAACATGAGTTTTAAAATTTCCTTTCGCGGAAACATAAACTTATCGAAATTTATAGGTAATACTGAAAAATAGATTTAAACTGATTTATATACATTACAGATACCACATGATATTCAACAACATTTAACACAAAACTTACAGACTCAAGGGAACAGTAGTAAACCTAATGATTGGTTCCTACTTAATAGCACAGTAATAACACTAACGAGAAAACTCAACATACTTATTCTGTTCATTCGCCAAACTGCATGCTATCTAAACTAGGAAGATCACTCCTCGACGTCCTCACCGAATTCAGAACATTGCCTCCAATTAAGTATAAGAAACTCATTTCATCTACTATATAGAATTTTAACAACACAATCACAACAAAACAATACAGAGAAGAGGTCAAATCCCCTACATCAATACCATCAAGGTAGCAGAGAAACAATACGAACAACAAAGTTGTTCCATACATACAAATATCACAAGTATAGTCATATTATCAATTCATAAACAATTCCAATAAATATATTTCACAATAATATAAACATTCACAATACTATAATAACAAATTTCTAACAATATAATTAATGATTATGCCACCATGATTTGTGCCCTGACCATGCCACATCAATATGTCCATTAACTATGCATATGCACAATACATCATCTTCCTACTCCATGGAGCTAAACAACTTCAGATATGAATGACCCAGAAGATCTGCCCACCTCTATGACAGTCTACAATGGACGCAAAAGCAATAGTATTTTGTCGGGACATACGCCAGTGCATTGCAACAATTTATCATGGCCAGAGATGTATAATGTGAGAAACAGGTCACTAATGAATCACCGCGCCCTGACGCCCCCAATAGATCCCCCACTAGATCACACTACTCAATTCTCATTCACTCCTAGGCAACAAATGTCATAACAACCACTGACAATGTCATAACAACCACTGACTAAACAATGTTCAATGCATGACAACTCAATGCATAATTAAGTCACCGTTGTACTGTTCTCAATAATATTAGAACAATTGCCCATTCAATTGTCTAAAACTATTAGTATCAATGATATTATATAACCGCTCATTCAATTACATAATATCAATGATCCACCCGAGTCCAGTACGTCGGTCCAACAGCTTGCTTTAGAAAGATGATGAAGATGAAATGAAATGAATGAAGAGTCATACTTTGCTTCTCCTAAAGCCTAAAACTGTGAGCCTCCCCACTTGGACACCAAGAGTGTCTAAATTCATCTAGCCACTTTTTGAGACTTCAATAGTCAAAGCTTAAATCAAAGGTTGATCTTCAAAGCCTTTGCCTCCAAGCTTGTTTTCTATAGGCTTAGACAACTTGAGTCATCTAGTTCTTGAAGTTTCCTAACTGTGGAATCAATAGAAAACTAACTAAGTTTCTAATTCAATTGTGTCATAACCAAGTTAAACTAACTTAGTTAGGGTCTCTAGCTTCTTTGCTAATTACTCAGTTACTCACAAACTATCTAGTTACATTAGGTATTAATCATTTCTTTCTAGAAGGTGCTAGACAACTCTAGTAACTATGGACTCTAAAAAGTAGCAAACTAAGTTTGCTCCATTTAGTTACTACATAGGTCTTTAGGCTAACTTAGTTTAAGTCATCTAGTTTCTAACTAACTAGTTCAACCATTTTTATTGACTGTTTCCTATTGGTTTAGAAATTCAAGCCATCTATTTTGACTAAATCCTATTGGTTTACAAAAGATATTTTTCAGACAAAAGCTACAGAAATTGTTACTCAATGAATAGAATATTATTGCTTACAAGTCAGTAAATATTTGTCCGTTGTAAAATAAAAATATAGTATATTTTTATAACACAGATAATGTGTTTACTACGCAACAATGAAGATGTATTTTGATGATAACAAACATGAGGATGATGAGAAGACCAAGTCCAAGTGTTTAAAGATTAGCTTTAGGACTTAGGATCTATCATGTATGGAGCTGTCAATTAAATATCTCAAATGATTAAGGATAACCTAAACTGAAGTTTTAAAGTTGCTTTTAAAAGATCAAATGTTTTAAAGGTTAAATATAAGCATTTCAAAGCAATTTGGAAAGGATTTTGAACTGTTTTTAACTGAGGTATTCGAATACCTCAATTTGGTATTCGAATAACCTGATTCGTAACTGATATTTTTCTTTGTGCCAAAACAGAGGCATTCGAATACCCCATATGGTATTCGAATACCCTAGTTTCAGAATGAACCTTTTTAAATGAGGCATTCGAATACCCCATATGGTATTCGAATACCCTGTTTTTGAAACATGCCTTCTTTTAATGAGGTATTCGAATACCCTTGACTGGTATTCGAATAACCCCAACTTAATCAGTTTTCTAACAGAGTTTTTGACAGAGGTATTCGAATACCTCCTTCAGGCATTCGAATACCCCACGAGAATCAGAGTTAAGTTTTCAAATTCCATACGAGAATCAGAAAGCTTTAAACGTAATTAAATGCTCCCAACGGCCATTTTCTTCTACGAGCTCTATAAATAGAGGCCTGGGACTTCTCTGAAATCTCTCTGAACATTGAGATCAATTTTTTGCTTGCTTGAAAACGTGCTCTGCCTTATTCTCTCTTTTTCTGAACTTATAATTGTTTAAATCTTGAGATATTTGAGAAACAGCTCTTTAGTGCTTCAATTTGTATTTATTTACTCTGAGTGAGAGTTTCTATTCTTCATCTATTTCTCTAATATATTGTATTGAGGGTGAGGTATCCCTTTTTGTTTGATTGAGGCTTGAGCACAAGGGTAGAGTTTCCCTGTGTGTGAAAAGTGCTCCGTATTGTAAAGGTTGCAAGCACCTGTTGTTTAAGCTTGTTTTGAATAGTGAAAAATCTCGAACTGTGTTTCGGGGACTGGACGTAGACCACAAGTGGTTGGTGGTCGAACCAGGATAAATACTGTGCCTGTTTTCCTTCCCTTATTCTCTTTATTTTATGCACTTTATTTATTAATTCTTGCAATTTAAATTATTAATTGTTCTTCCTTTTCTCATCTCTTCCACGTTCTTTAATATTTATATTGAGCAAAGTTTATTTGTTTAAGGCTTTTGCAAAAGTTTTTGTTACTCAATTCACCCCCCTCTTGAGTACTGGAAGCCACTTGGTAACAGATAATTTCTAAAAATTAAAAGATTATGTCACATATCTCTCGGAATTGGGTTTAGTAAGATCCTCCGGCTCCGAATAAATACGCAAAAAAAATTTCGGACTCGAAAATTATTATTTTCCTGACTCAGAACAAATCACCCAAAACAATTAAATACAGCCACGAAACAGTTAAAATAATTTTACAGCATACAAAAATCACAAAACATCCCTAATATAATAAAATATTCAAAATATCTCAAATATATTAAAATATTCAAAATATCTTAAAATATCACAAAAATTTACAAATATTATATAAGTCATGTAAATCAAATCAGATTAATAAAAGTCATTAAGGATTGACAGAAAGAAATAAAATATGAAGGCTCGTATACAGCCCAAAATAATATTAAAATACTTAAAAACGTAAAAACTCCCAAAAATTCCTAAAAATCATAAAATTCATAAAATTCACGGAAGTTGAGTCAGATTACACAAAATATTTAAGAATCGACCGAAATAAATGAAACACAAATTTTCGGGATGTTACAACACTCTCCTCTTGAAAAGAATTTCGTCCTCAAAATTCGAAGTAGTTTAAAAAAAATGATATCACTCTTTCATCTTATCTTCCAGTTCCCACATTGCATTTTCGCTTACGTCATTCTAAATTACTTCAACCAGCGAAAACTCTTTGTCTCATGTTCAACTTCTCTTGATCAAACAAATACCTAAGACTTTTGTGATTGCTGAAGACGTTGAATGTTGCTCTTCAATTGCCCTGAAACATATGCTACAACCTTTTGATTTTGCATAAGCACACATCCTAAACCCTGATGTGACATATCACAGTTCACTTCAAAGATTCGTTGGAATCAAGTATAATTAACATTGGAGAAGTAGTCAAGCGCCTTTTTCCATTCTTGAAAATTCTCCTTGTATGCATCAGTCCATATAAACGCTTGATTCTTTCTAGTAAGCTGGGTAAGAGGTCCTGTGATCTTGGAAAATCTCTCAATAAACCTTTGGTATTAACCGGCTAACTCGATAAATCTATAGATTTCTAATGCAATCTTCAGTCTCTCTCATTCAAAAACTATCTTCAACTTTTGATGCATCCACTTAAATTCCTCCCTCTGAAATCACGTGGCTCAAAAACTGAACTTCTTCTAACCAGAACTCGCATTTCGACAACTTAGCATATAACTGCTTCTCTTTTAGAATTTGGAGAACCACACTGAGATGTTCAACATGTTCCTCACGATTTCGAGAATAGAGTAGAATATCGTTAATAATAGATGAGGATGAAAAATCCTATTCATATAATCTATGAATATTGCAGGAGCATTCGCCACTCCGAACAACATCACTTGAAATTTCCTTGCCTTCGTACCGCTTTACTCCCCTGCCTTTACTCTTCATAGAAAGTGTCGTCCAAATCAAGTTCTCTTCCAACAGTACTGTATCTGATACTATGACATGAATTGGACTAGAAACATTCTTTCTTGCAATTGCGGTACATGAAAAACATTCCAAAGATTAAGAAGAATGGGGTAGCAAAACTATCTGATGTGTTACCGAACATATTCAATAAGGAATTTGATATTGCCCTATTTTAAGAATGAGTTTTCTGGAACACTAAAATTTTATTGAAACTACCTATAGGATATGGTTGGAAGATAACCAATCTATTTTTAAATCACATCTATCTTGTAAAAGAGGTAGACAACTTAGATTAATAGAAAGGCAGAAATAGGATTGTTTAAGGAATAGGACAGTAACAACAGGTTTGTTAATAGAAGCAAAAAAAATAAGTAAAAAAGGTAATGAAGATACTGATAGCTCTAATCAATTCACACAATTAATTAGTCATAAAAGAAAGGGGTTGGATCAAGAAGATATTTTCGTCATTGCGGCACAAGAAAAATATTATGAAGGTGTAGAAAGAAAAGATGGTGAAGTCATCTAATATGCTACTGGATCTATCCAACAAAGAACTTGATGTGGTCCGATGAATTTGGAAGTGAGCTTTTTAAGTTGAATAATTCAACCAATAGGTCTAACAGAGTATGGATGGTTGAAAAATAACTAATCTATAATTTTAGATCTTATCTCGATTTGTGAAAGAGATAAACAAATTAAATCAACAGAAAAGATTCAGACATTTAACAGATTTATGATAGTTTAAGCAACTTGAGTTTGTCAACCACAGGTTTTTTTAATAGAAGTAGAAATAACTAGGCCAAAAGATAACGAAGACACAAATAAATCTAATTGATCCACACAGTCATATACCATATAGAAATGGGTTACCCCCAGAATTTCATAGTACAGTCAAAGGATCACCTCCATGCAATGACAATATTTTTGGATTTTTCTATTTAGCAATTCAACAAACACTTGGTATGCGAAGCGAAAGACAATCAATTAGTGAAAGAGTTGAGATCAAGTTTCATTTAATTTCTCCTACAACATATCAATTGGGATTAACACAAGTTACTTTTTCTATTTTATTACCGAATTCTCTAAAATAATCAAATCCTAATTTCTTAGGCAATTGACCCTTTATTCTCAAATAAAATCCCTAATTCCTCAGGTGATTCTAAAGAGAAAGAAACATTAGAATTTAGAATTGAACAAGGCAACAAGCAACTCAATGATTATTCCTAGCCTAAAAAGGAGCAAGGTTCATAATCTCATAGCACAATTATATATCAAATTTCCATTCAACATATAATCCAGTTATCATTCCAAAGAGAATCAGTCCCTAGAAAGCATTAAGAGAAGAAATAATGAACTCAAAATAGAATAACCACTTGCATTAATCGTATCCAATATCAAATACAAACAGAATCCATTAAAATCCACCTAATCCCAACAAAGGGTAGTTTAGCTAGACATGAAAATAAAGGTAGAAACTAAAATAATAGAGAAAAAGATGCAAAACTCTATGGAGGAATGGAGATCTCCAACGTTTCTACGTTTTCGTCCCTTTAAGTCACCTAATACGGCTTCTGTTTCTCCTTCTGACGTGGCTCACTCCTTAATTAGGTCAAAAATGATGAATTTATACTCTGGTACAGGCGCTGAACATGCAGTGCGTATTTCCATTGTATAGACCTGAGCGCCTAAGCGCTTCGTCCTAAGCGCTTGGGCGCTCAACATCTAGGGAATCTTTTCTGAGGTCTTCAAGGGCGCCTAGGCGCTTCTTCTGCAGCGCTTGACTGGTTGGTGTTCAGCAAAATTACTCTTGACCTTCCTTCGAGGCTTTAAGTCCTCTTTTCTTGAGTGTTTTCCTGCATAAACCATAAGAAATAATGAGGATTCCCCATCCTTTCGATTAACTAAGCTCATTCATAACCTTACATCAAATTTTTCAAAATATTAGGGCAACAAGCGATAAAAAGAGTAAAACTAGGGAGATTATTTCAAAAATAAAAGACATAAAACCATGTCTTTAGCGTGGTTATCACTCTTCTAAACTTAACATTTGCCACGTCCTCAGGCAAAGAAACAAAACAATAGGCAAAGCAACCCTCCAAACAGTCTTAAGAGTTTAACTCATAACTATGCAACTTGAGGTTCAAAGGAAATGAGAAGTTAAAGTCATACCAACAATACACTGATCAATAACCTCTTGGAAGTTAATGGATTTGACAACTAATGCATGCAAAATGATTTGAGGTAGATTCTCACTCATTCTCTCTTGTGTTTAGGCTTGTGTTTCTCTCAATCAAC
Organism: Ormosia emarginata; assembly: GCA_029884605.1. Classification (NCBI taxonomy): domain Eukaryota; kingdom Viridiplantae; phylum Streptophyta; class Magnoliopsida; order Fabales; family Fabaceae; genus Ormosia; species Ormosia emarginata. The sequence goes on from JAQQTP010000048.1 coordinate 5,643,977, forward strand.
ACAATTTGAGCCCACCCCCCATGAATTTAATTTTCATCTCAAACATACAAGCTCTTGATTCACACAATGTAACAATCAAAAGGACATAGCTCGAGGCTGCATTGGTGCCAAGGTACAAGGTAGATGAAATAAACATGTAAACAGCTACCTCAGAGACTAAGTGAGCATTGGTACTTCTAACAAATCTTCAACTCACAAATCTCGTACCTTTCAAATTCTCTCTTAAAAAAAAATCCCAGTAACCTACATGGTCTCAAAGGGGTACCTGATCATTGTGTCAAGTATTTCCCAGTAACCCATCGGTCTCAAAGGGGTAGCCATTCAGCAAGTCAACTCTCTTCTTTTTTTTTAAGCACAAAACAGAATAATCAACCCAACATAAAATCATCCTACTCCAAACTTAGTTTCTTGTTAACTCCTTAAAATATTAATTCGAATCCTCACCTAGCACCTTTAGGTGGGTCAGATGTTACTTACGTGGCTAGGCTCAATTAGAAGGGTTTAACAAAGAAATAGGATCATTAAGCTCAAGGGGCAATGCAAAAAATGTGATCATTGGGTTAGCTTTTGGCTACTAGCTTAACAAACAAAATGCCTTAATCATGTTCAAACATTGTGCAAATCAAGAGAGCATCAAAGAATCAGGTAAATTTAGGAGAGTAAAGCCTCAAAAAGTGTCCCTTCAACAATAAAATCATGTTGGAGGCTCAGTACTCCTACCCAGGACAAGGAATACAAATTATTCACAAAAGTGGTGTCAAACCATTAACAACCAAGCAACAAGATTCATGTATGCATGGTATAAAACCATTTCTAATGAAATTCAAGCAACAAGATCACACAATTTCCAAGTTCCACAAATAGGCTTGCAAATTGATTGATTCTATCACAATAAGATAACAATTTTTTTTTGGAACTTAAAACAGTTTTAAAAGAAAAAGGGACTAGCAAAAACAGGGCAATACAACATAACAGTGCTTATGCCATGAAGACCAAATCCTCTCCCCCAAACTTACTCTCGTGCTTGTCCCCAAGCACTAGAGTAATGTCCCCAAATACACAAGGAAAAATAAAAGCAAATGAATGTAAATGCAAGACAATAAAAATAAAAGAAAAGGAAAAATAGAAACTCCCCCTCGTAGATCAATGAGATATATGCAGGGGCGATCAATCATCGTTGCTCTCATTGTCGTCTCCATTAGGGTCAGCTCCGCCTTCACTTGAGGAGTCCTCATCTGGAAGTGGAATGCTGCCTAGGGCATCTGGATCAACATTGAGCTGGATAGCTAGGTTCCTTAACATCTATTCTAACACTTGGCTCGACTGAACCATATAGTTCTCGATACGTCGGTGGTAACGCTCTACTCCACTGGAGAAAGGCTCAGGGTGTGGACGAGGTGGTCTAGTTGCACGGGCTTGAGCTGCTGGAGGAATCTGAGTGTGGTCGTCCTCTTGCAAGTAGCAGTTGATCATTGCCACGTCCACAACTAGAGCTGGCCTGATTGAAACATCTCCACTGATCTCCACCCCAGCTGCCCGACATAGCTGTGTGATAAGGCTGGGATACTATAAATGAGACCACGGGGTCCGACTATGTGCTAGAGTTTGTATGTTATGAGAGATAAGTAAACCCACGTCCACTGATTTTTCAGTAACAATGGCAAAAATTAGTAGTGCCCGGTCTCTCGTCACCTCTTGATGGTGAGAGTTGGGGAAGAGTCCAGCTTCAAAAAATGTGCACCAAGCTTTGGGAATTGAGAGCAAATCAGACTTCTTAAGAAATTTGGGGTAGCTTCCTGAATCAAGTTCCCATAGGGCTCCATGTTTGCATATGGTTCTTAGGACTAATTCGGGGTTTAACACCTCATACTTTAGCGTTGTGTACCCACAGTCTTTTACTGCTTCTGGTGTTTCCAAGAATCGATCCAGAGTGTGCGCATCAAATATAATGTGATGCTCCTAGACATATGACTCGAATTTGTTGCGGTCATCACCTTCCGGCCGATATGCATTTGCATAAAATTCGCAGAGTATGGAGGCTGATCCATCGACTGGTAACTTACACATCTTGGACCAATTTCTCTGTAAGATTTGGTCAAAAACTTCATCACACTCCCCATTCCCTAAAAATATGCCTCTTCTGGTACAAAGCCCCAGTTACAGAGAAATTCATTTAGGCGTTTCTCATGCTCCGCCGAGAGAAATAAATCAGTATTAAAAACTGTCTGTTGGCGTGAGCTCTCAGCCTGGGTCTTGCGTTTGCGCGTAGGTTAGAGCTTAGGTGCCATGAATCTACAAATGAAACAGAAATAGTATGAGTGTATAACCCAAAAATTAAGAATCCATCAAACATACTCACATACAATGTGTTTTAGCTCAGAACAGGCAAATTAAATCAGGGCATGCCAATCAAATCCATCATTTATCATTTCACTACAGATGCATCATTGGTCTGAACAGCGGCGGCTTCCACCCATTTTGAAACGTAGTGCATGGTTACCAAAATATATACCTTAGAAAATGAAGAGGAAAAAGGATCCATGAAGTCGATACCCTAAACGTCAAATAATTCAACTTCTAAGATGGGATTTTTAGGCATCTCATTCCTTTTTTATATGTTCCCGGTCCTTTGGCACCTATTATACTTCTTGACATATGCGAATGCATCCTTGAAAAGTGATGGCCAAAATAACCCGGATTGTAGGACCTTAGCTGTTGTCTTATCTCCACTGAAATGCCCACCATACTCGGAATCATGACAATGCCAGAGAATCTGCTCTTGTTCCTCTTCCGGTACACATCTCCTTAATAATCCATTAACACCTCTCTTGTACAAGAATGGTTCATCCCATACATAAAACCTAGCTTCATGAAGGAACTTTTTCAGCTGTTGTGAAGTGAAATAAGTTGGTACCACCTTTCCCACTTTGTAGTTGGCTATATCCGTATACCATGGCAGATTCGTCACGGCCAACAGCTGCTCATCATAGAACTGGTCATTGATTGGCCTTTTTATTTCACTTTCTTCTGCACTTTTTTACTGAGACAAGTGATCCGCCACAGAGTTCTCGGTCCCTTTCCTATCCCTCATCTCCAAATCAAATTCTTGGAGCAGTAAGATCCACCGGATAAGCCTTGGTTTCGAATCTTGCTTAGCAAACAAATACCGAATAGCTGCATAATCAATGTACACAATCACCATGGTACCTACCAAGTAAGAATGAAACTTGTCAAATGCATAAACCATAAGCATCAGTTCTTTTTTAGTAGTTGCATAATTAAGTTGTGCAGTATTCAAAACATGACTCGCATAGTAAATTACATGCAACGACTTATTTTTTCTTTGGCCTAAAACTACACCTACAGTAGTGTCACTAGCATCACACATAATTTTAAATAGAAAATCCCAATTAGGTGGAGTGACAATTGGTGCAGTTGTCAGTTTATGCTTCAATGTGTTAAAAGCTAACATGCATGCATTATTAAAGTTGAAAGGAGCATCTTTTACTAGGAGATCACTGAGAGGTTTAACAATTTTTGAAAAGTCTTTTATGAATCACATGTAAAAGCCAGCATGCCCTAGAAAACTATGAATGCCCTTTACATTGGTGGGAGGGGGAAGTTTCTCAATAACTTCAATCTTGGAATGATCAACCTTTATCCCTTTAACAGAGATACGGTGCCCTAAGACAATTCCCTCTCTCACCATGAAATGGCATTTCTCCCAATTTAAAACCAAATTTGACTCTTCACATCTTTTCAACACTAATGACAAGTTGTGCAAATAGTTATCAAAAGAAGAGCCAAAGATAGAAAAGTCATCCATAAACACTTTAATATGTTTTTCAATTATATCAGAGAAGATGGACATCATACACCTTTGGAATGTGGCTGGTGCATTGCAAAGTCCGAATGACATTCTTCTATAGGCGAACACTCCATAAGGGCATGTAAAAGCAGTCTTCTCCCGATCTTCAGGAGCCACCGAAATTTGGTTATAGCCAGAGTATCCATCTAGAAAGCAGTAATACTCATGGCCAGCTAACCGTTCCAACATCTGGTCAATGAAAGGAAGAGGGAAGTGATCCTTCCTTGTGGCATTATTAAACTTCCTATAATCGATGCACACCCTCCATCTAGTCACAGTCCTAGTGGGGATCAACTCATTATTTTCATTTATGATCACTGTTGTCCCGCCCTTCTTACATACCACTTGGACAGGACTAACCCAAGGACTGTCCAAAATGGGGTATATAAGACCAGCATCAAGAATCTTAAAAATTTCCTTCCGAGCCACCTCTTTCATTGCCAGATTAAGCCTCCTTTGTGGCTGCACGACTGTTCTATGGTTCTCCTCTATGAGAATCTTGTGCAAATATAAAGAAGGGTTTATCCCTTTTAAATCTCCGATCGACCACCCTATAGTTTCCTATGATCCCGCAGCACTCTTAACAATTTTTCCTCCTTCAATTTACTCAACTCGGAGCTAATGATGATAAGATAAGAGTTTTGCTCACCAAGAAAAGAGTATTTCAGATGTGTGGGTAATGGCTTGAGTTCAACCTTCAGTGCTTCATTCTTTTTCTAGTTAGCTTCCTTTTTTCCTCTCACTAATTCTTCCCATTCCGGTTGTGCATTCTTAGGATAAGGAGATGAGACTTCCAATAAGTCAATTACTTCTCTAACCAATGAGTCATCGACTTCTTCAACTTCTTCCTTTAAATCAACAAGAACTTTCTCAAGATGCAAAGAAGGGTTGTTTTCCCTACATGACTTGGAGATAAGGGTTTCAAGTATATCGATGCTAAAACATCCTTCTCTATCTCCCGGATGCTTCATAGTCTTAAACACATTAAAAGTGACAACTTTATCTTGGACCTTCAAAGTCGAAGCTCTATCAACTACATTAATAAGAGCTCTCCCGGTTGCAAGGAATGATCGACCCAATATCAATAGAATATCTTCATCCTCTTCCATGTCTAGAACAACAAAATCCACCGGGAAGATGAATTTGTCCACTTTCACTAAGACGTCTTCAACTACTATATATGTATGCTTCACCGACTTATCCGCAAATTAGAGAGTTACCATGGTAGGCTTTATTTGTTCAATCCTCATCTGATTAAAAATGGACAACGACATGAGACTTATGCTTGCACCAAGGTCACATAAAGCCTTCCCAAATGTTCTATCACCAATAATACATGAAATTGTGAAACTTCCAGGATCTTTAAGCTTAGGAGGAAGCTTCTTTTGTAAAATTGCACTGCACTCATTCGTAAGCATAATGGTCTCTTCATTCCTAATCCTTCTCTTCTTAGACAACAACTCCTTCATAAATTTCACATAGGAGGACATTTGTTCTAGAGCTTCGACAAACGGGATGTTGATTTGCAACTTGTTAGACACCTCTAGAAACTTCCTAAACTATTTTTTTATGATGCTCCTTCTTGAGTCTTTGGGGAAATGGCAACTTGATAGTTGCCGGTGGCATATTCACTTCTTGTCCCTTTTGTGACTTCTTTTCATTAGAGTCATTGGACAAAGCACCTTAAGATACTTCAACTTCCTCATAAGGCACTTCTTCACTAAGTTTCTCAACTTTTCCTTCATTGTTTTTCTCCTTCCTTGGTTGAGGTTCAATTACTTTCCTACTCCTAGTTGTTATGGCTTTCACATGCTCATTTTCTCTAGGATTTAGGACTGTGTCACTTGGTAATGAACCTAGAGGTTTCTTCGAAAGTTATTTTACAAGCTGGCCCACCTGAGTTTCTAGATTACAGATTGAAGAATCTTGATTTCTAAACCTTGTTCTTGTCTCTTCCATAAAATCAGTAGTAGTTTTAACAAAAGATAAGGTCTGTGAAGCCAATTTCTCCAAGGCTAACTCCCAAGAAGCCTTCTTCTCATTAGACTGAGGTTAGGAAAATGAAGGACCTTGATATGATGACTGTTAAAGGTGTCCTTGATATCTCATCTGCTGTCTTAGTTGAGCTTGATTGCCTTGGTTACTCCATGAAAAGTTTGGATGATTCCTCCACCCCAGGTTATAAGTGTTAGAGTATGGGAGGTCCAAACATATTTCCTGTACAATCCACACTCCCGTGTTCACCTCCATAGAAATCACAAGCCAAATGAGCATTGCTCACCGCATTCACACTAAGAGTGTCAACCTTTTTTGTGAGATTCTCAAGTTGTTGAGTCAAAATCTTGTTTTGAGCCAACAGTGCATTCATTGAATCAATCGCCAAGTACCCTTTCTTTACTACAGTTCTTTCCCCGTTCCTCTGGTAGTTATTGTTGGTCATCATCTCAAACAAATCCCAAGCTTCCTCTAGAGTTTTATAATTCAAAGCCCCACCTGCTGCAGCATCAACCATGACTCTGGTCTGAGGTAGCATGCTATTATAGAAACTCTGCACTTGGATCCAGAAGTCAAAATAGTGATGTGGACACTTCCTTAGTATTTCGTTATATATATCCCAAGCCTCACTGAGAGATTCCCCATCATACTGTCTGAACGAAGTAATCTCGCTCCTCAACTTTGCAGCCTTGGAAGGAGGAAAGTACCTTGTTAGAAATTTCTGGACCAATACAGCCCAAGTGGTAATGCTTCCCCTTGCCAATGAGTCCAACCAATTCTTAGCTTTGTCCCTCAAGAAGAAATGGAACAACCTTAAACGAATAGCATTCTCACTCACCCCATTCAGCTTCACAGTATCACAGATTTGTAAGAACCCCGCTATATATGCATCTGGGTCCTCATTGTCAAATCCTCCAAACTGATTGTTCTGAACTAAATGAAGTAGAGCTAACTTCAATTCAAAATTATTTGCTTGAACTGGAGGTCTTGTTATGCTTGCTCCACAACCATCCATGTTAAGAATAGAGTGATTCATGAGAGTCTTAACAGGTGGATGTGGTGGTGGAGGATCTATATTTTCTCCATAATCCGCCATGTCTTCAATAACTACTTGAGTGCCACCCAAATTCCTTCTTTGTTCTCTGGTTTGCTTTCTCAAAGCTTTTACGGTTCTTTCTATTTCAGAGTAAAAAAAAAAAGGTTGTTGATAGGATAATTAAAAGTTTCAAACTCAAGTGCAGGTTGTTTCAAGTAGTAAATTCTCGAGAGTCCGAGGTCGATCCACAGGGAATTGATGAAGAGAAAATTATTTGAGGTACGGAAAAGATTTGTCACAATACTAAAGATGATATAAGTTATTCACAAATGAAAAAGAATTGCTTGGGTTAGGAGATCCACTCTTGGTAATAAATTAAGATAATATTATTTCTTTTTATAACTCAATTGAAATCATGCATAATGAAGGTTCCAATCGGAAGATTTAACATTCAAAGTTCAATTTAATATGCAATCATATTATGATTCCTTTAATTATCTACTAATATTTGTAAATGAGTTCAAGCATTCACTGTGCCATTCCTATTGTCTACAATAAATCAAGATCTCCATTATACAAAGAAGGTTTATAAATTGATTGGAAACAAAATACAACACATATAATGTCCATTTGATAATATATCATTTAAGCACAAGAAATAGAATAATCTAACCTTATTTCATTACCAAGAGCTTCACTCTTTCACCCAAGCAAGATGAAGATTTAGTTACTCATAGACAAGAAGAAAGAAAGAGAGAAGAAGAAAATGATAAACATAACTTCAATTAAGAATAATAGAAAACTACACAAAGAAAACAATTAACATACAAACATGAAAGTAAACTCTAAGCTAACTAACACCCTTAAATGATCAGTCTTTGCCTCCTTTTATAGAGTTCAAGGAGTGCAAGAAGACAATAAAGTTGTTTGATGATGAGAAGTAAAATCAAAATAGATGATGAATGAGCTGAAATTATAGACTTTCTTGGCTCCGAAATGTCTCTGCTCTTAGCTCATGGCATGCGTCAGAATTGACACAAGTGGTCTTCATGAAAGCTCTAGGAAATTGTCTCAGCTTTCCGGAGACACCAAGTTTATCCAAATTCAGCCAATTACTGCACATGGGTCAGGCCCAAATCTAGCACCTCTGTTCTGACTTCCAAGCCCAATATCACCTTCAAGGAGTCTGAACTGAATTTTGTGTTCTTTAAGAAAGTTGTAGATATGGGTCTTAACCTTCCACTTTCAAAATTTCAGAATTATGAACTCCTATAGCCCGTGATATAGCCTAATGAGTGCATAGAGGTCAAGCTATCAGGTTCAAAATACTAGATTTTGCTTCAACTCCAATTTGAGTTATCCAAATGTGTGTTTCAAGTCTTGAGGCCTTCATGAAAGTTGTATAAATTTGTATTAGATTTAAAACAAGACCAAAATCACATCCATCGGATATTTGTAACTCAAATTATAGTCAGTTTACTGAAAAAGTCAAGTGAGAAGGTTATACAATGAATGAAATATATTGCTATCAAGTGACTCTTGCTATCAAGTTAATAGTTATTAGAGATTTATCTAAACTTTCCAACAAGACCAAAATCACATTAATTAGATAATTGCAACTCAAATTGTGGCCACTTTACTTAAGAATGCAATTACCCAAATTAATGATAATTCAAGTAATAATTTCTTCAATGATCCAATTAAGCTTAATTTCATAAAATGTGACAAAATCAACTTAATTAAGCCAAATTGAACCTTAAGAAGCCTAGTGAAAGGATTATAAAATGAATAAAATACATTGTTATTAAATTCCCCCACACTAAACTTTTACACTTCCGGGCAAAACACATAAGAAAAAAATCTAAGGAACAAAGAAAAACAACACTGACTAAAAGCTAAAAACTTTAAAAGATTTAATGAAACAAGATGAGCAACTAGTCATTCAAGGGATCAAAGCATTTTTGAAGTAATATTTCTTCACATCTCAAACCAACAAGCAAGGAAACTTCAGTTAAAAAGAACGAATCAAGAATGAAAGATCCTCACAGGATTCACTCTCAATCTTTCAAGTATTAAAAAGGTAAGTATTTCACTCAATTCTACCCATGAAAAATTGAACTACCATAAGCTTGCTTATCTTCTACTTTTCCACTACTCAGAACACATGCACACAAAACTCAAGAGGACTTTATTCAAGGTTGTAACGGAGTCATGGCAAAGGAGAAGAGATATTATGGATATGAGAAGATAAATACCAAAGAGAATAAAAGAGCATTATGGTATAGTTGTTACCCAAGTGGCTTCAGTACTCAAGAGGGGGGGTGAATTGAGTAATTAAGGATTTTTCGCAAAAGCCTTAAACAAATAAACTATACTGAATTTAATTATTAAAAGTCGTGATTAAGATAAAGATAAGAAGAACAATTAATAATTAAATTGTAAGAATAAATAAAGTGCATAAAGATAAAAGATTAAGGGTAGAAAAGTAGGCACAATATTTATCCTGGTTCGACCACCAACCACTTGTGGCCTACGTCCAGTCCCCGAAACACAGTTCGAGATTTTTTACTATTTAATACAAGCTTAAAACAGGTGCTTGCAACCTTTACATAACAGGAATACCTCACCCTATTTACTAGAGGGATACCTCACCCCCTTTGAAGGATACCTCACCTTCTTTACAACAAGGGATACCTCACCCTTTTACTAGAGGGATACCTCACCCTCACAAATTCACTAAGGGATACCTCACCCTTTTACAGAAGCAGAGAATAGATGAAAAATAAACTCTCACTTAGAGCAGATATTACAAATTGAAGTGCTAATAAGCTCTCTAAAGGATATCTCAAGGTTTTGGCAAAAAGAGCATAGAAAATATGAAAGAATCACGTTTTAATCACAAGCAAATAATTCAAATGGTTGGGGCTTTTTCAGAAGAGACCCAAGGTCTCTATTTATAGAGCAATGAGAGAAAATAGCCGTTGGAGCAATTAAAACCATGTAATTATTGAAATTATGGCCGTTGCTGCCATTTTTGAAAGCTTCGTGAAATCCAATTCTGGAATACAGTATTCGAATGCCTTATGAGGTATTCGAATGCCTCTTGCCAAAACACTTTTAAAAAAAACTGATCAAAGCTGGGTTATTCGAATACCAATTAAGGGTATTCGAATACCTTAGTTAAAGAGGTATATTATGAAATTAGGTTATTCGAATACCATAAGAGGTATTCGAATACCTCTGTTTGAAGAAGAAACAGAAACATTCGAATTGGAATCAGGTTATTCGAATACTTTAGAGGGGTATTCGAATACCACTTTGAAAAACAGAAAATGTATGAATTTGAAAACCATTCTATTCGAATACCTAACAGGGTATTCGAATACCTCTGCTATAAAAACAGTTTTAAAAGCTTTCAAATGTCCAGAAAATGATTGTTTAAGTTTGGAAAAACAATTTTGAAAACATTTCTTTGCAACGCCAAATAATGAGGTATCCAAAAGGCTCTTTACAAAGATCCTAAGTCCTAAAGCTATTCTTTGAAGATCTTGGACTTGGTCTTCTCATCTTCATGTTTGTCTTCACGTTTGTTATCATCAAAACTATTGTTCATGATAGCTAGCCAATTACATTCTCCCCCTTTTTGATGATGACAAACTAGCATTTGAGAAAAATATTAGTTCATATAAATTGGAATTCACAAAGTTAGTGTGAGAAACTTACTCCCCCTCTTTTTCGTAAGAGGTGATTTATATCAGAGATATGCACAGCAGCTCCCCCTTACTTTTGGAATTCAATTTCTATTTTTGTTTTGACTTTTTCTCCCTGACTTTTATCAAACAAAGACATTTAAACTTCTTCTCCCCCTTTTGTCATGATCAAAAAGATGGGGCAAGTATTTTTCTCCCCCTTTTATCATATTAAAACAATATATGCATGTCCTCAAGTTGAATGAATTTTGTCCATTTAAATTTGTGCTTGAGGTAGTGTTCTCCCTATAACAAAATTCAGAGTGCTTTCATTGGTATCCGTTAATGTTGGATCCATAGGGGTTAGTCAAACTCGTAAGCCAATAAGCATTTAAAACAATGAGGCAAAAAGCAGCAAATGATTCTCAAGGGCAAACAAAATATATTTATCGATTAATTTGGCCAAGAAACTACTTGTTTGATATCATTTGTTATTACTTGTTATTTCGTTCATACCACTTTGTTTGATACCACTTGTTATCAAAATGTAAAGTATTTACCACTTGTTATCAATTTCTTATAAATCTGCCATATATCAATAAAAAGCATAGATATTAAATATTTCATATACCACTTATTGCACTTGTTCGTATATTAAAACAGTAGCCAATTACATTAAGCATTTTCCTTACAAAGAATTTAAATATGCAGCATATTCTAGAGAAAAAGAAAGTGAAAGAACAAGCAAAAATATGCATTTAAGAACATCATGTGATTTCCATTTAAGTTACAAAATATAGTCTTCAAGAACTAAGATGTATTTTATCTAAAGCATGTTATTCAAAGTTGGAATATATTTTCATTGCATATGTATAAGAAAAGGAATAGAAACGAAACAGAGAATACGTCGTAAAATTTGCTTTCAGCCATGTGGTATTCGAATACCTTTTGCTGTATTCGAATACCCATCACATTTTATAAACTCCAGAAGGAGCAAGTATTCGAATGCCTTGGAAGGTATTCGAATACTCCAGATAGCATGTGAGAAATACTGATGTGATAGTTATCTGGTTATTCAAATAGCTATATAGTTATTCGAATACACTAGCTTTATAAAGACATAAAATTGATGTATTGATGTATGGTATTCGAATACAATGGGAAGGTATTCGAATAGACCTATCAGAAAAACATGGATTTTCACGTACAGATACAATGGTATTCGAATACCACAGGGAGGTATTCGAATAACGCAAACATAAAAACACATATTTTACGTCCAGAAGGTATATTTGAGATATGAAAACTTACCTTTTGATGGAAATACTCCTATATAAAATAAATGCAAGTCCAAGCTTGATACAGACAAGAAGGAGAGCTTGGAATTCATTATAGTCTTGTGCATACAGCAACCACTTTCAAAAATGCCGAAGTTAGCTCTTGGCTTTCAAGCACACCTGCAACACAATTTAATTTTTGGTTTTTGGTACCCAAATTTTCTTGGGTCCTTAAATGTCAGTTTTGGGTATAGTACTGACGAGCGCCGAACTCAGTCAAAATTATAACCGAAGTTATTACCTAAGCTTGTAGCACAGTGACAACACCGGATCGTCTCCTCAAGGATCGTAAATGCAATTTAATCAAATCAAGTGAAAGTTAGCAAAGGGGGGTTTGACAGTTTAAGATCGTACTTAACAAAATTAAAGGAAGAAATGACAATTAAAGAGTAGTCAATTTAGAAACCTATCCAAGATTGGGTGGATTCAATCATAGACCCTTCATAAAACACTTGAAGCGCAATTGAATTGTTAATTTGGATCTAACCGAGATCTCTGCATCAAATCCAAAATTCATACTAGACGATCGTCTAGAATTCAATTAACAAGTGATAAACACAAATCCGCAATCGCATCATTCATGAAAATCTATGTTAATTTCAAGTACCGAATTCAATTAACTTAGGCACAAATCAGTAACCTAACCTCTTCAATTTCGTGATTAATTTAGATCAATCGGTTCTAAGTTTCATCACAAATCTCAATCTTCATTTATGTGATTAGTTTAGATCAATCAGTTCTAAGTTTCATCACAAATCTCAATCTTAAACCAAGATCAATCAGATCAACATAAATAGAATCACCATTCATGCATTCAAGATCAAGAAGAAGAAAAAGAAGAAGAAAGAGGAATTCAATTATAAATCAAATACAATGCATAACCAAGGTCTCAAGAATCCAAACCACAATCTCTTCAAGAGTTCTAACTTGACCCAAAGTAGCTTACCCCTCCATTACCATGAAGGGGAGCATCAAAATATACAAAACTATGAGAAACTATGAAGAAGCAAGAAGAAACTTAGAGAGAAAATGAAGGAGAATTACATCTTGTTCATGATAAATGGTGCCTTTTATAGAAGTCTAAGGTAACAAAATGACAAAGGGAAGTGGGTGGATGAGTGGGTGAGTGAATGGAGTGTTTGAGTGGATGGATTAGTGGGTTGGTTTAGTGGATTGGTTTAGTGGATGAGTGAGTGGAATGGTTGAGTGGTTGAATTAGTGAAAAATGCCAAAGGACTTTTGGTGAGTGGGAAATTATGGACATGAATGGGTGAGTGGATGGATGAGTGGATGGATTAGTGGATGAGTGGGTGGAGTGGTTAAGTGGTTGGATTAGTGTATGAGTGGATGAGTGGGTGAGTTAGTGGATGAGTGGATGAGTGGATTAGTGGATGGATGAGTGGATTAGTGGATGGATGAGTGGATGGTTGAGGACGAAAATTTCGTGTCTGACTTGGAAGCCAAAAACGACCCACTATACTTCAGAATCACGAAAAGTGTTCTTCATGAAAGTTGTAGATCCTTGTCTTGGCTATAAAATGGATAGCTGGTTCATCCAATTTGACTTCCTTAAGCCCAAGATATGTCCCAAATACCGTAGGTTACTCAAACCCAACTTCAGCACCTCTGTTCCGACTTGCAAGCTCAAAATGACCTACTAGACTTCTTTTTCTCAAAATGTGTTCTTCATGAAAGTTGTTTATTTGGATCTTGACTATCCAATGTCCAAATTTCAGCCCATCTCCATTATTACATCTTGAGATATGATTTTTTGAGTGCACACTGTTCGGATTCTACTGACAGAACCCGTATTCTGACTTCCATGTCAACTTAGGTCCCTTAGACATCTGAATCAGACTTCGAGCTCTTCATCAAAGTTGTAGAGCTTCCTCTTAGCTTTCCTACAAGGTAAAATTCATGTTCATCAGATATTAGGAACTCAAGTTATGGCCAAAATACAGAAACAGTGTCAAATCTCAATAATGCTGAAAATATTCAATTAGGACCAATTTGAGCTCAAACTCACAAAATCATACCAAACTCAATCAATTAAGAATATGGAGAGTGTAAATGACTAAACATAAGGGTTTCTTAATGAATAAAATATGTGATTATCAAATTTCCCCACACTTAGCTTTTTGCACTCCTGGGCAAAACTCAAGACCAAAATTTTACAATCAAGAAGAACAACCAAAGGTTCAAGGGATCAAAACATTCATGAGTTAACAATTCTCCACATCTCAAACCAACAAGCAAGGTATCTTCAACATGAATCGAGAATGATAGATCTTCACAAGATTCCCTCTCAATCTCTCAAGTGTTTAAAGGGTAGGTATTTCACTCAATTCAACCCATGAAAATTGCACTACCATAAGCTTACTTATCTTCTACTTCTCCACTACTCAAAACACATGCACACACAAATCATGAGGACTTTATTTAAGGTTGTAGTGAGGTCAAGGTAACAGGAGAGGATAAAATGGATATGAGAAGATAAATACTAAAGAGAATAAAAGCTGAGTTCAAATAACAAGCATAAAAGTTCATCCCAACTCTAGTGTATATCCCTTTACATATTCATTTCCCAATCCTTTTTTTTTTTTTTAAACACTTGGTTTTTTTTTTTTTTTTTCTCTTTTTTTTTTTTTTTTTTTTTTTTTCTTTTATATATATGAACATAACTATATACATACATTTTTTTTTCTTTTTGGGCACTCTTTTCTTTTTCAACAACCATTTTGTACACACACCCCCACACTTGTTCAAAAACTCTTCCATTAACCAAGCTAATGTTCTTTTATTCCCTAAGGTAAAGTAAGAACACGATTTCTCATTTAAGGCACATAATGAGCTAGAAACAAGGAATGGTCAAATAAGCTCAAAGGGGTTAAGCAAAGGAAAATATACAAGGTTGGCAGGAATCAGAGAATTTTCAAGAAGTTAAAAGAGTGCTTGATATCATATTGAAAACAAGGTTGGCTATTTGGTTAAACTAGCTAATTAAGAAAGAGGGCCTCAATCATGTTCATGCATGCAAGTGAAATGTAGCCTCAAAAAGAATCAAAGCAAGTTCTAGAGTGGTCATTAACATGAGTGAAAATCACACAAGAAAGAAGAGAATGGCATAAATGTTAAATCCATCCATTAGGCTCAAAATCTCACAAGGTATGCATCCATCAAACTCAATTCATCAATTCAATCATCCATCTCCAAGCATATCAGTTCAAGAAGGGAGAAAAGTTATTCAATCATGCAATGAACCCTTTTTTTTTTTTAACAAAAAAGAAACTTGCTAAAATCTCTCCCCCACACTTAATATAGACATTGTCCTCAATGTGAAAGTGATAAATAAAACGGAAAGAAAAGAGCAACACAACCTGATGAGGAGTGAATCAACGCCAAGCAGAAAAGAAGCACACTGTCAGTTACGCATCAGACCCTGAAAAGAAATCAAACAAGAAAACGTTAGTACTTCCACAATTTAATACTAATTAATTACTACCTAAAAAACCTCCTTACTCGCCACCAATTAAGATGCGTCTCAAGAGTAAAATTACTCCTTACTCGCCATCACTAATTGGTTTAATAAGTCCATGACAATCATATCATACTTTCTAAACAAAACAACAATTTTTTTTTTAATAAAATCAAACCCATTAAAGAGAAAGTGTCAGATCGGGCTTTTGTTTCTTGTTACTTCCTTCGTTGCTTCTGTTGACCAATCTATCTGAGCTAATACCTTATCAGGTACATACTCAAAAGCTTCTAATTTATCAATGAGCTCATCAATAGTGGAGGAGAGATAAGAAGTTATCTTGCCGAAGGAGTGATAAATTTCGTTCCACGACTTTGTCAAGAAAAATAACAAAAGATCAAAGAAATTATTAACATTCAACAAACCAATGGGTTTATGGTGGATGTTCGGTTCAACCAAGAGACAATTTGAAAAATCTCTTCCAAAGTACCAAAACCACCTGGTAAGGCAATGAATGCATCAGAGTTTTCAAGCATTATCTTCATGCGTTCATGCATTGATGATACTTTAAGTTCCTCTCCAATTGTCTTTCCATTGATGTTCTGTTGAGCTAAAGGTTCAGGAATGGCACCTAAAACCTGACTGTCTCTTACATATGCAGCAAGTGATATAGCCCCCATTAACCCACGGCAACCTCCCCCATATACAAGATGAATATTCCTCGCAGCAAGTGATCGACCAAGAGTGCTAGCTGCATTTACAAACTCTAATCCCTTCCCATAACTCGACCCACAAAAAACACAGACATTTTTGAGGTTACGAATAGAAGCCTCCATTCTATACTCTTCCTCCCTTTGAGTGTCTCTGAGTTAAAGGAAAATGGAGTGTTTAAATAAGAAAAAGAATGGAAAGGGGAATAATTGCACCTATAAGGGTAGGTTGGATGTTGTCAGAAAAGGTTGAAATTAAGAAACACAGAATCTTTTTTTTTCTTTTTCTTTTTTTTTTTTTTTTTTTGACTTCAAGAAAACCATCAAGGTAAAGAAGTCTAGAAACCCCTGAAGGACCCTGCTCAAAGGATCGTCTGTACAAAAATTAAAATACAACAAAATGATACAAAGATAAAAGAAATAGAAAATGATGACATACCTGTATGTACAGTTTCCATGGCGTATCTTTATATTGCGCGTCATGAGTGCAGTAGACATCACGTCCTTTTTTTCTTTTTTGAAATTGTTAGAAAAACTTGATGAAAGATGAGTGTATACTTACTTAAGATTGGGATGGAGGTAGTCTGCTCTTTCGGCTTTGTGCCAAAGCATTGTTGACCAGTATTCGATCCATTCAAGACCGGCAGTAACATAGGGCTCCCAAAAGGGACAAGTGGCCATAATACGACCGGGGTTGCTCACATGTGGAATACAATCTACCTTCTTTGTTTTTCAATTAAGAAGGTGGATCGGAGATGCATGCATTTCCCCATTCACGGTGTGTGTTACCAAAGCCAACCCTAAGAAGTATACATTTTTTATTTTTTTTTTTTTTTTTTTGTTTTTTTTTGTTTTTTTTTTTTTTTTTTTGTTTTTTTGTTTTGGTTTTTTTTTTTTTTTGAGAGATGACATGAAGAAGAAGAAGAAGAAGAAGATATGTACAGATTGTTTGTGGATATGGCTCACATTTGCCTCGATTAAACGTCCAAGATGCTTGGCTTAAACATCTTCTATGAGTCGAGGATAAGCTTCCCATCCAATTTTCTTATAAATTGGCAAACAGGGTCTTTTAGAGTCGATTCCCAAGATCGTAGCGTTGTTCTTCATCCTTGAAGAGATTCCACAATTTAAGAATTTCACGATGCACCAATCCACAAGAATGCGTCTCAAGAGTCAATAAGATATCATCTAATGACTCCTTACTCGATCCATTCTTAATGAAGAAAATTTTATCTTCTCTATTTGCGGAAACCATCCCCTTAGTACGACATCGCTTGTTACGGTTCCATCGTCCACATTTGTGACGGACTTGTAACCTTTTTGCTCTTCTCCTTTTAGAATATGAACTTCTTCCAAGACCTAGGGCATATATGAGTCAAATGAAATTGAGGACTCACCGCTAATCGGACCTTCGCTTCAATTATCCATCGTACATCTTCTGGCATACCTTTGTGCATTAACAGTCTCAATCTTTCACATCGAACTTTGTAGATTTTTCTCAGAGCATTTTGAGGAAGAGAAGGAAAATGTTTTCTCAGGTTTGAAAGAATGACATCCATTTTGAAGGAGAAGAAGGATTCAGTTATTTTGGGAAATTGAAAAATAAACCGACTTAAGAGTCACGAGTCTTGTATCCGCCACTTAACCAGCAACACAAAGAACTCAAGAACTTGGTTTTCCAGGAATGGTTGAGTCTTTGTCCATTAACTTTAAGCGCATTACCATTCCTAGGATCCTCAATATCTTCGGCCCCAGAGGATACACGTGTTTGACAGCAAAAGAACCGCGCCACCTAGATCTCAATTTTTCAAGGAGTAGGTGCAGATGATAATCTCAAAGCAGAACCTTTTTGACCAATTTCCGCAACTTTTGCAAAAGGTGTAACAGACCTTGAATAAAGTGGGCCAATAAAATCCATACTGCAAGATTTTTTTGTTGTTGTCGTTGAAGAAAAAGTGACCTTCACTTGCTTCCGAGTGACAAAATTGAATGGCACTACCTTCCTCATTGTCGGGCATCTGTTTGTTTTTTTTTTTTTTTTTTTTTTTTTTTTTTTTTTTTTTTTTTTTTTTTCTTTTTTTTATTCATAATGCGGATGGAGAAGGTTCATCACCTCCACTCTCGCATTCTCTGGAAGTTCATGATATCTTGTTTGAGGCGGTGTCCATTTACGATGAAAGCTTTGGCAGTGACCTCACTTTTAATCGAACAACACACGGAAGGAAAAACCTTAGTAACAATAAATGGTCCATCCCATCTAGACCTTAATTTGCCAGGCATGAGTCGGAGGCGAGAGTTATAGAGGAGAACTTTTTGACCAATCTCAAATGTTTTTCTCAGAATCAACTTATCATGGAAGGCTTTGGTCTTCTCCTTATAAAGTTTGGAACTTTCATAAGCCTCCAAGCGGATCTCCTCCAATTCTTTGCGTGCAGACTTCCTCTCCATACCGCTTGATCTAGGTCCAAGTTGCACCTTTTCACTGCCCAAAATGCATGATGCTCAATTTCCACCGGTAGGTGGCAGGCTTTTCCAAAAACAATCCGATACGGAGACATCCCGATTGGTGTCTTATAAGCAGTCCGGTAAGCCCATAAAGCATCCTCAAGCCTCTTGCTCCATCCTTTCGTTAGGTTGAACTGTCTTCTGGAGTATCTGTTTGATCTCCCTGTTGGAAATCTCGGCTTGCCCATTAGTTTGGAGATGGTAAGGTGTAGAAACTCTGTGCAAGACCCCATACTTTTTCATCAAAGCTTCCATGCTTCGATTACAAAAATGTGAACCCTGATCACCGATGATGGCCTTGGAACTCCAAACTGCGAGAAAATCGTGATCTAACAAAATCCACAACAACTTTGGAATCATCGGTCCGAGTAGCTTTCGCCTCCACCCACTTGGATACATAATCAACGACTAGCAAAATGTAAACAAAACCAAAAGAAACAGAAAGGGTCCCATAAAATCAATACCCCATACATCAAAAATCTCACGAGAACAATAAGGATTTCTGGGGCATCTCATTCCTTCGAGAAGTGTTTCCTGTTTTTTGGCATTGATCACAAAATTTACAAAACACATATGCATCATGAAATAGAGTGGACCAATATAATCCAGATTCCAAAACTTTCCTAGCAGTCCTTTGGGGACCAAAATGACCGCCACAAGCAAGTGTATGACAAAAGCTAAGAATAGAATGGAATTCATTATCATGCACACATCTCCTAATGACTTGGTCACTACAAAATTTCCACGAGATAGGGTCATCCCACACATAATATTTTGACTCACTTTTCAATTTATCAATCCCGAGCCCTAATAAAATATGTAGGGAAAACACCAAAGAACTAAGAAATTTATCAAATCGACAAACCAAGGAGTGTTACCTGTGCGGCTTGAAAAGCGCTCATCATGGAAGACATCATGGATAGGTAAAGTATCGCCTCCTTTTCAATACGACTTAGGTGATCAGCCACTAAATTCTCCGCTCCACTTTTATCACGGATTTCAATATCGAACTCTTGGAGGAGCAAAATCCACCTAATCAATCTAGGCTTTGCATCAAGCTTCTTCGGGAGAAACTTGAGTCAGTATGATCGAAAACACAACCACTCTAGAACCAAGCAAATATGATCGAAATTTGTCTAAAGCAAAAACAATTGCTAAAAGTTCCTTTTCAATGGTGGTGTAGTTGACTTGTGCAGGATCTAAAGTTCTTGAAACATAAGAGATGACATGAGATATTTTACCGACCCTTTGTGCAAGAACAGCTCCCAAAGCATAATTAGAGGCATCACACATGAGCTCAAATGGAAGTGTCCAATCTGGTGGCTGGATGATAGGTGTACTGGTCAATGCTTGCTTCAAGTGATTGAAGACATCCTTGCATTTCTGGTCAAAATGGAACTCCACTTCTTTTTGTAGCAAGTTGGATAGTGGAAGAGCAATTTTGTTGAAATCTTTTATGAACCGCCTATAGAAACCTGCATGACCAAGGAAAGAGCAAACCTCCCGCACGCATGTGGGGTAAGATAAGCATGAAATAACATTTATTTTTGCAGGATCTACCTCGATACCCTTGCTAGATATTACATGTCCTAAAACTATACCTTGTTCTACCATGAAATGACATTTCTCAAAATTCAGAACAAGGTTAGTTTCAATGCATCTATGTAAAACCGAGCGACTATCCAAGCATGCATCAAAGGAAGAACCATAGACAAGTAAAATCATCCATAAACACATCCATGCAATTCTCTAAAAGTCAGAAAAGATACTTACCATACACCTTTGAAAGGTGCCAGGAGCATTACGAGACCAAACGGCATCCTCCTATATGCAAATGTGTCAAATGGACAAGTGAAAGTAGTCTTCTCTTGGTCTTCTGGGGCTATATGAATCTGAAAATAACTTGAATATCCATCCAGAAAACAATAATGTGACTTGCCAGCTAGCCTCTCCAACATCTGATCAATGAAAGGTAGCGGAAAATGATCTTTTCTGGTAGCCTGGTTAAGCCGCCTATAATCAATGCAAACCCGCCAACCGTTCCGAACTCTTGTGGGTAGAAGTTCATTATTCTCATTCTCAACCTACGCGTGACCCAGATTTCTTGGGAACAAACCGCACGGGGCTCACCCATTTCTTGTCTAATATGGGATAAATAATGCCCACTTGAAGTAGCTTAGTCACTTCCTTCTTCACCACATCTAGAATCAAGGGGTTCGGTCTCCTTTGGGGTTGCCTTACTTGGTTTCGTATCCTCTTCCAATAAAATCCTATGCATGCATGTGGAGGGACTAATACCGGGAAGATGCGCAAGTGTCCATCCGATGGCTTGCTTATTCGCCTCAAAACCTGCAGCAATTTTTCTTCTTGTTCGGGTGCAGATTCTTAGCAACAATCATCGGCGACTTCTCACCATCTCCTAAATATGCATATTTAAGATCGTCGGCAAAGTCTTCAACTCTAAGGATGGAGGTCAGACAATGGAAGGCAAAGACAAGCTATTTGAAACAACTAATTCAAGAACATTAAATTCAAGACAGATTCGACTTCTATTTTCACATGCGGTATCATTCAAGTCAGCAGTTGCATCGTCACTCATACCAAGATAAATCTCAAAGACATGCAAAGCACATGGCTCAACATCACAAGCAACACATGTACCACAAGAAACAGAATCCAGAAAGTCAGCAATATCAGGGAATTCAGCATATAAATCAGTATAAACATCATCAACCAGCATCTCAATCACATTAATATGGAAAATAGAATGCTCCTCTAGGGGATGTCTCATGGCATCAAAAATTTTAAACTGTACCAAATCATCGCCAAACTCCATAGAAAGGGTGCCAGCATGCACATCTATCTTGGTCTTGGCGGTCTTGAGGAATGGTCTGCCTAGAATTAATGGAGCATGGGTTGCTGAAGACTCATCTTCCATGTCCAAGACGTAGAAGTCCGCTGGAAAAATTAAATCATTCACCCGAACTAACACATCTTCTAGTACTCCTGCAGGATAAGCAATGGTCCTATTTGCCAATTGAATCACTATACCAGTGGGTTGTAAAGTGCCAATGTTCAAGGACTGATAAATTGACATAGGCATGACATTAATCGAAGCACCCAAATCTAGCATTGCATGTTCAAATTTGGAGTTACCTATCGTGCAAGGAATTATGAAAGTTTCAGGATCTTTGCATTTTTGTGGCATGCTTGGTAGAATCATTGCAGAAACATTTCTGCCCATGCTTATTTTCTCAGTACCCTTAAGTCTTCTCTTGTGAGTACACAACTCTTTGAGGAATTTGGCATACTTGGGAATCGCTTGATTGCATCAAGGAGGGAATATTGATTTCCACCTTCCCGAATGTGTCCATGACTTCTCTTTCTATTTCTCGTTTTTGCGTAGTATGCTGGATTTGTGTGACTCTGTGTGGAAAAGGTAGTGGAATAGCAGATTTGAATTCTCGCACATTTCTTACGTATCACTG
This sequence comes from Ormosia emarginata, assembly GCA_029884605.1. NCBI lineage: Eukaryota > Viridiplantae > Streptophyta > Magnoliopsida > Fabales > Fabaceae > Ormosia > Ormosia emarginata. The sequence continues at coordinate 5,666,080 of JAQQTP010000048.1, forward strand.
ATTTTTGGACCGAGCTATCCACTTTCTTTTGTTTTGGTCACCTTCTCGGTTGATGCACTTGTAGTTCGGGTTGTGGTGGAGTAAGGACCGTCAACTTCTCTGCCACTTCTCAAGCTAATGGCACTTACATTGCCTCTTGGGTTGTTGATTTGTTTGTGAAGGCAATTGGTTCGACCCTTGACTTTTCAGCTCACTCAGAGTGGTTGCCATCTGCCCAATTTGAGTTTGTAAATTCTGGATGGTGGCATTGACATTCTGTTGAAACTGTTTCATTAAGTCTTCGAAAGGTGGCTCAGCTGGAGTGGCTGCTGGAACAGTAGCCTGGAGGGCTTTCTTGTATGGGTGGCGGCGCTTGAGTTGTGCTTGCCTAAATGCGGTGGTTGGTACTTGTTGCTAGGGTCTCGTAGCTTGGTATCTAAACTATGGTTCTTCTTGTTGGTAGAAATTTGTTGTTGTTGACCAAAATTTCCATATCTCGGGTTGGGATGGTCCCTCCACCCGGGGTTATAGGTATTAGAAAATGGATCATATCGAAATTTCTTCTTTGTGATTGCGATATTGGGGTCTACCCGGGAAAAATACCACCGCCGCAATGCATTGTTCGGAATAATAGAACCACCATCCCGAAGTGTAGGGCATGCATCAAGTAGGGATGAGATGAACAAGAGCAAATGCCACACACATTGCGAGCAATCTGCATTGGTGCTTGTTGTGCCATCGCTAAGCGCCTCACCAAAGAAGTTAATTCATCAAGTCGTGTTCCATTCTCGTTGGTCTACATGAGACGATTGAATTTCATTGACTCCTCCTGGTTGAGGTAATAATTCGTGTGCCAAATTGTTGGGTGTTGGCGCCATGTTTGCTATCAAATCTCTCGCTGCAGGGTCTTGTCTACTAAGGCTCCTCCAGGAGGCAAAGCATCCACCATGCTTTGTCATTTGGCGACAAGCCTTCATAGAAATATTGAATTAAGAGCGATCGGTGATTTGGTGGTGGGGACGACTCGAGCACGGCTTCTTGAATCTTTCCTAATATTAATGCAAAGTCTCCCTGTCATTTGTCTTATGCCACATATATCTTTTCTAATGGCAAAGACAGCTCAGAGGCGGGGAAAAATTTCTCTAAGAACAACCGCTTCATGTCGGTCCAACTTGTTACCGAACCTGGTGAAAGATAAAATAACCAATCCTTGGTGTATCAAGCAAGTGAGAAAGGAAATGCCCTCGGCTTGATGTCTTTCTTTCGAGATCCCATGTGGCTTCATGGTTGAACAAACCACATGGAACTCCTTTAGATGCTTATGGGGATCCTCACCGCAAAACCGTGAAACTTGGGCAACAAATGTATCAATCCGATTTTAACTCAAAATCAAGCATCAAGATCTGGGTATTGAATACACAAAGAGGCGGTTAGTTATATCGGGGAGCGACAAGAAGTTCCTTAAGAGTTCTATTTTGCATGTTATCACCATGGTTTTAATTATTCAAGATCTCAAGTTCACTCTCAATATTAAGATCAAATTCAGAAGCAATTCTTGCACTTAGCCTACGAGCTCTAATCAAGCTATGCAAGGTTCTATCAATCTCGGGATCAAAGTCAACCAAGTTATCGAGGCTCGAGACCTAGTCATGCATCACACAAAAACAAATAAATAAGCAAAATACACTAGACAATGGTTAAAAATGTTAGAAAAATTAATAAAAAGCAAAAGTTAGTAAAAACACTTCAAATGAAAAGATTACACTTACTAATCCCTAAGACAACGGCGCCAAAATTTTGACGAGCGCCGAACTCAGTTAAAATTATAACCGAAGTTATTACCTAAGCTTGTAGCACAGTGACAACACTGGATCGTCTCCTCAAGGATCGTAAATGTAATTTAATCAAATCAAGTGAAAGTTAGCAAAGGGGGGTTTGACAGTTTAAGATCGTACTTAACAAAATTAAAGGAAGAAATGACAATTAAAGAGTAGTCAATTTAGAAACCTATCCAAGATTGGGTGGATTCAATCATAGACCCTTCATATAACACTTCAAGCGTAATTGAATTGTTAATTTGGATCTAACCGAGATCTCTGCATCAAATCCAAAATTCATACTAGACGATCGTCTAGAATTCAATTAACAAGTGATAAACACAAATCCGCAATCGCATCATTCATAAAAATCTATGTTAATTTCAAGTACCGAATTCAATTAACTTAGGCACAAATCAGTAACCTAACCTCTTCAATTCTGTGATTAATTTAGATCAATCAGTTCTAAGTTTCATCACAAATCTCAATCTTCATTTATGTGATTAGTTTAGATCAATCAGTTCTAAGTTTCATCACAAATCTCAATCTTAAACCAAGATCAATCAGATCAACAAAAATAGAATCACCATTCATGCATTCAAGATCAAGAAGAAGAAAAAGAAGAAGAAAGAGGAATTCAATTATAAATCAAATACAATGCATAACCAAGGTCTCAAGAATCCAAACCACAATCTCTTCAAGAGTTCTAAATTGACCCAAAGTAGCTTAGCCCTCCATTACCATGAAGGGGAGCATCAAAATATACAAAACTATGAGAAACTATGAAGAAGCAAGAAGAAACTTAGAGAGAAAATGAAGGAGAATTACATCTTGTTCATGATAAATGGTGCCTTTTATAGAAGTCTAAGGTAACAAAATGACAAAGGGAAGTGGGTGGATGAGTGGGTGAGTGAATGGAGTGTTTGAGTGGATGGATTAGTGGGTTGGTTTAGTGGATTGGTTTAGTGGATGAGTGAGTGGAATGGTTGAGTGGTTGAATTAGTGAAAAATGCCAAAGGACTTTTGGTGAGTGGGAAATTATGGACATGAATGGGTGAGTGGATGGATGAGTGGATGGATTAGTGGATGAGTGGGTGGAGTGGTTAAGTGGTTGGATTAGTGTATGAGTGGATGAGTGGGTGAGTTAGTGGATGAGTGGATGAGTGGATTAGTGGATGGATGAGTGGATTAGTGGATGGATGAGTGGATGGTTGAGGACGAAAATTTCGTGTCTGACTTGGAAGCCAAAAACGACCCACTATACTTCAGAATCACGAAAAGTGTTCTTCATGAAAGTTGTAGATCCTTGTCTTGGCTATAAAATGGATAGCTGGTTCGTCCAATTTGGATTCCTTAAGCCCAAGATATGTCCCAAATACCGTAGGTTGCTCAAACCCAACTTCAGCACCTCTGTTCCGACTTGCAAGCTCAAAATGACCTACTAGACTTCTTTTTCTCAAAATGTGTTCTTCATGAAAGTTGTTTGTTTGGATCTTAACTATCCAATGTCCAAATTTCAGCCCATCTCCATTATTACATCTTGAGATATGATTTTTTGAGTGCACACTATTCGGATTCTACTGACAGAACCCGTATTTTGACTTCCATGTCAACTTAGGTCCCTTAGACATCTGAATCAGACTTCGAGCTCTTCATCAAAGTTGTAGAGATTCCTCTTAGCTTTCCTACAAGGTAAAATTCATGTTCATCAGATATTAGGAACTCAAGTTATGGCCAAAATACAGAAACAGTGTCAAATCTCAATAATGCTGGAAATATTCAATTAGGACCAATTTGAGCTCAAACTCACAAAATCATACCAAACTCAATCAATTAAGAATATGGAGAGTGTAAATGACTAAACATAAGGGTTTCTTAATGAATAAAATATGTGATTATCAAGTACCCTTAGGAACCCATACCATTTTAGTTCCAATTTTTGTATTAATGTTTTTCCTTACATTACATGTTGATGCACTATGACCCTTCTTTCCACAATAGAAACATTTAACAAATGGGCTACATGAAATGCTAGATTTAACAAAGAAATTTTTATAGGATTTGTGTTGATTATTCGGGTTATATCCTATTCTAGCCTTTTGAAAAACAACCCTTTGTTTTCCTAATAAAATATTTAAATTATCTCTTCCACATGAGAATTTAGAAAGAGTGTTCTTTAAATCTTCAATTTCTTTTTCAAGCATATGACATGAAGAATAAGATGAAGAAGTAGAAGCATGTGAAGAATGAGATGTGCATGCATCAATTAATCCTAATGTCTCATTTTCAATTTTTAATTCTTCAATTTCTTTATTCAAAATTAGAATTTGATTTTCTAAAGAAGAGATAGTTTTCTTAGATGAAGAAATTAATTTAGTAAGCCTTATTGATTCGTCATGCAATTCTTCAAAGGCATCTTGTAACTCATCATAAGAAGGAGATAAGTCAGAATTTACCTCGTTGTCGCTTTCTTCTTTTTCTTCTCCTTTGGCCATAAAACATAAATGGGCTTCTTCGCTATCTGAGCTATCAGTGGAGTCCATGTCGTTGTCATCCCATGCTATGTAGACTCTTCTTTCTTTGGAGGGTTTCTTTTTAACTTTCTTTGGAGGAAAAGGCGGTCTTCTTTGTGTCCCCTTTTTCTTTAGGTACTTACCAAATTTTCTTACAAGAAGGCCGAAATTTTCTTCATTAATCTCATTATTTTCAGTGCCTTCATCCTCGTCATTATGGTCATCATTTACTGAGGTGGTGGCTTTGAGGGCTATTCCCTTTTTCTTCTTGTCATTTTCTTCACTTTGACTTAGTCTGTTTAGTTCCAATTTGTGCTCGTGAAGTTTGCCAAAAAGGGTAGCTAATGACATGGTTGTCAAGTCCTTGATTGAAATTCTTGTTACTTTGGGTTGCCAAATCCTGCTAAGACATCTCAACACTTTGTTAATCAAATCCTCGTTAGTAAAATTCTTTCCTAATGATGCAAGATGATTAACAATGTGGGTGAACCTTTTTTGCATTTCTTGAATGCTTTCTCCTTGGTTCATTCTAAACAATTCATATTCTCGAGTTAGAGAATTGATTCTCGACCTCTTAACTTCACTAGTACCCTCATGGGTAACTTGTAAAGTGTCCCACATTTCTTTAGCATGTTTTGCAATTTGAAATTCGAAAAAATTCATCATATCCCAAAGCAGTAGTAATGATATTTTTGGCTATTAAATTATATTGAACTTTTCTTTTATCCACATCAGACCAATCACTTCTAGGTGTCTCGATTTTTACACCATTGACAACGCGTGTAGGTATAAATGCACCATTTTCGAAAAGACATCCCACACATCTAGATCAATAGCCTCGATAAAGATTTTCATTCTTTCCTTCCAATATGCATAACCATCCCCATTGAAAAAGGGTGGTCGATTTATGGAAGTTGCTTCGATAAAACATTTGATGAAGCCATGTACTCTTGAAGCGGCTAAGCTCTTTATACAAGAGTCTAGCTAACGATACCACTTGTTACCCAAGTGGCTTCAGTAAGAAGAAGAGGGGGTGAATTGAGTAATTAAGGATTTTAATAAAAGCCTTAAACGAATAAACTATACTGAATTTAATTATTAAAAGTCGTGATTAAGATGAAGATAAGAACAACAATTAATAATTAAATTGCAAGAATAAATAAAGTGCATAAAGATAAAAGATTAAGGGTAAAAAGCGTGCACAATATTTATAGTTGTTGGTTCGACCACCAACCACTTGTGGCCTACGTCCGATCCCAGAAACACAATTCGAGATTTTTCACTATTCAACATAGCTTTTTCCATATTATCGTGATTTCATCAAATCTACCACTATGTAGAGAAGCTTAAAATAGGTGCTTGCAACCTTTACATAACAGGGATACCTCACCCTATTTACTAGAGGGATACCTCACCCCCTTTGAAGGATACCTCACCTTCTTTACAACAAGGGATACCTCACCCTTTTACTAGAGGGATACCTCACCCTCACAAATTCACTAAGGGATACCTCACCCTTTTACAGAAGCAGAGAATAAATGAAAAATAAACTCTCACTTAGAGCAGATATTTCAAATTGAAGTGCTAATAAGCTCTCTAAAGGATATCTCAAGGTTTTGGCAAAAAGAGCATAGAAAATATGAAAGAATCACGTTTTAATCACAAGCAAATAATTCAAATGGTTGGGGCTTTTTCAGAAGAGACCCAAGGTCTCTATTTATAGAGCAATGAGAGAAAATAGCCGTTGGAGTAATTAAAACCATGTAATAATTGAAATTATGGTCGTTGCTGCCATTTTCGAAAGCTTCGTGAAATCCAATTGAATACATATTCGATTCGAATGCCTTATGAGGTATTCGAATGCCTCTTGCCAAAACACTTCGCCAAAATGTGACAAAAAAAAAAAATGATCAAAGAAGCTGGGTTATTCGAATACCATTAAGGGTATTCGAATACCTTAGTTAAAAGGTATATTATGAAATCAAAGTTATTCGAATACCATAAGAGGTATTCGAATAACTCTAAAAGATTTTGAAGAAACAAGAAACATTCGAATTGGAATCAAAGTTATTCGAATACTTTAGAGGGGTATTTGAATACCACATCTTGAAAAAAAAACGTATGAATTTGAAAACCATTCTATTCGAATACCTAGACAGGGTATTCGAATACCTCTGCTATAAAAACAGTTTTAAAAGCTTTCAAATGTCCAGAAAATGATTGTTTAAGTTTGGAAAAACAATTTTGAAAACATTTCTTTGCAACGCCAAATAATGAGGTATCCAAAAGGCTCTTTACAAAGATCCTAAGTCCTAAAGCTATTCTTTGAAGATCTTGGACTTGGTCTTCTCATCTTCATGTTTGTCTTCACGTTTGTTATCATCAAAACTATTGTTCATGATAGCTAGCCAATTACAATAGTTAGAGTGGAGAAGATATTTGAGAACATTCATAATAAGGACAATGACCAATATTTGACTAATGTTTTGTTGAAGATCAATCCCAAATTGATGAGTTGAATTCATTGTTAGGCATGAGCCTTCTCCTTCTCTTCCTATTGTTTCAAAGCATCCATCTTTATTTTAGGTATGGATATATCACATAGTATATTAGGTGGTCAACTCTTTCTTTTCTTTTCTTTTCTTTTCTTTTTTTTAACATTTTGCACACACACCTTCACACTTGTTTAAGAACAAGGTCAATGCTCTCTTATTCCCTAAGGTCAGGTAAGAACATAGTTTTCTTTTTCTTTCTTTCTTTTTTTAATCTTTAAAGGCACGTAATGAGCAAAAAAAAACAAGAAATGGTCAATTAAACTCAAAGGGGTTACACACGGAAAAATATACAAGGATGGCTAATTGGTCAAAGTAGCTATTTTTAAAATGCCTCAATCATATTTATGTAAACATGTGAAAATGTAGCCTCAAAAAGAATCAAAATAAGTTCTAGAGTAACAATTTCATGAGTGAAAATCACACAAGAAAGAAGAGAATGGTACAAATGTTCAATCCATTCATCAATAGGCTCAAAATCTCATAAGGCATATTTCTATCATTCTCAATCCATCAATTCAAAATTCATATCTAAGTATGTGATTTTTAAGAAAGAAGAAAATTTATGTTATGACCCAAGATATGCTTTTTGTTACTTCTAAAATAATTATTTCCTCAACTAAGATGCGTCTCAAAAGTAAAATTACCTCCGGGGTAAAATTTACTCCTTACTCTGCCATCCTTAATTGGTTTTGTTGTAGGTTTCTGACAGTTATCTCACTAAACATACTTCCCAATTTAAATGCGTCTCAAGAGTAAAATTACTCCTTACTTCGCCATTATTCATTGGCTTAGTAAATTCATGACAATCATATCATACTTCCATACTTTTTTTTAACTATTCTTTCCCCCAACCAGATCACAACATTATTCATAATGTTAAAATATAGATGAGTAAAGGATAGAAGATAGTACCTGTTGGAGAAATCTGACACAAATTTAAACAGAAACAAAGTACGATAAATAAAATTAAACCCATTAAAGATGAAGTGTCAGATGTGGCTTTCTTTTCTTGCTGCTTCCCTCACTGCTTCCTAATGACCAATCTATCTGAGCTAGGACTTTATCAGGTTCATAAACAAAAGCTTCTAATTTATCAATCAGCTCATCAATAGTGGAGGCAGAGATAAGAAGTTTTCTTGCCGAAGGAGTGATAAATTTCTGTTCCATAACTTTATTAAGAAAAAATAACAAAATATCAAAGAAATTATTAACATTCAATAAACCAATGGGTTTATGGTGGATGTTCAGTTCGGCCTAAGAGACAATTTGAAAAATTTCTTCCAAAGTACTAAAACCACCTATTAAGGCAATAAATGCATCAGAGTTGTCAAGCATTTGTTTCATTCGTCTATGCATAGATGATACCTGAATTTTTTCTCTAACTGTCTTTTCAGTGATGTTATTTTGAGCTAAAGGTCTAGGAATAACACTTAAAACTTGACTGCCTCCTATAAAAGTAGCAAGTGATACAGCCTCCATTAACCCACGGCAACCTCCCCCATATACAACATGAATATTTCTTGCAACAAGTGTTCGACCAAGAGCGCTTGTTGCATTTACAAACTCTAAACACTTCCCATAACTTGACCTACAAAAAACACAGATATTTTTAAGGTTACGAACAGAAGGCCCCATTTCTATACTCTTTCTCCTTTTGAATGTTTATGAGTTGGAGGAAAGTGAAGAAAATGAAGTGTTTAAATAAGGAAAAGAATGGAAAGAGTAATGATAACACCTATAAGGGTAGGTTGGTTGTTGTCAGAAAAGTTTAAAATTAAGAAACACGGAATCTTTTTTTTTGTTTTTTGTTTTTTTTAACTTTAAGAAAACCATCAGAGTAAAGAAGTCTAGAAACCCCTGAAGGACCTTGCTCAAAGGATCGTCTGTCCAAAAACTAAAATACAATAAAATCATACAAAGATAAAAGAAATATAATAATAAATGAAGACATACCTGTATGTACAGTTTTCATGGCGTATCTTTATACTGTACATCATGAATGCAGTAGTGGCATATATTTGAGTTGCATGTCACCAGTGCAACATATAAATTCCACAAAGATTGCCGAACCGACAACAAGAATCTTTGAATCCTTTCCGTCCTGCTTACGGAATAACAACCTTTTATCTTCCTGTAAACCTAATTAAAGGCATGTATTCTAAGAAGATGGTATCTGACCGCAGCTAGTCAGAACTCGCCATAGAGGCCTATTAATTAAAGTAAGTATACAACTCAGTTAATAGTTTTCGTTCACTGTAAAGACGAGACGCTTCTTTCTGTCCATCAGCGCTACAGAGCCTTGGTTCCAAGAACTGGGAATGTAGCACACGGCTCTCTACAGAACATGGCACACGAACTTTATTTACATACTGACATGTGAAGGTCTCCTCCAGAGTCTATGACAGGACGGGCATTCATCCGGGGCTCCTAATCTAATTAAAGACTAAGTACAACCGTAGTTTCGCCCTTTTTTTTTCAAGTTATTAGAAACCTGATGAAAGATAAGTGTATACTCACTTGAGATTGGAATGGAGGTAGTCTGCTCTTTCGGCTTTGTGCCAAAGCATTGTTGACCAGTATTAGACCTATTCAAGGCCAGCGCAACATAGGGCTCCCAAAAGGGACGAGGAGCCATAATGCGACTGACTACCTCATATGTGGGATACAATCTACCTACTTTGTTTTTCAATTAAGAAGGCTGGATCAGGATGCATGCATTTTCCTATTCACGTTGTGTTACCAAAGACAAACCCAAGATGTATACATTCTTTTTTTTTTTTCTTTTTTTCCTTTTTTTTCTTTTTTTTTTTTTTTTCTTTTCTTTTTTTTTCTCTTTTTTTTTAAGAAGAAGAAGAAGAAGAAGAAAATATGCACATGTTATTGTGGATGTAGCTCACATTTGCCTCTGGTTTCACATACAAAAACGGCTTAAACGCCTTCTATGAGTCGATGATAAGCTTCCCATCCAATTTTTTTATAAATTGGCAAACAGGGTCTTTTAGAGTCAGATTCCCAAGACTGTATTGCTTTTGTTCATCCTTGAAGAGATTCCACAAGTTAAGAAGTTCATGATACACAAGACCACAAGAATGCGTATCAAGAGTTAATAAGATATCATATAATGACTCCTTACTCAATCCATTCTTAATAAAGAAAATTTTATCCTCTCTGTTTGTGGAAACCATCCACAAAGAACGACATCACTTGTTACAATTCCATTATGCACATATGTGACAGACTTGTAATCTTTTTGCTCTTCTCCTTTTAGAATATGAACTTCTACCAAGACCTGGCATGTATAAGTCAAATGAAATTGAAGACTCACTTGCTAATTGGACTTTTGCTTCGATTATCCAATGTACATCTTCTTGTATACCTTTGTGCATTAACAATCTCAATCTTTCACATCTAGCTTTGTAAATTTTTGTTAGAGCATTTTGAGGAAGAGAAGGAAAATGTTTTCTCAGGTTTGAGAGAATGATATCCATTTTGAAGGAGAAGGAATCAATTATTTTGGGAAACTGAAAGAAAGCAAACCGACTTGAGAGTCACGGAGTAACGTTATCTGCCATTTAACCGGGGAGCTAAAGAACTGCAAAACAAAATAAAGCCACAAAATTAGAGTAAATTTTTCTCATAACAAGAATCAGAAAGGGAAATGAATTCTACCTCAGCAGCTTGATTTTTTAGAAATAGTTTAAGTCTTTGTCCATTGACCTTAAACACATTATCATTCCTTGGATTCTCAATGTCTATGGCCCCATAAGGATATATATGTTTGACAATAAAAAGGTCAGTCCACCTAGATCTCAATTTTCCAGAGAATAGGTGAAGACGAGAATTATAAAGCAAAACTTTTTAACAAATTTCAAAAGATTTTCTCAAAATAGATTTATCATGAAAAGTTTTTGTTCTTTCTTTACAAATTTTTGAGTTTTCATATGCATCATTTCTCAATTCCTCAAGTTCATTTATTTGCAATTTGCGTAACCTGCAAGCATCATCAAGATTTAAATTGAAAGCTTTAATAGCCCAAAATGCTTTATGTTCTAGTTCTACAGGCAAGTGACAATATTTTTCATAGACTAACCGATAGGGTGACATGCTTAAAGATGTTTTAAAAGCAGTACGGTAAACCCAAAGTGCATTGTTTAGTCTTAAAGACCAATCTTTACGATTTGGGTTAACCATTTTTTCCAAAATTTGTTTAATTTTTTTATTTGCTAATTCTACTTGTCCACTTGTCTAAGGGTGATAAGGGGTGGCAACTTTATGGGTAATACCATATTTCTTCATTAAAGATTCAAATGGTTTATTGTAAAAATGTGTTCTCCCATCACTGATGATAGCTCGAGGGATTCCCAATCGACTTAAGACATTTTTTTAAAAAAATTTGAGAACAGTTTTATGATCATTTTGTCGACATGGAATCACCTTAATTCATTTTGAGACATAATTAACTGCAACTAAAATATACACAAATCCAAATAAGGATGGAAATGGACCCATGAAATCAATTCCCTAACAATAAAAAATTTCAATGACAAGGATAGGGTTCAGAGGCATCATATTTCTTTTAGAAATAGACCCTAATTTTTGACAATTTTCGTAACTTTTGCAAAAGGTAAAACTGTCTTTAAATAAAGTGGGTCAATAAAATCCACACTGCAAGATTTTCGCAGTTGTTTTCTTTGAAGAAAAATGACCTCCATATGCTTATGAGTGACTAAATTTAATAACACTACCTACCTCATTGTCGGGTATACATCTCCGAAAGATTTGATCAAGAGAATATTTAAACAAATATGGGTCATCCCAATAAAAAAATTTCACCTCAGTCAAAAATTTGTTTCTGTCTTGATGTGACCATTGAGGTGGCATCTTTTCTGTTACAAGAAAATTAACTATGTTCGCAAACTAAGGCATGAAATTAATAGAAAATAAAAACTCATCGGGAAAAGAATCATTGATAGGTGTGCTATCAAAAGGTGAACCTGTTGTAAGTCTGGACAGATGATCTGTTACAACATTTTTGGTTCATTTCTTATCTTTTATTGTGATGTTGAATTCTTGAAGTAATAAGATCCACCGTATCAACCTAGGTTTGGCATCCTGCTTAGACATTAAATATCTAACAGCAGCATGATTAGTGAAAACAATATTAGAAGAACTAATTAAATGAGCTCAAAATTTGTCTAATACAAAAATTATAACAAGCAGTTCTTTTTCAATAGTGGTATATTTTATTTGTGCACTATTTAAAGTTCTACTTGCATAACAAATCACATGAGGCTTACCTTCCTTTCTTTGGCCTAAAACAGCACCAACAGCAAAATCACTTGCATCACACATTAATTCAAAAGGCAAAGACCAGTTAGGGGATTGCATGATAGGAGCCGATGTTAAAAGACCAATTAATTTTTTAAAAGATTTTTGGCATTCTTGAGTCTAATCAAATGGTGCATCTTTTATCAGAAGATTGCATAATGGTCTAGATATGACACTAAAGTCCTTAATGAATCTTCGATAAAATCCTGCATGTCCTAAAAAGGAACGAACTTCTCTGACTGTTTTTGGGGAAGACAAATGAGCAATTAATTCAACTTTGACCTTATCAACTTCAATTCTTTCAGAACATATCACATGACCTAACACGATTCTTGAAGTAACTATATAATGACATTTTTTCCAATTTAAAACAAATTCTTTTTCTTCACATCTTTTAAGAACTTTATCCAAATTATTAAGATAATTTTCAAAAGAATTTCCAAAAATTGTCAGATCATCCATGAAAACCTCTAAATAATGTTCAATCATGTCACTAAAAATACTTAGCATGCATATTTGAAAAGTTGTCGGAGCATTACAAAGACCGAAAGACATTCTTCAATATGCAAAAGTGCCAAAAGGGCACGTAAAAGTAGTCTTTTCTTGATCCTTTAATGCAATTGGTATTTGATTACATCCCGAATAACCATAAAGAAAACAATAATAGGGATGTCCTGCTACTCTTTCTAGAATTTGATCAAGAAATGGTAAGGGGAAATGATCTTTCCTAGTGGCTGCATTCAATTTTTTAAAATCAATACACATACGCCAACTAGATGAAACTCGCGAAGGTATTAACTCACCTTTTTCATTTTCAACCACTATTATTCCAGATTTCTTAGGCACAACTTGTGTAGGGCTTACCCACTGGCTATCGGAAATAGGGTAAATAATTCCAACATCAAGTAATTTAAGAACTTCAGCCCTAACTACCTCTTTCATGTGTGGATTTAATCTTCTTTGAGGTTGTTGTGATGTTTTAGCTTTATCCTCTAAATGTATTCTATGTGTACAAATTAATGGATTAATGTCTTTTATATTTGTTAATTGTAACACCCCAACTTTAGGATAAATGACTGTTATGTCTTGATTGTACTGTTTTATGTTTTTCTGTATGATATAAAATTTATTTGACTGTTTTGTGTTCATATTTGAGTGTTTTGTGTGATTTGCTCTGGCTCAAGAAAATAATAATTTTCGAATCGGGGAAATCTTATTTTGATTATTCGGAGCTGAGGGATCTTACTAAACCCAATTCTGAATAATACGTGCATCAATCTTTTAATTTTTAGGATCTAACTGTGCAATAAAATAATTTTATATTATTATAAAATTATTTTATTAGTCAATACAAATAAACGATAGTGGACCCAGAAATGTCTATGGGACCCACTTTTGGTTTGTAAGACCCATAATTGCTATGCGGGACCCACGTTTAGAAAAAGTAGTCAATATTAGTGGCTTGATTTATTTTAAGCCAATAAGAATTAAGTCAACGATGAAGGCCTGACTTGATCTACACCGTTGGATGAAAAGGTTAAGTTTTGAATGACAACCGTTGATCTAATCTATGGTTGTAATGATAAGCTTCTCAAGGAAGGCTTTGGATATCCACCATTGGTTTAATGGACGGTGGAGATTGGTCTCACAAAAGTAGCAAGAATCAATTGTGACCATTGGATGTGATGAATATAGGGAAGATCTTGACCCTTTATCTTTAAAGATGAATCTAGTGGTTAGAATTTCATGGAAAGAAGATCTAATGGCTTAGATTTGATCATATCATTGTCTAATATCAACCATTGATATGATCAATGGCTCTTGAATTTTGGATTATAAGAATATTAATTAATTAGTAATGTAACTAATTAACCAAATTAAGTTAAGTGTGCTTAGAAGCTTAATGGGATTAGTAGCTTAATTAATCATCATTAGGGAGGAACATTCAAGAACACATGACAAGGCTTATGACTAGGCTTTGTGACAAGGCTTGGATTAGCCAATGGAAGACAAGCTTGGTGACCAAGTTTTAATCTTGACCTTTGATCACATCTAAGGCTAGGATGGAGTCTTGGAAGGTCAAACAAAGTGGCCACCTTTCTCTCCTTTGAGCTCCACGGCCATGCATGCTTTGGAGACCATTTTCACTTCATTTCCATCTTTGCTATCACACTTTCTCTCTTCTCTCTCTTCCAAAAACTCAAACCACCATTGTTGTTCATCTTGGAGACCATTCGGCCTCACCACCTACACCACCATCCATCCATCTAAAATTTTATCCAACCTACTTTTCTAAACCTAAACACTATTCTAAGAACATCTCTAGTTGAGAGTTCTTCCAAAATCTATCATTTAAAGCTTGAAAAATCACTTTGGAGATTTTTCTTAGAAGGTGAAAATCCTTATTTTTCACTTCTAACTTCTTTTTCAAGGTTCTAAGCCATGATTGATCCATGGTTTATGATTTTCTCTTATAGTTATAACTCTTTAATTTTTATTTAAGGTCTTTTAGGTGTCTTGAAGGAGAGTCACGAAATCACTAGGAAGGAGAAAACAAAGATTTAATCTTCCTTTAAGGTAAGAGGGAGATTCAATCTCATCAACCATGTGTGGTGATGAGAAAATGGACTTGTATGTGTGTGAAGAATCCATAAGGATTCACTTGTGTTGGTTGTTTAAAAGCTTTTTTATTTGTATTTGATATTGTTTTATGCATGTCTACAAGCTTTAAAATATATTGCATGTGTGATATATACAAGATTATTACTTAGGATGTGATTAACATGTAAAGGATTGCATGAGTGTTCCAAAGAGCACAAGAAAAGGCTCACGGCCTTAACCAAGAAAAGGGAACCAAAATGTTCTCAATGATTTTCTAAAGAAAGGATTTAATGGAATTAGGTTAATGAATGAATTACAAAATGATTTAAAAGAAGAAGAATGATCCAAAGATCAAATGCCAACATTTTGTGAGTTTCGGCCAACATGGTTTTTAAATGAGTAATCAATCCAAGAATTATTTTCTAAGTGTAGACTTGATGTTTTACTCAAAAAGAATGCTTCTGTAATGAATTTTCAAGAATTAAAGAAGTAAACTAATTTTTATTAGAAAGGTGATAGAGTAGAAAAATGAACAAAACCTACTTGCTTTTAAATTTTAAAGTATAGTAAAAATTTCTAAAGTGGATTTAGAAATAATAAACCAAACAAACGAATTTTTATAAGAAAAACATAGAAAATACATTTTTAATAGATTTTATAGACAAAATGCTGTCAAAATTTATTAAAAACAGACAAATAAAAGAGAACGTTTTATAATCTATTTTATAATGTAAGGAAAATTATTTTACGTAGTTTTAAAGTAGTGAAAATAGTTTACATAGTTTTAAAAATAGAGATTTTAAAGCTTTTCGGTAAAGAAAACGATTTAAAAATCTTACGCGATTGATAAAACGATTTAAAAATCTTACGCGATTGAGAAAATGATTTAAAAATACTACATAATTTTAAAAATAGCAAAATATATTTACGCGATTTAAAAACATTTGTAAAAATGATGAAATTGTGAAAACGCGATAAAATTTCTACGCGATTAATTGGAACAGTGAGTTTTTACTATCGGGCCAAAGTGGTAGGCCCTGACATTTTTGGGATGTGGTACTGTCAGGTGGGACGTACTGTATTTAAGATTTTGCCATTAAGGGCATTTGCGTAAATATGAGAATATTTTCAGACTAAGGGTATTTTGATAATTATTATTTTTATTCATGCATTGAGTTGTGCCAATTTAGTTGATAATTGGTGATTTGATTGACGAGGCGAATTACACCGTGTTGTTGGCGTGATAAGCGTAGTGTGGTTCATTTCTGTATGGACTTGGAGGCATTAGTGTGCGGAGTATTCCATATGTGGACAGTTGGTCGCTCCTCTAGGCCGTGGTAACTGGCAATACACTAGTAATCTCGACACACATTATACTTAATCAAGATCTTGTAAAGTCTATTTTAATACAATGTCTGTAGTACACAATGTTGGACTGTGTGCTACTACACGATGTTGGATAGTGGGCTATAGACACGACGTTAGACATTGTAATAGTTTGGTTGGGTAGCCTGAGGTACTAATAGATCTTTGCGAGTCATTCTCTCAGATATCTGTGTCTAGCTCCATGGAGTAGGAACGAGTCGTATTATATTTATATCATGCATCATAATATTATTATCTCTAATATTATTATTCTATTGTATTAAATTCCTGTGATACTGTTATACTGAATTTCTGTATTATATTGCACTATCATTTATTGTATTATGGTATGCTTTAATTAATTGTTATATCTGTTGTATTTGGCGTTTTCTTATTTGCCATGTTGGTATTGATGTATGATTATCTCACCTCTCTATATGTATTGTGTCTGTATTATTATTTATGTTATAAAGAGTTTGAGGAAGAGGAACAACCTCTAAAGTGTGTGTATCCTGAGAAGGAGGAGGAGCAGCAGCAGGGTGATCAGTTCGACGAGGGTGAACCTTCTGATCATCCATATCCATTGGACTGATTATGAGTACGACGCTGTCGGGGTTTCTTGGATTCGTGAGACTGGAGTTTCACAGAGGTTCTGAGGCCTGGCGTTTGCGCGAGGATAGAGGATCGATGATCTTTTTGGGGCGGATGACTTTGACTCTGCGAGGAGAGTTTGATGCGGAGCCCGTATTTACTACTACTCTATATCATTGACTTCATGTGGTTGCTTACATATGTTGAAAACATTAAGCTTCAGTGTCATGTTTCCAAATGTTAGCTTCATCACTCCATTTTTGCAATTTATTAAAGCATTCGATGTTGCTAAAAATAAGCGACCTAAAATAACATGAATTGACTTGGAACTATTAACTATAGGTTCAATTTCTAAGACAATAAAATTTACAGGATAAATGAATTTATCAACTTGTACCAACACATCTTCTACTATTCCCTTTAGAATTTTAATTGATTTATCAGCAAGTAGAAGAGTTACAGAAGTTGGTTTTAATTCACCTAGATTGAGTTGTTGATAAACTGAATATGGAAGCAAATTAACACTAGCACCAAGATCAAGCAAAACTTGTTCAATTTTATGTTCTCTAATAATGTATGAAACTGTAGGACAACCAGGGTCTTTATGTTTCAAAACATTATTGCTTTGAATAATGGAACTTACCTGTTCGGTCAAAAAGGCATTCTTTTTCACATTTAATTTCCTTTTAACAGTGCATAAGTCTTTCAAAAATTTGGCATAAGAAAAAATATATTTGATAGCATCTAACAACGGAATATTGACTTGCACTTGTTTAAAAATTTCAAAAATTTCAGTTTAGTAGTCCAATTTCCTTGGTTTGCTTAATACTTGAGGAAATGAGGGTGGAAGAGATGAGAGTTTGGTCTTATTTTGGCCAGATGGCTTATCAACCTCTTCCTTATCTTGGAGAATTGATTCATCATCTTTCTCACAAGGTTCAGAAATTTCTTTTTTAACAATTTCTCCACTCCTAAGAGTTATCATATAATTGACTTAATTTATTTGTTGATTTTCTGAACTACCCTCATTTAGACTATATTGACCTTTGGGATTCAGTTGAGGTTGAGAAGGAAATTTTCCTTTCTCGTGCATGGTGAGTGCAAAAGTAAGTTTGGAAAGAGTGTCTTTTATGTCAATCATGGTTTGAGTGTTTTGTTTATTGATGGTCTCTTGCTTTTCTATAAATGCACTCAATATTCCTTCAAGGTTTTTCCTATATGGTGGGACATAAGGTGCATATCCTTGAAAATTTTGAGAATCATGTTGTTCCTAAGGAGGTGGTGGTTGCATAAATTGTGCTTGATTATTATTCCTTCAACTGAAGTTCAGGTGATTTCTCCATCCCAGATTGTAAGAATTTGAAAAAGAAGAGGTGAATGACTTTTTAAAATTGTTCATTGTATTTACTTGCTCATGCACAACTTCTTTAAAATCAAGAATATTAGGACATTCATTTGTTAAGTGTCCTAATTCATCACAAATGCCACAAATTTTTTTATTTTGCACAGATTTGACTTCTTTTACTTTCCCTAATTCCATAGATTCAACGTTTCTAGCCAAACTAGCGTACCTTGCATTTAGATCTTCTTCTTGACTAAGATGATATTTTCCTTTACCAGCATTTGCAAGGTTATATCTAATTAAATTTTTAGAAGGATTAGTACCATGCCAAGATTGAGAATTTTCAGCTAAATGGTTTAAATAATCTAAAGCTTCTTTGGGTTCTTTATCAAGAAACTCGTCATTACACATTGTTTCCATAAATTGTTTAGTTTTTGGTGTTAAACCTTCATAAAAGAAGCTTATAGTCCAACATTTTTCAAAACCATGATGTGGGCAAGAATTTAACAAATCTTTAAAACGTTCCAAACTTTGAAAATACACTTCATTTGAATTTTGGAAAAAAATTTGGATTTGTCTTTTCAAAGCATTGGTTTTATGTGTTGGAAAAAAATTTTTTAAAAACCCACCTTGCATTTCTTGCGATGTGTCAATTGATCTTGGTTTCAAAGCGTTAAGCCAAGTTTTTGCTTTATCTTTCAAAGAAAAAGGAAACAATTTAAGTTTAACAATCTCTTCAATACAATTTTTATCATTGAAAGCAACACAGACTTCCTCAAATTCTTTTAGATGTAAATATGAGCTTTCAGATTCTAAACTATGGAAATTATGAAGTAAAGAAATCGAACCCGGCTTAAATATAAAATTATTAGCAGTGAGTGGAAAGATAAAATATGATAGATTAGAATTTCGAGGTGGTTGCAGATATGCACGCATAGTTTGCAACGGTTGATTTTCTTGTTCATCATGTATACTTTCATTTTCAGCTCGTTGTGTTTGAATTTCATGTTCAACATGTGTACCTTCAATTTCAGCCATTGTGTCAATTATGTGTGATTGTGATTCAAACAAATCAATATATAAAGTACTAGGATTAATTTTAACCAAACGATCAGAATTTGAATCACGATACCAGTTAAGCATAAATAAGTGACATAAAATAAAAATAATGTATAAGTAGGCGATATAAATTGGCCGTCAAATATTAAAAAGGATGTGGTATAAACCAGCCACAAAAAAAATATTCACAAGTAAAAAGTTAAATAACGAGATAAAATAAAGAGTTAGATAGTTAGAGAGTTAATAATATAGAGAAACTAAAATACAGAAAATAAAGTGCGGAAAATAAAATACAAAAAATAAAGTGCATAAAGTAAATTTAAAATATGAAAATCGAGAGAAAGCAGAGTCCCACCAAAGTGACGAAAGAGAAGAGAAGAAGAAAGATTATTTCATTACGTTAGAAAGCAAAAATAAATGACATAAATTAAAAAGTTAGAGAGCAAAAAATAAATGACGTAAATTAAAAGTTAGAAGCAAAACATAAATGAAGTAAATTAAAAGTTAGAAAGTTAGTAAGCATAAAAAATAAAAGCAAAAAGCGTAAATAAATAAAAAATAAATAAATGACATAAATATAAAAATTAGTTAATAAGTTAGTAAGTTGTAAGTTAATTAGTAAGTTAGTTAGTAAATTAATAAATTAATAAATAAAAATAAAAAGAGTAGAGGAAGAATATACCTGTTGGTGAAGTTTACTTACAGAAAGAGAACCTCAATATATTAGAACTTCAAATCAAGTCCCCAGCAACGGCGTCAAAAACTTGATGAGATAATTAAAAGTTTCAAACCCAAGTGCAGGTTATTTCAAGTAATAAATTCTCAAGAGTCCGAGGTCGATCCATAGGGAATTGATGAAGAGAAAATTATTTGAGGTACGAAAAAGATTTGTCACAATACTAAAGATAATATAAGTTGTTCACAGATGAAAAAGATTTGCTTGGGTTATGAGATCCACTATTGGTAATAAATTAAAGACAATATTATTTCTTTTTATAACTCAATTGAAATCATACATAATGAAGGTTCCAATCGAAGATTTAACATTCAAAGTTCAATTTAATATGCAATCATATTATGATTCCTTTAATTATCTACCAACATTTGTAAATGAGTTCAAGCATTCACTGTGTCAATCCTATTGTCTACAATAAATCAAGATCTCCATCATACAAAGAAAGTTTATAAATTGATTGGAAACAAAATACAACACATATAATATCCATTTGATAATATATCATTTAAGCACAAGAAATAGAATAATCTAACATTATTTCATTACTAAGAGCTTCACTTTTTCACTCAAGCAAGATGAAGATTTAGTTACTCATAGACAAGAAGAAAGAAAGAGAGAAGAAGAAGAAGATAAACATAACTTCAATTAAGAACAATAGAAAACTACACAAAGGAAACAATTAACATACAAACATGAAAGTAAACTCTAAGCTAACTAACACCCTTAAATGATCAGTCTTTGCCTCCTTTTATAGAGTTCAAGGAGTGCAAGAAGACAATGAAGTTGTTTGATGATGAGAAGTAAAATCAAAATAGATGATGAATGAGCTGAAATTATGGACTTTCTTGGCTCCAAAATGTCTCTGCTCTTAGCTTATGGCATGCGTCAGAATTGAGCCAAGTGGTCTTCATGAAAGTTTTAGGAAATTGTCTCAGCTTTCCAGAGACTCCAAGTTTAGCTAAATCCAACAACCACAGCCCGAGATATGACCCAATTACTGCTCATGGGTCAGGCCCAAATCTAGCACCTCTGTTCTGACTTCCAAGCCCAATATCACCTTCAAGGAATTCGAACTGAATTTTGTGTTCTTCATGAAAGTTATAGATATGGGTCTTAACCTTCCATTTCAAAATTTCAGAATTATTGAACTCCTATAGCCCGAGATATAGCCTAATGAGTGCATAGAGGTCAAGCTGTCAGGTTCAAAATGCTAGATTTTGCTTCAACTCCAATTTTAGTTATCCAAACGTGTGTTTCAAGTCTTGAGGCCTTATGAAAGTTATAGAAATTTGTCTTAGCTTTAAAACAAGACCAAAATCACATCCATCAGATATTTGTAACTCAAATTATAGCCAGTTTACTGAAAAAGTCAAGTGAGAAGGTTATACAATAAATGAAATATATTGCTATCAATATGACTATTGCTATTACATGAATAGTTATTAGAGATTTATCTAAACTTTTCAACAAGACCAAAATCACATTAATCATTGTGGCCACTTTACTTAAGAATGCAATCACCCAAATTAATGATAATTCAAACAATAATTTCTTCAATGATCCAATTAAGCTTAATTTCATAAAATGTGACAAAATAAATTTAATTAAGTCAAATTGAACCTTAAGAAGCCTAGTGAGAGGATTATAAAATGAATAAAATACATTGTTATTAGTTGTCAGGATGAATGGTACCTTACATACAACTGAGGCACAATGTCAAAACAAAAGTAATTAAATGATATAAGTAAACTAAAGAAAACTAAACACTACAATGAATAAACAAAAAGAAAAATGTTTAAACTAGTAGCCGCATTCGATATTACTGATATTGGTAAAATCGATCCCCGATAATAGTGCTAAAAACTTAATGAGATCACGACAAGTGTACCAGATCGTCAAGCAATAAAAAAAAGTGAGATACCAGATATCGTTCTCAGGGATCAATGACCAAGTACCGATTCTCGAAACTAACTACTATTCAAACTAAGATTTGGATCAAAATGACCTCTAATAACGAAACAAGAGAAATAGATAAACTCATGCAATGACAATATTTTTAAGTTTTTCTATTTGGTAATTCAACAGACACTTGGTATGCGAAGCGAAAGACAATCAATTAGTGAAAGAGTTGGGATCAAGTTTCATTTGATTTGACCTACAGCATATCAATTGGGATTAACACAAGTTATTTTTTTTTATTTTGTTACTGAATTCTCTAAAATAATCAAATCCTAATTCCTTAGGCAATTGACCCTTTATTCTCAAATAAAACTCCTAATTCCTTAGGTGATTCTAAAGAGAAACAAGCATTAGAATTTAGAATTGAACAAGGCAACAAGCAACTCAATGACTATTCTTAGCCTAAAGAGAAGCAAGGTTCATAATCTCATAGTACAATTATATATCAAATTTTTATTCAACATATAATCCAATTATCATTCCAAAGAGAATCAGTCCCTAGAAAGCATTAAGAGAAGAAATAATGAACTCAAAATAGAATGACCACTTGTATTAATCATATCCAATATCAAATACAAACAGAATCCATCAAAATCCACCTAATCCCAACAAAAGGGAAGTTTAGCTAGACTTGGAAATAAAGGTAGAAACTAAAATAATAGAGAAGAAGATGCAAAACTCCATGGAGGATTGGAGATCTCCAACGTTTCCACATTTTTGTCCCTTCAAGTCACCCAATACTGCTTCTGTTTCTCCTTCTGACGCGGCTCACTCCTCAATTAGGTCAGAAACGATGAATTTATACTCTGGTACAAGTGCCTAGGCGCTCCATATTTAGCACCTAGGCACTGAACGTCTAGTGCGTATTTCTATTGTATAGACCTGAACGCCTAGGCACTTCATCCTGAGCGCCTAGGCGCTTCATCCTGAGCGCCTAGGCGCTTCATCCTGAGCGCTTGGGTGCTCAACATCCAAGGAATCTTTTCTGAGGTCTCCAAGATCGCCTAGGCGCTTCTTTTGTAGCGCCTGGGCGCTTGGTGTTCAGCAAAATTGCTCTTGACCTTCTTTCGAGGCTTTAAGTCCTCTTTTCTTAAGTGTTTTCCTGCATAAACCATGAGAAATAATGAGGATTCCTCATCTTTTCAATTAACTAAGCTCAATCATAACCTTACATCAAATTTTTCAAAATATTTAGGCAACAAGCAGCAAAAAGAGTAAAACTAAAGAGATTATTTCAAAAATAAAAGACATAAAATCATGTCTTGAGCGTGGTTATCAAGTGTCTACCAAAGAATACAAGCAATGTATTTAATCTTGGTTATAGAAACCTGAAAGGTGTGATTAATTGAAAAATGGTAGCACCATTTGTAACATCCTGAAATTTCATGTTTTTCAGTTATATGTAGTTTTATAATTTTTTGAGATTTTTGTGAATTATTTGATTTATTTTGATTATTTGAACTGTTAATGCGGGGCCAGGGGAGCTTACTAAACCCGAAACTGGAAACAGTTTTTACAATTTTTCTTTTTCTGAGATTTTATTTAAAAATAAAATCTAGGTACATTCTATTATTCGTTGGACAATAAATATTAGTTTTGCTAGCAGTAGCCTTTGTCCATTGGATAATAGCTTCCGGTAAATATTTAGTGGGAAGGTTCTAGATATGAACTTAGTCATTAGCCTCTTTATGACTCACCTTGCTTGTTGGACCAATGAGAAGGAAAGCTAAGTTTTGTGACTATGACTCATTCTTGAGTACCAATGGAGAGCAAGCTTAAAAGCTAAGCATGGTGGTGGTCAAAGATGGTGGCCATGACTCAAATCCAAGAACCAATGAAGGCAAAGCTAGGAGGAGTAGCTTGGACACTCACCTCCAAGTGACTTCCACGGCCAAGGAGTATAGGAAAGCCCTTGGACTTGTCTTTCGCTCATTGTTTTCTATCTTCACTTTCATGAATCAAAGAAACACAAAAACACTCTCACCTTTTCTCTCAAAGAGCTCACGGCCAAGCACCATTGAAACACCATCCAATCTTCCATAATTTCAACCAACCTCACTTCTTAAATCTAAACACCATTCTAAGACACTTTCATGTTGTGATCTTCATCAAATTCATCCATCTTCATTCACTTTTTCTAAGTTCAAGTTTGAAGACTTTTAGGTGAAGTTCTTGAACTTCACTTCTAATCATATTTTCAAAGTTCTAAACCATGATCTTGATCGATGGTCATTTTATTTCAAGCCTTAGATGTTAATAATTGTATGTTTATTTTGTTTCAAGAACATCTTGGTGGAGAAAGTTTACCTTAAAGGAGGCATACAAGAAGTTTTTGATCAACATCTAAGGTAAGAGGGAGATTATCCTCATCAACCAATCATGGTGGTGAGGAACAAAAATTTGTGTTGTATGTGATAGATCTATGTGAGGATTTATTCACTTGTTTGTATAAATTTAGTGGTTTGTACTTATTTGCTTTATGTGATTTTAAAACTTTGATATTATGCATGAATTGGTTATAGTAGAAATTTGATGATAAAGATATGTTATATACTTTGAAAATCATATGTGATAGACAAAATTTTTGGTTCCAAAGGCCATAGAGGCTCACGGCCATCAAGCTTGAATTAGGGTAACCAATGTAAAATATGTTATTATTGGTAGACTTAGCTGATTTTGTAACAAGGATATGTGTTAAGGTTTTACAAGTTGAAGAAGGAAGTGAATAAAGATTTATTATTGAAAAGGAAATAAGTTTAAAAGATGACTTGAAGTTTTAAGTATTTCATTTAAAAGTGTTTTAGTGAAGGTAAATGGAAAAGGAAATGAGTAAACTTTCTATTGTTGATCATCAAGTGATTTTCGTCCATAATGTTGGAAAATATGGTTGAGAAACAAATTGGAAGGTCAAAGTATTTTATTTAAGTGGATTTTTAGTAAAGTAAATGGAAAAGATTTTACTAAATTAAAATAATGCAATTTTTGGGAATAATGTTAGAAAATATTACCTAGAGAAATTTTAGCAAGAAAATGTTGAAATTAAGGTTAAATTTTATATTAAACTTGGAAAGTTTCAAAACTAAGTTTAGACAGTCGGAAAAAGCTTTACGCGATTGAAAAATAGTGTTAAAACTTTACGCATTTAAAAAATAATGATTTTTGAGCTACGCAATTGAGAAAATGTTTTAAAATTTTTATGCGATTGAGAAAACATTGAAAAATGTTTACACGATTTGAAAACGTAACAAAAATATTTCACAATTATGAAAACGCAATAAAAGTGTTACGCGATTGAGAGGAACAGCAGGTTACTATCGGGCCAACGTACTGGACCCGAAAATGTTCATATTTGGTTTTGACCAGTGGTGGCTCGTTTTTATGTGAAACCATGATGTTAATATTTAGTTGTGCATTGGATCATTATCATGCATAGAAAGTCGTGATGACTGTGTTTGTTGATGTTGTATGTCGAGGAGGTGAATTTACACTTCAGTGCTGGTGTGAATTGCATAGTGAAGATTTATGAATGATCTTGGGAGCGTCGAGGTGCGGAATTCCACAAGTAGTCAGTTGGTAGCACCACTGTGTCGTGGCAACTAATGCAAACGCACCGATGATCTCGACGAGACACTATTCCTATTCCCGATATGGTGTAGAATGTCTTGTATAAGCCATGTCGCGCATGATGAGAAAATTATAACACTTGACTTGAGGCTGACGATATATAGACATATCTTCTAGATCATTCTCTCTGAGGTTGGTTTTAGCTCCATGTAGTAAAAAATTAGTCCATTGTGTATATGCATAGTCAGTCGACATATTTGATGTGACATATGTTTATATCTATTGAATTATTAATTGATAACATGATTATACTTGATTATTTTATACTTGAATAATGCTATGTGTATTTACTGTTTCTTTGCTGCTGTGTTGGTATGTGATGCAAGAGATCTCACCTTTTTACTGTATTATTCTGTTTGATCTGTTTTATGTTTATGTTCCATAAAGACAGTGATGGTGGTGAAGCGGTGATCTTGGTTTAGTTAGGATGCAGTTTTGTGGAGGTACCGACGCATGGAGTGTCCTTATGGATATGGAGCGTTTTGAGTTTTTGTTAGGTTTGTTATCGTGCTTTTAAGTAGGATCCGTCACGAGGTTTGCTACTTTTTCTTTTTAAGTATATAAATCTTATGTATATATGTTTTATGTTGTTAGTAGTCTATGTCATGTATATTGATGTATATTATTCAATTTTTATAACTTGTGTTCTTTTTTTTATTTATTTAATTATATTATCCGCAAAAGAAATTTTGAAACCTGTACAATATAATATTCAATCTTTTATGAAATGGTTTTAGTTAGAAAGTTTTTGGTCTGAAATGTAATACCCTAAGGAGGGTGTTATACTCTTAAGGCGTAAATTTAGGATCCAGGAAATCAAAAGAGTGTAAATTCTATGGCATTTAGTATTTTCAGTTCTCATAAGCATGTGTAAAACAAGACTGCACGGATTTAATCAGGAAAAAGATAAAAAAAAAGGACAGAAACACCATATTAAAGCAGTTGGATAAATGCACATTACTTCAATGAGAATAATATCATATTAAAGCAAAGACTACTGTAAATCAAACAAAACACCATCCAGTTAATTTAGGTCAAACAATATTTAAAAAAAAAAATAGAAACAGTACTATCATCATCAAACCAATCAGAAAACGTAAGTTCAAAAACTTCACTAAAACATATAAAATTGAAAACAAAGTTGGTAACACAACAGTTAAAACTATAGATAAAATACAATTACTTTGATCTATTTTAAGACTTCAATATTGTCTTAAAGCTTCAGTTAGGAGTGTATAATATCAGGAATTGAGTTTTATATGGAAGGTACACTGAACTAATTTTCAAGATAATCAGACCAAAAATATTTTAACCACTTTTAAAGCTACTGATCAAGATTTTGATTAGATACCCAGATTCATAAATAGATACCCAAATTCAAAAATCCACAATAGATAGTTAGATACCTTTGTGCTGCTATGGAAATGGCGAGTCAGGAGACATTGCTAATTAGCAAAGCTTTCATACACTTTTAAAGGATGAGAGAATGGTAGTGCGAATCAGTACGAAGTGCACAGTGCGAACTTAATTGGGCGCTGATTGAGAAGTGAGCGCGATCCAAATCAATGGAGAAAATTTGAAGATGAACAGAGTGCAGTGAAGAACGATGAACAGAGTGTGATCCAGATCGAGAATGGATTGTGCGGTGTTACGTTTCTTCGTAGATGGCAGAAAGGGACTACGGTTCTTCGTAGATGTGAATTTGAGAATTTGAGATTGAGATTTGATTTTGTAAAACGAGGTTTTACTTCATAATGTGGTTCGATTTAATGAAGTTAACTTGACTGAATTAGAAATCGGTTAACCGGATTGTAAAAATATTAAAAACGGTTCAATTATGAGAATTAGTTCTTTCTAAAGTGATTTTAAATGGTTGGATTCGGTTTAGTTTAGGGAGTGGTTCGGTTATGCCCATTCCTAGATTAAATTTTTTTTCTTTTTTTGGTATAAAACCAGATGAGATGATTACTTAGTTATTTATTTATGGCTTTTAAAGAATTAAAAAGTTTTATATAAAAAATAAAGTATTTTTAATTTTTAATATATTAAAATCATTTTTTTATTAGGATACATCTCATCTTGTTTATCTCTGCCAAGTTGGGATGCTACGCCTGCAACGTGTTCGTTGCACATGTGATGGCTTCCTGCATCTGAACTTGTTTGTCGACCAAGGCAAGGACCAAACTTAAAAAGCTGTATAAAAGGATAGTTCATAGTTTGCCACATCAATATGCCAGCACAACAAGGCAATAAAATTGCCACTCCGTACGCCCCACCGCACCGACCTCACAGACAGCACATCGGAACTGACTAGTTTTAGTTTTCCCCCCTTATATATAGACTAAAGGGGTGGCAGGAAAACTCTGGTGTATACAGAATGTATTATATACACTTTCACGTAAGATAGGATTCATTTTATGAGAAGACTTATTTTATGTGAGTGTGTATAATATATTTATGTGTAATCTTGATAATTTTATCGCGTATAGTAATTACATCTGTTTTAATATCGATTATTATTTATTAAATAATCTCAATCGCATGAATAAGATAAAACGAATCTTTTTTTTTTTTTTGAAGATAAATGTTCATTAAAAAATTACACGTAGTTAATCACTTTTTGTTCTTCGTTCAATTTATTTAAGAATATAAAAATATAAGTAAAATTTAATCAATTTTTATGCGTAATTAATATTTTTTGTTCTTCATTAATCAACTTTTTTAAAATAGAAACAAAGTTTTAATAAAAAAATAAAAAATTTTAATTAATTTAAACATGGTTAATGACACAAGATTTTACCACGTATTTATGTTATAAAAAGTTGGTTTTGAAGAAAAAAAACTAAACGTAGGATGGTTAAGGAATATCTTAAAAAAAAAAACAAAACAAATTATATACACTTTCACATAAGATAGGATTCATCTTATGATAAGATTTATGTTAAAATTTTATGATCAGACGTGTATAACATTTTCTATTTATGTGTATCTAAGAATTTCTTGGGGTGACAGCCTACCAACCAGTGTAACCATTAGACTTTCACATTTTCTACCGAAGATTTTTATATTGTGATTTATTTGGTATCTACTGTGAAAGTTACATTTTCTTTTGTTTCCAACCTAATATATACAACGATCAATAAAACATAACTACAGATTTTTATTAGCAAAATTTACTGAAGTGTTGATATAAAACAAATCAAATATATGGAAATAAAACTTCAGCAAAATACATACATATATATATATATATATATATAAAAAAAATTCACTGATAACCTCAATTGAAATCATAGAACTTTGTATCAGCGAACACCTTGCACACTTCTAATTCTAAGATCAGATTTTTTTTATATCACTTTTTTATATATCATTTTTTATATTATTCTTTACATTATACATTACATCACTTTTTTTATTTAATTATAATTATTAAAAAATATAATAAAAAATAATATAAAATAAAAATATGTAAAAACATCATTTTTCTTCTAAGACAGTTAGTCATCTTTTCGTCACATCGCCATGCAGAAAAAATTAATCGTATGACAATTGACAAGGATTGATTCCTAAGTTGGTAGGGGAGATGACTATCATTTGATTGAGAATTTATAGATTGAGAACAAAGTAACAGGCCACTCGTTCTGCACTCTGTCAGACAAATGTCCAACCCTTATATGTTCAAATTAAACGTTACCATTACCCACCATTATTGAGTATCATAATTATTCTCTCTTTCATCATTATTTCATTGATGGTGCAGAACTGAAGATTAGGTAATTGAATTGAAACACTTCGAATGCCAAATTATGATGGCGGTGAGGGAATAAATAAAGTACTCAATATGGGAAAACTAACATAACAAGTTAAGATTTGATGATCGTGCCTGCCTTGACTTCAATGATGCTATTGGGTTGAGTACTTCAGTTTGCTGCGTCATCTTGAAGGAAGAACAAAGACACAAGCCTCATTTGCTTGTGATTGACACTAACACTACATGTCTAGCATCTAATATGGGTTAGGTTTAGTTTAGGTTGGGGTCAGTAATAATACATGTGATGGGGAATTACATGCATTTAACCACCAAACATTGCACATGCATTACCGGTTAATTAATCCATTATCAAATTTGGAAGATCATTTTTAGTAACAATAAGCAAATTCGAATGATCCTACTAGTTAACAGTTTAGTCTAACAAAAACCGAAGTAAATTGTTATTGTGCTTGTAATATACACCCTTATTTTAATAGCTATGCTTTATGAAATTCATTGCAGAGTAGCCAACCAGAGATTTCTTTGTAACAAATACAGGTCCCATGTTCAAAGGGAGGAGGCTCCAATAGGAACCCCCACTATCAACCAAACAGCTATGCCTATGCCATTTGATTCTACAAGAACCCACAGGAAAGTAAGATACATCAAATATGCAACGTGGAAACCCGTCCTTTCTGATTAGGTTCAAAATGCAAAATTGCTTCTACAACCCTGCTATTACCATTGTCCTTCCTATGCTTACCAATTATTCTCTTACCTGTCATACAATCTGAGACATGGCAAAACAACTACTTGTTTAGTTCAACAATGTCATCATCTTTCCAAGCTTGAAATCTGGATGGTGAGTGCTCCAGGGTCTGTCCACTTGGGGCCTGGAAGGATGTACTACAGTACAATAAAGGATGCAGTACAACTTGGTTAGCTGAACATGGAGGTTTGGTGGCACATTTTTCAATTGAAGACAAATGTTCAATGTTAGGTGGAAGCCAGGCAAAACAAATATATCAACCCCATTTTTGGAGTCCTCATTGCGGACAAACAGCTCAGACCCAATGAATTGCCTGGATAAATAACACAAATAAAACATTACCAGTTTGTTAAGTACAAAAATAAAAATAGCCACACACACCATACTTGAAGTGTTAAGAAACATAATATAAACATACACCAAACTGCCAATACTCTCAAATCTAACTATCATTAAAATAAGAACTGAAACACAGTCCGCACAACTAGTTCTAGATTTGCAGAAAAGGCTACATAATAAACTCAGAACACTAAAATGAAAGGTGAACTATAAAGAGAACATCTCTTTCACAAACAGCAAAAGCATACTAATTCACCTTAAAACACTAGCAAACTGTTAATTGTTAAAGGGAAAACTTCAGGTTGAGACTCCCAATACAATGTACTCCAAAGCAGATCCATCAAGCATCAACTCATATCTCAGCAATATTCTATAACTCTCTAATTAACTCTGCCTTGATAAAGAAGACACAGAAAGGCCTAATGTCTTCTCTTATAAAACTTCATTTATGCAAAACAGTAAAGATATTGACTAAAGAAGGAGAAAACAATGGTCCAAGCCAGGATCATTATAACAAAACATGACATGTACTCTTAATATGCATCAGAATTAAAATTTTCAATAAAGAGCTTATATTAATGCCAATTGTCTAAGTAATTTACATACCTTACATCAACGAAGTACTTGGGAATCCAAAAATGAATGTGCATCCATTTTATCAAAGTACTAAAATTAGTAGTAAAGTATTCCTGGTAACTTCAGATGGAGTTTTCTCATTACACAAACATTGACAACCTCTCTATCTTTACAACAAGTGTTCCAAGTTCGATATATAGGCTCCAGGTAAAAACAGTTCTTGTTTTGGTCGAAAGAATTTAACAGCAAAGAAAGACTTTTTCTGGCTTCATGATCCACATACCATAACCGCCTCATCAAATTTTGCATTGTTAAGGCTTGTAAGTTACAAGAGTTTTTATCAACAAAATTATTCCATGAGAATGCCTATCTATATTAGAAACTGCAACACCAGCAGTAAATGCTAATATTGAACAACTTAGAGCATGCGCTGCAAGGACTGCAGAGCTTTCACTGTCCTTCCCAATGAAAGATGTCCCAATTAGATCCAATTCTTCTGCTAGCCTATGCAATTGAAAAGAAATACGAGAAAAATCTTGATTAGATAATACTTCAGGCATTCAAGCATATCATTGCTCTCAACCTCTACTTGATTGCAATTCCAATCTATGTTCAATGAACCTTCTCTCAAAGCTTTAAGTATATCCACTAAATTTTCCAAAATTCTATCTCTTAACAATAAATACCACCTCTGGAAACAAAATGCTTGAGAACTTGTTACACATGCTTCTAAAATTCCCAAGGAAGAGGAAAGTGCTGCATGTGAGGCAGCAAGCTTATCACCGTAATGACAGCCATTGATACGCCCAGCAGTTCTTGGATCCGTCTCATCCAAGTAATCGCTAGAAGTTAAAGGAAATTTGATATTCTCCAACCACTCCATTAAGGTGGTTCCCTGTTTCGGTAAAAGAAGAAGCTTGATTTTTCCTTCCGAATGAGCATAATGGAATAAACTCTGTCTATGTGTGAACTTTGTTACAAATATTTACATAGTCAATTTCAAACCTAAATAAAAGAGAAGGGTTGCGTTAAGATCAAAAAAATATAGTTGAGTTTCTTTTATTTTCTTGCTTTTGAGAGAGATGTGTTCACGTTACTAAGGTCATTTTTTCCTAAAGCAATCATACGAAGAAAAGCTAAGTTAAAACATCTCATATCTCAACTTAAGGTATAAAGTTAAATGAGTAAATCTTGAATCCCCACTTAAACTCTTTATTAAAGAGACATTGGATCTTTAATGCAATTATACGAAGAAAAGTTAAGTTAGAGGATTTCATATCTCTACTTAAACTCTTTATTAGAAGGATATTGGATCCTAAAACAATTCAAGAAATAAGCAAACAAAGAAATGTTAAAGCCACAGGAAGGCGTTGGCACTTTTAGGCACGACAACATTAATGCAATAAATAATAACAACAAAATTGAAGAAACAAGAAATAAATTAAAAGCCACGAAGGGTCATTTGTCCTTAAAATCCCAAAAGGGGACCCATAAAGGGGCCACAACCATTAACAAAAAGAAAATTGAAAAAGGGTTAGGCTTTAGGATCAGCGACCTCGGCATTGGTGACCTTGGCAATGGAATGAGTAGCTTTAGCATTGACCTTGGCAATGGAATGAGTAGCTTTAGCATTGTCAAAGGTCTTTTTTGTAAATTTGTCCCACTCCTCAGCGGGCTCTTTTCTCTCCTTCGCCCAAGCCAACTTAGCCACCTCGAACTCGGTAGATTTCTCTTTAAGCTCGATGACCTCCTTGTTAGCAGCATCCAATTTAGGTCGCAACTCATAGGCTTCTTTCGTCTTCACCTCGAACTTCTTTACCTTGGCCTTGCCTTTATAGCCTTCAGCCCTGGTACCCTCATCCAACACCTTATGATCCACCACCTTCAGGTCATTTCAGGTGCTGTTCAGATCTTTGGCAAGCTTGTCCTTCTCAGCCTCCAAGGCCTTGATCTGATTTGCTGAAGTGCGAAGGTCGGCCTCTAGAACTGTAACCCTCTTGTCGTCTGCCGTCAACGTTTCCAAATAATGGATGATGCTTGCCAACTGTAAGGACAACCTCTGCGCCCTCAAGAAAAGGTCGATAGGGGAGTAATCCTTCAAGGCAACCAAGTCACCCTCCGTCCTTAAGTAGGCATCTATATGACCACGGACGTCGAAGGACTTGTCCCAAATGGTTGATTGGGAATTGTCCTCCCACGTGGATAGGTCGAGGAACATAGTTTCCTCTGCCGAAGTCTCAAGCACGGAAGTTGGATTGGAAACAGTGGCAACCATGGTGACCATGGTGGCCATGGCGGCTTTCTTCTTCGAACGACCCTCACCCGTCGATTTGGAATGCTTTCATTTGTGGGAAGGGGCTGAGGGAGCAGTAGGGGTGGACAGAGCTATTGGGACGGCCTTGGAGGTAGGGACATCCTGACTCCCTTGTTGAGCACTCGTATCATGGAACCTAGAGTCCATCTTAGTGGCCTCTAAGTCCATTCTGATCTCCTTTAGTAGCCTCCCCAGCCTTGACATACTGCCTGGTGGAGTCATGCTATCTGCAAAACAAAAGGGAAACGTATATCAGAAACACCGTAAAAAAGAAAGATAGAAAATAGCAAGACAAATAAAAATTAAGTCCTATAAGTATGGTGCACACCCAGAAGGGCCTCAACTTCCTTAGGGTCGAAGCAAATTAGTTGGCTGCACTCAAAGCTCGTCTCCTTAGTCAGTGCTTCAAGGATATTGAATGTCATTTGATCATCCTCTGATATCTTCCTCCATTTTACCGCAATGTCCTTCTTATTACGGAAGTTTTGGTTCTAGTATAGATTGAATCGGGGCTCCCAGTTATTGTTCAGATAAAAGGGGAGGGCTCTTAGTGGTTGCAAACGAACTTGAAAGAGCATATGAACGCGTAAGTGTTAGGGTGTAGCTGAGATGGAGTCGCCAGAATGGTGTTAAGAACTGCCATATGGAAGGCGGAGAACGGAAACCAGATCGTAAATCTTGTAAACAACATCTCATACATATACAAAAAATGAGATTCAGACGTCCACTACTGGAAAATCCTATCGTTCTCATCACATAGGACAATGACATAGTTCTCCTCTAGAGTCTCGTACTCTATCATATCCATGTAACTTTGGAGCTTATTGGCCTTCTCTTTCATGTTCACTATGGAATGTGTTCCCAAGGGCTAGCCGCGAGTTAGCTCCAGCAGCAGCGAAATCTACCAAAGAAGGGGGAAAGACAAAGGGCTTTTGGTTTATAGAAATTTAGGAAGTGAGAGAAGCAGAAAGTGAAAGCTACTTCCCTTCACCCCCTATTTATAGAGAAGGCCCAAGTGTAACTACTACGTAAGCTGGGGGGCATTTTCGAAAGGGCGCTTTAATTTGAAATTATGACAATGTGCGGAAACCCAATGTCTACTGCATGCTTGCCACTCTTTGGAAGCCACGTGGTAAAACAACTACTGTAATGCAGGCAAAATGACAACTGCTTAGAGATGGAACATTCCAGGCCAAACCAAACGACGCCCTTTTTTCTATCTTGGATAAAGTCCCATAACGAGATCCAGAATAAAGCCATGATGGATCACCATGACCAAGATCTCGGACCATACTGGAGTATTCCCAACTCCTTCATCTCGCCTCTCATCTCCATGGTCAAGAGCCAAGCCGCCTGGCCCCAGTGAGACGCAAAAGTGAGACGTCAGTCCCCCGTGATTTAGAGCAAATCGCCTAGACATCGAGGCACCACAGAGGATGAAGATAACAGTAACCTTAGCACTAAACCCACGATATCGGAGCTCGGCAAGTTGATGTCAATCAAAGCACCGACTTGAGAGCAGTGTTCTATATTGGGATTTGAGGCTCAATTGGCCAAGCCCACTAACAATTAAGACAATGATCCTACATTAGGGACAAAAGGAATGTCCCCTACCCAGGGACATGGGAAAGATCAAATTTAGGCTAGGATAGTGCTAGGAAGTTTTATTCCTCTGTTGAAATGACCTTGCTACCCATTTTTTATTAGATGGAACCTACATACCTCCTCCTCATATAAATATGGCATTGTAACTTTATGGTAAGGATTTTTTTCTTGATATTTTATTCACTATAGTCCTAGCTTACTTAAGCATTGGAATGTCTTTGCAGATACCCAACACTCTGTTCTAACACTCAAGGGAATTGTTGGTGTGGAGTTCAACACCCCTATGTGCTCATTACTCAGTCAAACTTCAAGATAGAACAATGTCCAATAGTAATGTGATAATCACATATTTTATACATTAATAAATCTTTTTTTTTAGTCATTTACACTCTTCATATACTTAATTTATTAAGTCTGGTTATATTTTGTAAGTTTGGATTCAAATTAGACTTAATTGATTTTTTCAGTACTATTTTGGTCTTACATTGTTTCTGCATTTCGACCATATCTTGAGTTCTATATGTCTTATAATTATATATCTTATCTTGTAGGAAAGATAAGAGAGAGCTCTACAACTTTCATGAGACCTCCAGGGCTCAATCGAACATCTAGTGGAGCAAAATGGGCTTGGAAGTCAGAATACGGGTTTTGTGACTGAAACCTGAACAGTATGCAGTAATCAGAGCATAACTCGGGCTATAGGAACTTCATTAGACTGAAATTTGGATACTTGAAAGTTAAGACCTATATCTATAACTTTTATAAAGAACACAAAACTCAGATCGGACTCTTCGAAGGTGATATTGGGCTTTGAAGTCAGAACAGATGTGTTGTACTTGGACCTAAACACTGTTTAGTAATTGGGTCATATCTCGGGTTGTAGGTGGCCTTTGGAGCTGAAACTGGTGCCATTGGAAAGATAAGACAAAATGTTACAACTTTCATGAAGACCATGTTTTATAAATCTGATGGCATCCATGAGATTAGCACTGAATGATTTCGGAGACAAAGAATCTCAATAATTTTCCACTCACCAACTCACCATTTGGCATTTTCCACTCATCCACCCACTCCTCACCCACTCAATAATCAGCCCCCTTGTCATTTTGTATCGCTAATCCTCTATAAAAGACTTCATTGGCTAATCATTTAGGAGACTTTGGTTTTAGACTTAGTTAGGAAAAATTATGTTCATGCTTGTATATTGTCTTCTTTTGTTGTAATTTTCTTTTGTTCTAATTTGAAGTTATGTTCATCTTTCTCTTCTACTCTCTTTCTTTCTTCTTGATTATGAGTACTTAATTTTCATTTTGCTTGGGTGAAAGAGTGAAGCTCTTGGTAATGAAATAAGGTAAGATTATTCTAATTCTTGTGCTTAAATGATATATTATAAAGTGGACATTATATGTGTTGTATTTTGTTTCCAATCAATTTAGAAACCTTCCTTATATAGTGGAGATCTTGATTTATTGTAGACAAGAGGATTGACACAATGAATGCTTGAACTCACTTATAATTGTTTATAGATAATTGAAAGAATCATAATATGATTGCATATATAATTGAACTTTGAATGTTATATTTTCCGATTAGAACTTTTTTTATGTGTAGATTTCAATTGAATTATAAAGAGAAATAATCTTACCTCTAATTTATTACCAAAAGTGAATCTCCTAACCAAAACAAATCTTTTTTCATTTGTGAATAACTTTTATTACTTTTGGTATTGTGACAAATTATTTTCTTACCTCAATTAATTTTTCTTCATCAATTTCCTGTGAATCGACCTCAGACTATTGATAATTTATTACTTGAGACAACCTGCACTTGGGTTTGCATCCTTTAATCAGCATCAAGTTTTTGGCGCCGTTGATGGGGACTTGATTTGAAATTTTAATTTATTGAGATTCTCATTCTTTAATAAAATCTATTCTTTCTTCTCCCTCACTACAGAAAAAGATCGGTTTGTCGGTCCTTCGGTTTCTTTACTAACTCTCTAACTTTCTAACTATATAACTTACTAACTTACTAACTTGCTAATCTACTAACTTGCTAACATACTAACTTTGCTAACTTTTATATTTATGTCATTTAACTTTCTAACTTTTATATTTATGTCATTTATTTTTGCTTACTAACTTTTATTTTTTGCTCTCTAACTTTTAATTCATGTCATTTATTTTATACTCTCTAACTTTTTAATTTTTGTTATTTATTTTTGCTTTCTAACGCAATTAAATAATCTTTCTTCTTCTCTTCTCTTTCCCGACTCTGGTGGGGCTCTGTCTCTCTTCGGTTTTTATATTTTAAATTTATTTTCTACAATTTACTTTCTACAATTTACTTTCATTTTACTTTTTTACTTTCTCGCATTTTCTAATTTACTAATTATTAACTCTCTAATTATCTAACTTTTTAATTTATCGGTTATCTTTTTGCTTTATCAGTTATCTAACTTTTTACTTGTTAATATTTATTAGGTGGTTAGTTTATATCACATCCTTATTAATATTTAATGGCTAATGTAAACCACCGACTTATACATTATTTTTTTTATTTTAAATCATTTATTTATGCTTAATTGGTATCGTGATTTAAATTCTGGTCGTTTAGTTAAAATTAATCCTGGTACTTTATATATTGATTTGTTTGAATCACAATCACACACAATTGACACAATGACTGAAAATGAAAGTGTACATGATGAACATTTGCAAACCTTGTGTGAATATTTACAACCACCTCAAAATTCTAGTCCATCATGCTTTATATTTTCACTCAATGCCAACAATTTTATATTTAAGCCAGACATGATTTTTTTACTTCTTAATTTTCATGGTTTAGAATATGAAAGCCCATATTTACATCTAAAAGAATTTGAGGAAGTATGTATTGCTTTCAATGACTAAAATTGCGCTGAAGAGATTGTTAAACTTAAATTATTTTCTTTTTCTTTAAAAGATAAAGCAAAATATTAGTTTAACACTTTGAAACCAAAATCAATTGGCACATGACAAGAAATGTAAGGTAAGTTCTTAAAGAAATTTTTTCCAACACATAAAACCAATGCTATGAAAAGACAAATCCAAATTTTTTTTCAAAATTCAAATGAAGGATATTTTCAATGTTGGGAATGGTTTAAATATTTGTTAAATTCTTGCCCACATCATGATTTTGAAAAATGACGTACTATAAGCTTCTTTTATGAAGGTTTAACACTTGAAACTAAACAATTTGTGGAAACAATGTGCAATGTTGAGTTTCTTGATAAAGAACCTGATGAAACTTTAAACTATTTAAACCAGTTGGTTAAAAATTCTCAATCTTGGCATGGTACAAATATTTCTGAAAATTCAATTAGATCTAACATTGCAAGTGCTAATAAAGGAAAATATCACCTTAGTCAAGAGGAAGATCTAAATGCTAGGTTTGCTAGTTTTCATAGAAAAATTGAAGCAACGGAATTAGGAAAAGCAAAAGAAATCAAATCTGTGCAAAATGAAGAAATTTGTGACATTTATGATGACTTAGGACACTTAACACATGAATATCTTAAGATTCCTGCTTTTAAAGAAGTTGTACATGAGCAAGTAAATGCAATGAATAATTTTAAAAAGCTATTTACCTCTTCTTTTTCAGATACATACAATCCAGGATAGAGAAATCACCTGAACTTCAGTTGGAGGAATAATAATCAGTCACAATTCGTGCAACCACCACCTCCTCAAGCACAACAGGACTCTCAAAATTCTCAAGGATATGCACCTTATGTCCCATCATATAGGGAAAACCTTGAAGAAACACTACATGCATTCATAGAAAAGCAAGAGGCCATTAATAAACAAAACAATCAAATCATGATTGACAAAAAAGAAACTCTTGCTAAACTTTCTTCTGCATTCACCATTCACGAGAAAGGAAAATTTCCTTCTCAACCTTAACCAAATCCCAAGGGTCAGTATAGTCTAAATGAGGGGAGTTCAGAAAATTAACAAATGGACTAAGTCAAGTCAGTGATAACTCTTAGGAGTGGAAATGTTGTTAAAAAAATAAATTCTTGAACCTTGTGAAAAAGAAGATGAACCAATTCCCCAAGAAAATGAAGAAGTTGACTAAAAAGAGACCAAACTCTCGCTTGCATTCTCATTTTCTCAAGCATTAAACAATTCAAGAAAATTGAACAATAAAATTGAAATTTTTTAAATTTTGAAACAAGTGAAGGTCAATATTCCTCTGTTAGATGCTATCAAACAGATTCTTTCTTATGCCAAATATTTGAAGGACTTGTGCATTGTTAAAAGAAAACTAAATATGAAAAAGAAAGCATTTTTGACTGAACAGGTAAGCTCCATTCTTCAGAATAATAAGGCGTTGAAATATAAAGACCCTGGTTGTCCTACAGTTTCATGCATTATTAGAGAACATAAAATTGAAAAAGTTTTACTTGATCTTGGTGCTAGTGTCAATTTGCTTCCATATTAGTTTATCAAGAACTCAACTTAAGTGAGTTAAAACCAACTTCTGTAACTCTTCTACTTGCAGATAGATCAATTAAAATTCCAAGAGGAATAGTGAAAGATGTGTTGGTTCAAGTTGATAAATTCATATATCCTGTGGATTTCATTGTCTTGGATACTAAACCTCTGGTTGATAGTTGCAAGTCAATTCCTGTTATTTTAGGCCGTCCATTTTTAGCAACATCTAATGCTTTGATAAATTGCAGAAATGGAGTGGTGAAGCTAACATTTAGAAACATGACACTGGAGCTCAATGTTTTTAACATATGCAAGCAACCACAGGAAGTCCTTGATGAAAAAGAGGAAGTTGAAGGAATTGAAGCGATTATAGATGATCATATTCAAATAAGGAGTTCTTTTGACCCATTAGAAATTTGTTTAGTTAATTCATTTGATTCAAGCATGCAATTAGAAGATGATATCTCTGAAATATGTTCTTTGCTTGATTGTACACAGGTAATGGAGTACAAGAGATGAAAGCCAAGATTTGAAGAGTTAAAGCCCATGAAGAAGTATCCACACCGGAACTAAAGCCATTACCTGCTGGGTTGAAGTATACATATTTGGGAGAAGAATAAAGCTTTCCAATGGTAATTTCCTCGTTTCTTACTGAAGAACAAGAAAGTATGTTAACAGAAGTACTTAAAAGATATAAAAGTACAAATGGATGGACATTAAAGGACATAAAAGGTATTAATCCATTAATTTGTACACATAGAATACATTTAGAGGATAATTCTAAAACTTCTCAACAACCTCAAAGAAGATTAAATCCACACATGAAAGAGGTAGTTAGAGCTGAAGTCCTTAAATTGCTTGATGTTAAAATTATCTATCCTATTTCTGATAGCCAGTGGATAAGCCGTACACAAGTTGTACTAAGAAATATAGAATAACAGTAGTTGAAAATAAAAAATGTGAATTAATACCTACGCGAGTCTCATCTAGTTGGCGTATGTGTATTGATTTTAGAAAATTGAATGCTACTATTAGGAAAGATCATTTCTCCTTATCATTTCTTGATCAAATTCTAGAAAGGGTAGCAGGACATCTATACTACTATTTTCTTAATGATTATTCAGGTTATAATCAAATACTAATTACATTAGAAGATCAAGAAAAGATCACTTTTACATGTCCTTTTGGTACATTTGCATATAGAAGAATGTCTTTTGGCCTGTGTAATGCTCCGGCAACATTCCAAAGATGCATGTTAAGCATTTTTTATGACATGATTGAGCATTATTTAGAGATTTTCTTGGATGACTTGACAGTTTTTGGAAATTCTTTTGAAAATTATCTTGATAATTTGAAAAAAATTCTTAAAGATGTGAAGAAAAAAGATTTGTGTTAAATTAAGAAAAATGTCATTACGTGGTTACCTCAGGAATAGTGTTAGGTCATGTGATATCTTCTAAAAGAATTGAAGTTGATAAGGCTAAAGTTGAATTAATTGCCCATTTGCCTTCCCCAAAAATAGTTAGAGAAGTTCGTTCCTTTTTAGGACATGTAGGATTTTACAGAAGATTCATTAAGGACTTTAGTGCCATATCTAGACCATTATGTAATTTTTTCTTGAAAGATACACCATTTGATTGGACTCAAGAATGTCAAAAATCTTTTGAAAAATTAATTGGTCTTATGACATCTACTCCTATCATGCAATCTCATGACTGATCTTTACCTTCTGAGTTGATGTGTGATGCTAGTAATTTTGCTGTAGGCGCTGTTTTAGGCCAAAGAAAGGAAGGTAAGCCTCATGTGATTTGTTACGCAAGTAGAACTTTAAATAGTGCACAAATGAACACTACTACTAAAAAAGAACTACTTACTGTAATTTTTGTACTAGACAAATTTTGATCTTACTTAATTGGTTCTTCTATTGTGATTTTCACCGATCATGTTGCTGTTAGATATTTGATGTCTAAGCAGGATATCAAACCAAGATTGATATGGTAGATCTTGTTACTTCAAGAATTCAACATCACAATAAAAAAAAAATAAGAAAATAGCCAAAAATGTTATCGCTGATCATTTGTCCAGACTTACAACAGGCTCACCTTTTGATAGCACACCAATCAATGATTCATTTCCCGATGAATTTTTATTTTCTGTCAATTTCATGCCTTGGTTTGCTAACATAGTTAACTTTCTTATAACAGGAAAGATGCCCCCTCAATGGACGCACCAAGATAGAAGAAAATTTTTGACAGAGGTGAAATTTTTTTATTAAGATGACCCATACTTGTTCAAATATTGTCCTGACCAAATCTTTCAGAGTTGTGTGCCCGACAGTGAGGTAGGTAGTGTCATTAAATTTTGTCACTCAGAAGCATGTGGAGGTCACTTTTCTTCAAAGAAAACAACTGCGAAAATCTTACAGTGTGGATTTTATTGACCCACTTTATTTAAGAACTGCTATACTTTTTGTAAAAGTTGTGAAAATTTTCAAAAAATGGGCTTAATTTAAAAAAAAAATATGATGCCTTTGAACCTCATCCTTGTCATTGAAATTTTTGATTGTTGGGGAATCGATTTCATGGGCCTATTTCCATCTTCATTTGGGTTTGTGTATATTTTGGTTGCAGTTGATTATGTCTCAAAATGGATTGAGACGATTCCATACCGACACAATGATCATAAAACTGTTCTCAAATTTTTAAAAGAAAATATCTTGTGTCGATTTGAAATCCCTCGAGCTATCATCAGTGATAGGGGAACACATTTTTACAACAAACTATTTGAATCTTTAATGAAGAAATATGGTATTGCATACAAAATTGTCACCCTTTATCACTCTCAGACAAGTGGATAAGTTGAATTGGCAAATAGGGAGATTAAACAAATTTTGAAAAAAATGGTTAACCAAAATCGTAAAGATTGGTCTTTAAGACTAATTGATGCACTTTGGGTTTACCTTACTGCTTTCAAAACATCTTTGGGCATGTCACCCTATCAGTTAGTCTATGAAAAACCTTATCACTTGCCTGTAGAATTGGAACATAAAGCATTTTGGGTCATTAAAGCTTTCAATCTAAATCTTGATGATGCTTGCAAGATACGCAAATTGCAATTAAATGAACTGGAGGAATTGAGAAATGATGCATATGAAAATTCAAAGATTTATAAAGCTAGAACAAAAGCTTTTCATGACAAGACAATTTTAAGAAAATCTTTTGAAATTGGTCAAAAAGTTTTGTTTTATAATTCTCGTCTGCACCTATTCCCTAGAAAATTGAGATCTAGGTGGAGTGACCATTTTGTTGTCAACCATGTGTATCCGCATGGGACTATAGACATTAAGAATCCTATGAATGGTAATGTATTTAAAGTCAATGGACAAAGACTCAAACCATTTCTGGAAAACTAAGTTGATGAGGTAGAATTCATCTTTCTTTCTGATCCTTGTTATGAATAGAACTTATTCTAATTTTGTTGCCTTCTTTTTGCAGTTCTTTGTGTTGCTGGTTAAGTGGCGGATAACAGTACTCTGTGACTCTCAAGTCGGTTTATTTTTCAGTTTCCCAAAATAATTGAATCTTTCTCCTTTAAAATGGATGTCATTCTTTCAAACCTGAGAAAACATTTTCCTTCCCTCCCTCAAAATGCTCTGACAAAAATTTACAAAGTTAGATAAAAAAGATTGAGATTATTAATAAACAAGGGTATGCCAGAAGATGTACGCTGGATAATTGAAGCAAATGTTCGACTAGTAGGTGAGTCTTCAATTTCATTTGACTCATACATGACAGGTTTTGGAAGAAGTTCGTATTCTAAAAGGAGAAGAGCAAAAAGGTTATAAGTCTGTCACAGATATGCACGATGGAATTGTAACAAGCGATGTCGTTCTTTGGGAATGGTTTCTGCAAACAGAGAAGATAAAATTTTCTTCATTAAGAATGGACTAAGTA
Organism: Ormosia emarginata; assembly: GCA_029884605.1. Classification (NCBI taxonomy): domain Eukaryota; kingdom Viridiplantae; phylum Streptophyta; class Magnoliopsida; order Fabales; family Fabaceae; genus Ormosia; species Ormosia emarginata. The sequence goes on from JAQQTP010000048.1 coordinate 5,709,334, forward strand.
AAAAGTCATTAGATGATATCTTATTGACTCTTGAGACGCATTCTTGTGGATTTGTGCATCGTGAACTTCTTAATTTGTGGAATCTCTTCAAGGATGAAGAAAAACGCTACAGTCTTGGGAATCTGACTCTAAAAGACCCTGTTTACTAATTTATAAGAAAATTGGATAGGAAACTTATCCTCGACTCATAGAAGGTGTTTAAGCCGTTACTGGACATGAAACTAGAGGCAGATGTAAGTCATATCCATAACAATCTATATATATTATCTTCTTCTTTATGTTTTCTTTAAAAAAAAAGAAAAAAATGTTTGAACAAGGGCGATCTAGAAGGAGTACCATGACTTTAACTAGTTGTGGAGCCCCAGCCATTGGCTGACCCATCATTGACTCGGGTGGGCCTTTACATGTTAGTCCTTAAAAAAGATTCGCGTACCATGCTCTGTAGAGAGCCGCACTCAATAATCCAATGTTTACCATCTAGGCACTGTGGAGTTAATGCCCAGGAAGAAGCATCATACTCTGGTTATTAGTGAGAAGTAACCAACGGCTGCCGAAGCGTATGAGACATCTGAGCTTGATCCTCTCTTTCATTAGAAGGGGCTCTCAGCGCCTTGAGATGGGACATTCTGGATCTTAGACATTACTAGTTTCAGATTTTAGCATCTTTGTTGATGTTACGAACCTAAGTGTGAGCTCTCCAGGTTCCAGACCTAGGATGGAAACCCACGATGGTTTCTTCTTTCTCTTTTCTTCGAATAAACGGATGTGAGTGTCTATTGCACTGGTGACACGCAGTATAAAGATATGCCACTACTGCACTCATGACACACAGTATAAAGATACGCCATGAAAACTCTACATAAAGGTATGTCATCATTTGCTATTATATGTCTTTTATTTTTGTATGATTTTGCTGTATTTTGGTTTTGGACAGACGATCATTTGAGCAGGGTCTTTCAGAGGTTTATAGACTTCTTTACCTTGATAGTTTTCTTGAAGTAAAAAAAAAAAGATTCTGTATTTCTTAATTTTAAACTTTTCTGACAACAGTCAATCTACCCTTATAGGTGCTATTATTATCCTTTTCATTCTTTTTCTTATTTAAACATTCCATTTTCTCCACTTTTCTCTAACTCAGAATCATTCAGAGAGAAAGGTGAGTATAGAAATGGAAGGTGTTTTTGTTTGTCAACTTAAAAATATATGTGTCTTTTGTGGGTCTAAGTATGAGAAGGGTTTAGAATTTGTAAATGCAGCTAATATTCTTGGTCGATCACTTGCTGCGAGAAATATTCATCTTGTATATGGGGGAGGTTACCGTGGGTTAATAGGGGTTGTATCACTTGCTGCATATATAGGAGGCAGTCAGGTTTTAGGTGTCATTCCTGAACCTTTAGCTCAACAGAAAATCATTGGAAAGACAATTGGGAAGGAACTTAAGGTATCACCAATGCATGAACGAATGAAAATAATGCTTGACAACTCTGATGCATTCATTGCCTTACCAGGTGATTTTGGTACCTTAGAAGAAGTTTTTCAAATTGTCTCTTAGGCCCAACTGAACATCCACCATAAACCCATAAGTTTGTTGAATGTAAATAATTTCTTTAATATTTTGTTACTTTTTCTTGATCATGCTGTGGAACAGAAATTTATCGCCCCTTCGACAAGACAACTTTTTATCTCTGCTTCCACTATTGATGAATTGATTGATAAATTAGAAGCTTTTGTTCATAAACCTGACCCAGCAATAGCACAGATAGATTGGTCAGCAAGAAACAGTGAGGGAAGCAGGATGAAAAGAAAGCTAGATTTGATACTTTGTTTATAACTTTCCTTTACTTTTGATTTTATTTATTGTACTTTATTTCTGTTTAAATTTATGTTAGATTTCTCCAACAGGTAATATCTTCTATCCTTTACTCATCTATATTTTAACATTGAGGACAATGTTGTGATCTGGTTGGGGAGGAAGGATAGTTGACTAAAAAAAAGTTTTTTTTTTAAAGTATGATATGATTGTCATGAACTTACTAAACCAATGAATGATGGCAGAGTAAGGAGTAATTTTACTCCTGAGACGCATCTAAATTGGGAAGTATGTTTAGTGATATGACTGTCAGAAACCTATTCGTAGTAAAACTAATTAAGGATGGTAGAGTAAGGAGTAAATTTTGCCTTGGAGGTAAGTTTACTCTTGAGATGCATCTTAGTTGAGGAAACAATTATTTCGTATAGAAGTAGCAAATGGATTCTTGGATCTTAGCATAAATTGTCTTCTTTCATAAAAATCACAAGCTTGGATATGAATGTTGATATGATAGATTGAGAATGATAGAAATATGCCTTGTGAGATTTTGAGTCTATTGATAAATGGATTGAATATCTATACCATTCTCTTCTTTCTTATGTGATTTTCATTCACAGAATTATTACTCTAGAACTTGCTTTGATTCTTTTTAAGGCTACATTTTCACATGCATACATAAATATGATTGAAGCATTTTGAAATAGCTACTTTGACCAAATAGTCATCCGTGTATATTTTTCCTTGTGTAACTCCTTTAAGCTTATTTAACCATTTCTTGTTTTTAGCTCTTTACGTACCTTAAAAAAAACATGTTTTAACCCAACCTTAGGGAATAAGAGAGCATTGGTCTTGTTCTTGAATAAGTGTAGAGGTGTGTGTGCAAAATGATCAAAAAATAAAAAGAAAGAAGGAGCTAACCACCACTATAATCAAAGGATTATCAGAGTCCCCTGATACACCATGTGACATATCCATACCTAGAGTAAAGATGGATGCTTGGAAACAACAAGAAGACAATGAGAATATTCAGACTTAACAATGAATTCAATTCATCAATTTGGGATTGATCTTCAACAAAATATTAGTCAAATATTGGTCATTGCCCTTTATGATGAATGTTCTTAAACATCTTCTCTGCACTAACTGTACCATAATGCTCTTTTATTCTCTTTGGTATTTATCTTATCATATTCATATTATCCCCTCTCCTTTACCATGGTCCCATTACAACCTTGAATAAAGTCCTCTTGATTTTTGTATGCATGTGTTTTGTGTAGCGGAGAAATAGAAGATAAGCAAGCTTATGGTAGTACAATTGTTTATGGGTTGAATAGAGTGAAATACTTACCTTTTAAACACATGAGAGATTGAGAGTGAATTCTGTGAGGATCTATCATTCTTGATTCATTTTTTTCAATTGAACTTTCCTTGCTTGTTGATTTGAGATGTGAAGAAATGTTACGTTATTAATACTTTGATCCCTTGAATTTCTGGTTGCTCTTCTTGTTTCATCGAGTCTTTTAGAGTTTTTAGATTTTGAGTCTATGTCGTTTTTCTTTGTTTCCTAGTTTTGGTCTTATGTATTTTGCCCAGGAGTGCAAAAAGTTAAGTGTGAGAGAATTTGATAATCACATATTTTATACATTAATAAACCCTCATTTTTAGTCATTTACACTCTCCATGTACTTAATTTATTAAGTCTGGTTATGTTTTGTAAGTTTGGACTCAAATTGGACTTAATTGATTTTTTCAGCACTATTTTGGTCTTACACTGTTTTTGTATTTCGACTATATCTTGAGTTCTAGATGTCTTATAATTATGTATCTTACCTTGTAGGAAAGATAAGAGAGAGCTCTACAATTTTCATGAGAGCTTTAGGGTTCAATCGGACATCTAGTAGAGCTAAATGGGCTTGGAATTCAGAACATAGGTTTTGTGACTAGAACCTAAACAGTATACAGTAATCAGAGCATAACTCGGGCTGTAGGAATTTTCTTGGGCTGAAATTTGGATACTTGAAAGTTAAGACCCATATATACAACTTTTATGAAGAAAACAAAACTCAGATCAGACTCCTTGAAGGTGATATTGGGCTTTGAAGTTAGAACAGAGGTGTCGTACTTGGACCTGAATACTGTTTAGTAATTGGGTCATATCTTAGGCTGTAGGTGGCCTTTGGAGCTGAAACTGGTGCCATTGGAAAGATAAGACAAAACGCTACAGCTTTCATGAAGACCATGTTTTATAAATCTGATGGCATCCATAGGATCAACACTGAATGATTTCGGAGACAAAGAATCTCAATAATTTTCCACTCACTAACTTACCATTTGGCATTTTCCACTCATCCACCCACTCCTCACCCACTCAATAATCAGCTCCCTTGTCATTTTATATCTCTAATCCTTTATAAAAGGCTCTATTGGCTAATCATTTAGGAAACTTTGGTTTTAGGCTTAGTTATGAGAAATTATGTTTATGCATGTATATTGTCTTCCTTTGTTGTAATTTTCTTTTGTTCTACTTTGAAGTTATGTTCATATTTCTCTTCTACTTTCTTTCTTTCTTCTTGATTATGAGTACTTAATTTTCATTTTGCTTGGGTGAAAGAGTGAAGCTCTTGGTAATGAAATAAGGTAATATTATTCTAGTTCTTGTGCTTAAATGATATATTATAAAGTGGACATTATATGTGTTGTATTTTGTTTTCAATCAATTTAGAAACCTTCCTTGTATAGTGAAGATCTTGATTTATTGTAGACAAGAGGATTGACACAGTGAATACTTGAGCTCACTTATAATTGTTGGTAGATAATTAAAGGAATCGTAATATGATTGCATATATAATTGAACTTTGAATCTTATATTTTCCGATTGGAACTTCCTTTATGTGTAGATTTCAATTGAGTTTTAAAGAGAAATAATCTTGCCTCTAATTTATTACTAAGAGTGGATCTCCTAACCCAAGCAAATCCTTTTTCATTTGTGAACAACTTTTATTACTTTTGGTGTTGTGACAAATTCTTTTCTTGCCTCAATTAATTTTTCTTCATCAATTCCTTGTGAAACGACCTCAGACTCCCGAGAATTTATTACTTGAGACAATCTGCACTTGAGTTTGCATCCTTTAATCTGCATCACAATGTTTCTTCCTGTGTCAAGGTTACCTCTATTGTAGAATTTCATACTCATATATTTAGGCTATCTAACAATGAAATGCGATTTAGTTGACAAACTAAACTTTACGTTGATAGACTTTATATTCACTGTAGAGATTTGAAACCTTAAAAAAGAACCTTGTGTTTGGAAAAGGCTCATCTAAAGTGGGTTTGTCTCTAAAATGAGTACGTAAGGGTGTATCCACCCTTAGATCATTTAGTGGGATGAGGTCTCTATGCACTTTATCAAATCAATGGTGGATACACCCTTGCTCACTTTAAAGGAACCTTATTCTGGCCGACTTGGGCCACACTGATGCCTAAGCAAAAACTATTTCTACATCTAAAAAAATGTGATGCACCTTGAGTCCTTAAAAGAAAAGAAGAGAGAGGGTGTGAGAGAGACCAGATTTGGGTGGCTGATTCATATACTAATTTTGGTGATTGCTAAGGGTAGAAGTGTCAAAATGGTCGAGCCCGAATAACTTGATAAAATGGGTGAGCTAGGCCGAAGAATTTAATGCAAAAATAAATTTTGTAGAAATAAGTTTACCCCAATAGTTTAATATGTTAAGTTTTGATAATGACAAATACAAGCAAAAAAGAATGATGCTTTTGCTACATAGATGTACTTAATAGATTATATTGTTCATGCATGATTATGTACTTTATCTAGTTATATTTCACTTAATGATCATGCAATGAGATATGTGTAGCATTCTTTATATAATATATTCAATCATGCTTTATATGAGTTATAATGAATTAATATTGGATTTAACTCTATTTAAATGAAAATGTGCAAAGTGTTCTTTGTTGCATCATATATAGAGCATATCTATTAGTAATTGATAAATGTCTTATTTGGATGTATCTATGAAAGTCTTATATGCATGTTAGACTAACTAACGTTATACATTTATGAATCATGCATATGAAAATATTGAATTATGAATTTGGACTAACTATGTTTGTTTAAGTGAACAATACTTTGTAGGATAGTCCAAGTACCAAGAGTGAGCATTGCAATAAGAAAGCAAAACATCACAAATATTCTCAACTCAAAAAGAATGAGAATGATAAGACGTTCCAAGCATTTGCAAGATTTGAAGAGAAGATTTTCTTTGGAAGCTTGGATTACATCAACAAGCATAAGGACTAGAATTGATGATGGCAAGATCAAGTTCAAGATCTTTAAGAATAGCTTATAGGACTTAGATCTTGTGTAAAGGTAAATGGGAATCACAATAAGCTCAAATATGTTTTCAAATCTTTACAAATGATTTTCATATGCTAAAATGTCCAACAAACAAGTTTTGAAAAGCTAGTTATGGTGGTAGTTCAAAACTATAAAAAATAATCAAGTTTGAGTTTTGCAAAACTGACCTTTGGTTACTCTTTTGATCATATCTTTTAAAATACTTTGAGTTTTGTTCTGAAACTTATTCCATTTGAAAATAGACTCAAAGATCTTTTCAATGACTGGTCATTTGCTTTAATCAGATAAGAAATGAAGAAATTATGACATTTTAAAGTTAGATTTTAAAACTAGAGTAGTTTATTCAAATAACCACATATTTATTAGAATAAAACACCTAGAAAACGTTCCAGAATGTATTTTTAGTGATTTATTCGAATAACCAAAGTGTTATTCGAATAACACGTTCCAGAAAACATTTCTTAGTGCGCAATAAGTGGATTTATTAGAATAATAAAAGTGTTATTCGAATAACACGAATCTGAAATAGATTTTCAACGACTATAATCGGTATTTAATGTTTCCCAACCACCACCAACGACTCTTAAATACTTTGGGCTATAAATTCAAGTGTTTGGGCATCAAAGAAATGTTGGAAAACTATCTGAACAAGTCTCTTGATCATCAAATATGAGTTTTCTCTCTTATCTTCTATCATAATCTGTTTTGAGCTTCAAAGTGTGAATCTTTGATACCCATAGAGCTTCAATTTGTATTATCCATTCTTGAGAGAGTTTCCATTCATCTATACTTTGTATAATCTAGAAAAAGGGTGAAGTATCCCTTTAAGTTGAGACTCAAGCACAAAGGGTGAGGTATCTCAAGATGTGTTGAGTGCTCTAGTTTGTAAAGGTTTCAATCACTTGTTCAAGCTTGAAGTGATAGTGGAAAATCTCGGGTGGTTTACTTGAGGACTGGACGTAGGTCACAAGCAGTTGGTGGTCGAATCAGGATAAATACTGTGTTTGCTTCTCTCAACTCTATCTCATTTACATTTGTGCTTTAATTATATATGCTTGAGTTGAATTTGATATCTAGCTTATTTGTTTGATTTATCCTATAGCTCAAGTGTTATTTGAGAAATATCTAATAGTTGTACCTTTTTCACTACATGTGTTGATTGAAAATATCAAAATGCATAATTTCTCAAAATTGTTTTAAAAATTTGTAATCACTAAATTCACCTCCCTCTTGAGTGATGGTTATCATGACTAACAAATTTTAGCCCAACTGGGCTAGCCTGCAATGGGTCGGGTCAGGCCGAGTCGCAAGCTCGATGTTATATATTTTAAATTAAGATATTATTATATAATTTATATGATATACAAAGATTTTGTTCTTTTTTGTTCTTATTTTTTAATATAAATTAATATTTTTATCACAAAAATAATTTTATTTGATGTTTGATAAAATTTAAACTTTGCAAAAGGAAAAAAATTGAACTATAAGAATAAAATATTTTAAGTGTTTAAAACTAAAAAAATATATATATAATGTAAACAAGTTAACCCAACCCAACTCAACCCAACTCAATCTTATATGTAATTGGCTTGATGTGGGCTATCCCAAATGAGTTGAACCGATCCATTTTAATACTTCTAATTGCCATGTAAGCTAATCTTGAAATGGAGGAGGAGGCGGCAAATTGCCTTAGAAGCCAAAAGAGGAGTATTATACCTTCAAGAGCAATGTGTGATCTAAAGCTATTTCAAAGAGATGTGAAAGCTGCAAATATATTAATTGATGATTTATTGCTAACAATATGCCTTACAATAGTTTTCGAACAATATATTGGTAATTTTAATATGGAAAAAAAGAATAATATATAGTTTAGTGGAGGATTCAACTTTAACATTATTATTATACCTTAATTTTAGAAATTAAATTGAGTGCCAATTAAATTGTAAGATAGTTGGCTGCTTTAAAAAGTTTTTTAAAACATAGTCAATAAACTTGCACCAATCATGGATTCGGCTAAGATACTGACTCAATGAATGATTGATTTAACCAATGAATTACTAATTAAATCGGATAAAATAAAATAAATATAAATATCAACCCATGTGCACTCGAGCCTCAAGCTTTCCCTTTCGCTTTCTTGGGCTCGATTTTCTTGGGTAACACTTTGGGTTCAAAATAACTCACAACCCATCACCAATGAGCTTTCATATTAACACCCAAACCTAGGGGGAGACTCATCTTCACTTCACATTGCGACCACTCTTGTTGCAAAGAGAGCCTCCACAAATTGTTGCCGTCGAGAGACATGGGGCAATCATCCAACTCAGCGGTGCACTCGCAATAGGAGCCAAGAGCAGGAACCACGCAACAGTCACTGCCACCACCCTTTCTGCCATTCTCAATAAGCCATCACCACACTGCAACACACCTCATGGATCGATGGCCCTTTTCACTCTTTGTAATGAGCCACCACTGACATCGTTTATCGTGGCATTTCGCTTATTTTTTTTTATATAAGATTAACTCTACCAATTCACTACAAATGGGCTGAGCCACCGGTTCAAGGCCTAAACCGACCAATTCACACCAATTCACACGGATTCTATCACATATCATATCTCACAGGCTTGGACTAGTTCAGCGCTCCAACCAATTGGTCCAAGTTGATTTTAATAACTATGCTTTGAAAGCACAACAACAAAAATAATATTATATACTATATCTTAATTCGTATATTTATTTTAACTAATGAGTCATATATTTATTGTTACCGTAGAGTGAAGTTGAGACCTAACTTTGATGTTCTCTTTTCACCTTTTTTATTTCTTTGGAAACACGAATTACTTTCTTATTCAATAACTAATTAATTATTAACAAAATTACAAACTTTTGGTTTCCAACATTCTAGCAAGAATGCTGCGAGCAACGTACTCAACTAAGTGACAAGAAGATACCAAACAAAATGATCTCATCCATGACAATTGTTGACACAAATGAACCGAGTCTTAAGAACCTTCAGTGTGGGGACCCAAAGTGACACATGGCCTCAACATCTCTTCAGTGTGGGGACCCAAAGTGACACATGGACCCAAAGAGCCAAAGGATCAACCTTGACCCTACACAACCGTCTGAGTCTCTGACACAACCCTGAAACAAAAAGCCACCACAAGAAAATGCAAGTACTTCTCCAAACCACTAACTTCTTGCCACATAGCGATCCTAGATTCTCTCCCATCACCCATGTTTCTTACTCACACACATGGACAGATCGAACAAATCTTATAGAGGGATAAAAAATTATTATTTATATTATTAAATATATATCATTGTATATATTAATAAATAATTTTTAAGTAATGGTATTTATATTTTTTATTTTAATCTTAATTATTTTGTTCTTTTTGTGTGTATAACAAATTTTTTAATAAGAAATTTTTAATCTTAACAATTAATATTATATTTAATAAGTAAAATTTTATTTTAAAATTAATCTAATTATATAAATTTAATTTATTTAGTCAACATTATATTTACATATTACATTTATTTAAATAATTATGATGTAAAAATTACACTTTTTTAATTTTATTATAAAAACTTTTAGGAAAAATTAAAAAAGAATAAAAAAATAAATTTTAAATTTTAAATACATCACACTAGTGATATTTTTTACTTAATGACTAACTTATTGGCAAAATAATTATTTTTTTACATATAGATTAAAAAAGAGAGAATAAAATTAAAAATAAGAGAAATTAATAGATATATTATATGAAGATTAAAAAATAAAATAACTAAAATTATGACATCAATATATATATATATATATATATATATATATATATATATTAAATCATTAATTATTAAATATATATAAAGTATAATTATTTCACCTTCATATTTTTATCTTTTAATAAATTAAAAAATTGATATAAAGAGGGTCATGTTTTAAATCCGTCCCTGCTCACACACACTCGCACTCCCTCAGTTCCTCTTCATCCCAATCCACACTCCAAAAAACTTCCACTAACCCAAGTTACCAAACCCAAACACAAACACAGACACAACAGAAACAGCACAGCACAGTGGACAACTGGGACAGATCACAGAAGAACATGTTGAAGAAGGGAACCACTGTGAATGGCGACTGCTCACGTGTCTGTGACATGTGCCGGTCCGCCGCATGCACCGTGTACTGCCGTGCTGACTCGGCTTACCTATGCTCAGGCTGCGATGCTCGAATCCATGCAGCAAACCGCGTTGCTTCAAGGCACGAGCGTGTGTGGGTGTGTGAGGCTTGTGAACGTGCTCCTGCAGCTTTCTTATGCAAAGCTGATGCTGCTTCTCTCTGCTCTTCTTGTGATGCTGATATCCACTCAGCTAACCCTCTTGCTAACCGCCACCACTGTGTGCCTGTTCTCCCTATCTCAGGGTTTATAGGTAATGGATGTGAAGTTGAAGAGAAGAATGATGATGAGGCAGAAGCTGCTTCATGGTTGTTGCTGAATCCTGTGAAAAATGATGATAACAATAAGAGTAATGGGTTCTTGTTTGGTGAGAAGTATTTGGACCTTGTTGATTGTAATTCATGTGGTGACAATCAGTTTAGTATTGTTGATCATCATCAGCAGCATAATTACTGTAGTGTCCCTCAGAAGAGCTTTGCAGAGGATAGTGTGGTTCCGGTTCAGATGCAACACCAGCAAGCACAGCATTTTCAACAAGGTTTGAAGTTTGACTCCTCAAAAGCTTCCCTCAGTTACAATGGTTCTATTAATCAAAGTGTAAGGCTCTTCCCTTTTTCTATTCTATTTCTTTATGCTGGAAAATTATTAAGTAGATACAGTTTATCACGTTATTATTTAAATATTTAAATTGTTATTTGATACATATAAAAATATTATTAATAATTGATATAATTTTATAATAATTTTTATTATATTATATATATTAAATAATAATTTAAATATTTATAATAAATCGTATCTATTTAAAAATTACTTCTAATTAAAATTTGCACTTTACTTTTACCGATCACATAATACCCGGATTATTTAATCACCTAATTAACCAGTTATTTTCATGCTGATAACGTGCGTAAAAGTAATGTGAAAAATTTGGTGTGCAAATATTTTTCTTTCTTCTTTTGTTATTGAAAAATATTTATTGAATACTTAGAAAGCGACACCTGTAATACATGTGAGTATAACTTATTATTATCGTATATCATATGAATGACTTTTTAATTTGTACTTTATCCCCATGTGAAGAGAGTGTGGTATGAGTATCGTATTTCATGTCTTCAGAAGTCTTTGTTATACCAATATCAGTACTGTTTGCAGTTTTTGTTTCCAATTCTTCTGGATTACTCATTTAAAATTAGATGTCATTTACAATTACTTGGTTCATGTACACCTCAAATTGATCTAAATCCAGTTGTTGTGGGGCTTGGATTTGTACTTCTATCAGATTTTGCTTTGACCTGTCGTGTGTCTTCTTTCGAAGTGGCAGTTTTTTCCATGCCCTCAGCATACTCATGGTACCAAAAATGGGATTCATTAGTTTCTTTCCATGGCAAGTCCAAAGCTGTATATACAAGCTGGTTTATCTCCACAACCTATCAGATTACTCATGAATTTGTACTTCTATCAGATTTTGCTTTGACCTGTCGTGTGTCTTCTTTCGAAGTGGCAGTTTTTTCCATGCCCTCAGCATACTCATGGTACCAAAAATGGGATTCATTAGTTTCTTTCCATGGCAAGTCCAAAGCTGTATATACAAGCTGGTTTATCTCCACAACCTATCAACTGGATCGTTTTCCATGAATTATTACACTTCTACCGATCTGATGCTTACTTTTCATACAGAAATGGTGTCTTCAGATTCTTTACCCCTTTATGTTTTCACTTTTTTATTTAGTGGAAGCAATCTAACAGGAAAGATTCTTACATACTTTTCTTCCTAGAAACAGTTCTATGTCTTTTTTTTTTTTCTGTTTATTTTTGTGTCATTGGACTAGCTCAAATTGGAAGGATTAGAAGTTTTCCCTTTATAGTCTCTTGTTTTTGATAGAGTCCTAGCAATGATTCCATATCTAAAACTACTTTTCTGGAAGGGAAATTTTATATCAATCTTCTTCTGGCTATAATTGGATTCCCAAAAACTAACATCTGTAAAGTTCAACTGATTTCATCAATTAGCTAGAATTTTGCAGTGTTTGCCACTATAAAAATAAATTGAGACTAGAATTAAATATGAAGTGCCTGCTTATTAAAGTGAGAAAAAGGGTCAATTATTGGCTTCACCAGCTTAATGAATTAATATGGCTACTATAATATTGCTTAGAAAAGTTATCATGAACTTGTGATCTCATAAACTTCTTCTATGCAACCCATTTTTGTTCAGATGCCTAGCTATCTTACCCCATCGGACAGGGAGTCCAGAATCCTAAGATACAGGGAGAAAAAGAAGACAAGAAACTTTGAAAAGAAAATCAGGTATGCCTCAAGGAAGGCTTATGCAGAGACTAGACCCCGTATAAAAGGTCGGTTTGCAAAGAGAACTGATGTAGAAGTTGAAGTGGACCAGATGTTTTCCTCAACTCTAATGACAGAAGCTGGATATAGCGTTGTTCCCTCTTTCTGAATAATAGGGGTAGCAAAAGAATTCATGAATCATTGACCACCCAATCGATTTTAATTTTGATATCAACTTGGAAGAATATTTTTAACTATTATTATTGTTTGAATTATAATTTTACAAATATAATTTATATTATATAAATTTATATCAATAATTATTTGTTTAGAATAAAGTTAAATTATAAAAAATAAATATATCTTAATATAATAATCAAATATATCTTAATAATAAAAATAAAGAAATAAATCAAATTTGTCCTAATAATAGAAATAAAAAAATAAATCAAATATGTCATAATAATAGAAATAAGAAAATAAAATCAAATTTATTCTAATAACAAAAATAAAAAGATAAATCGAATCTGTCATAATAATAAAAATAAGAAAATCAAATTAAATTTGTCCTAATAATAAAAATAAATAAATAAATATGTACAAAGAATTTATACATAAAGCTCAACAAATATAAAGGAGAATGGTAAAGGAGGAATAAGACTTCTAATGAAATTCACTTCAATTGGATTTCTTGACTTTATTTGAATAACATAAGTAAAATGGTATTTATAGGTATAGAATACATCTCTAGACTTATCTAATATAATGAACTTATTTAATGTACATATTAAACACATGTATCATGTATACATTGAAACTTTAACTTCTTGAAACTTAGAGTGTCCTATAAACTACAAGTGCATAAACATCTAGATACATGTATAGTGAATAATTAATCAAGTTTACTTATATTTCCAACACCCCCTTTAAACTTGATTTTTCTTGGTGACTCTAATCCATGTTTGCATCTTCACAAAATCTTCAAACTTCAAAGCCTTATTGAAAATATCAGCTTCTTGATCATAACTTCTCACATGAGGAAGCTCTACTTTTTTTTTTTCAATGCATTCCTTTATGAAATGAAACTTAATTTGTATCTATATGTTTGCTTCGATCATGAAACATAGGATTCTTCCTCAATGCAATGGTAGATTTATTGTCCACGTAAATGGTAGTAACCTCATCTTGAGACACATGTAGCATCTTCAATAACATTCTTAACCAAATTGCATGACAAACACAAAAGGCGGCGACAACATACTCAACTTCACATGTAGAAAGAGTTACAATGAGTTGCTTCGTTGAACTTCAAGCAAAAGTAATATTATCCACGAAAAATATGAAACCACTTGTGCTTTTTATGTCATTAAAGTCACCTCCCCAATCATTGTCACTATAATCTACAAACTTGAAATCAGAAGAGAGTGAATAATAATGACCATAGTCAATAGTTTCTTTGATATATCAAAGGATTCTCTTAGTCATTGTCATGTGGGTTGTAGTTGGTGTTTCCATGAAACGACTAACAACTCTCACTCCAAAAAGAATGTCAGGCCTTGTGCATGTCAAGTACCTTAAGCTTCCAACAAGATTTCTATATAGAGTCGAATCCACCTTTTAACCTTCATCATACTTGGATGACTTTGTTCTAAAATCAATTCGGGTGTTCACGGGCTTGCAATTCTTCATCCTTAACTTCTCTAAAACTTGTTTGAGATAAGCTTCTTGAGAAATGAAAATTCCATCTTCATCTTGCTTAACTTCAATACCAAAGTAATAGGACACGAGACCTATATGTCGGTCATTTCAAATTCTTGAGTCATCACCTTTTTGAAGTCTTCAAACATCTTTGGGTTGTTTTTGATAAAAATCAAGTCATTGACATATAGGTATACGAGAAGAATATTTCCATCTTTGCCTTCTTTGACATAGAGAGCGTGTTCTTGTGGGCACTTGGTGAAACCTTAATTTTGGAAGTACTTATGAATGCGGCTATACTAAGCTCTTGGAGCTTGTTTCAAGTCATACAATGTTTTTTTTAACTTCAACATTTTATCTTCATGTCCTTTCACCATATAACCCAATGGTTGTTGGATATACACTTCCTCTTCAAGATAGTCATTCAAGAAGGCAGACTTGAAATCCTTTTGATAAATTCTCCACTTCTTTTTTTCGAAATCAACTAGCCCAAAAAATGGATGGTACTAAAGTGCACGACCTATACCCCATCATTGGGGCAAGGGCCAGGCCCCGATGAGTAGGAGGGCGTGGCGGTCGCTGCAAAACCCGAGACACGAGCCTGGGTGAAAGGGTCGTCGGTGCAGATCTTGGTGGTAGTATCAAATACTCAAATGAGAACTTTGAAAGTCGAAGAAGGGAAATGTTCCATGTGAACAACACTTGCGCATGAGTTAGTCAATTCTAAGGGACGAGAGAAGTTCGTCTGATAGCGCTATGAGCGCACACTCCAAAAGAGAATCAGGTTAAAATTCCTAAATCGAGACGTGACTACTTACAATAATGTTAAGGAGTTCGAAGATGTAGGCGGGGCTCCTAAAAAGAGTTATATTTTCTATTTAATAGTATATCTACCTTAGAAACGACTCTGATATCATTTTGAAGGATATAAAGGAGATTGGTAAAGGAGAAAGATGACTTCTAATGAAATTCACTTTAGTTAGATTTCTTGGCTTTGTTTAATTAACACAAGTATAATGATATTTATAAGTGTAAAACACACATCTAAACTCATCTAACACAATAAACTTATTTAATGCACATATTAAACACATACATCATACATACTTTAAAACTTTAACTTCTTGAAATGTAGAATCTTAAAAACTACAAATACATAAACATCTAGATATAGATATAGTGAATAATTAATAAATTTACTTTTATTTCCAACACTATTCACCTTTAAATTTGATCCAATCTAATCCATCCATGAATAATTTTTAGATGGACACAGTTTATCTTAAATATTTAAATTATTATTTAATATGTATAAAATAGTAAAGACTATCATAATATTACATTAATTATTAATAATATTTTTATATATATTAAAAAATAACTTAAATATCTAAATAATAACGTGATAGACTATATTCACTTAAAAATTTCTTCCATCAAGTATAATAAGTGCATGTTTGGCAAAAAAAAATTTAGCTTAGATTAGCTTTTTTTTGAGGAAAAAGCTGTTTCAACAAGCGTGTTGCTCAATCATGTTTAGAAAATCGCAGGTTCGAACTTTTTTGACGAAATTCAATGTAAAATAAAAGTTTTTTGAAGTTAATTTTTATAATGCTTTGAAAATTGAAGCTTATGATTCTAGTTTATAGATTATTCTTTACATTTTGATATGTAAATACCATTTTGTCCTCAATTAAATAACATTTTTAATCATTTTATATCTATTTTAGTAATTTAATGCATAAAAGTGATTTTTTTTATATCAACTAAACGAAATAGATTAATTTAAAATCACTTTTTAGTTAATATATCTAAATATAAAAATAAATCGATTATAACAAAAAACTTTTATACAATAATCAATTATAATCGATTATTAAAATAATCAAAATTTTCACAGCTGAACCAAACACACCCTAAATTTAAAGGACTGCGTTAAATGAATCACACTTTATACTAGATAGTTAATAGATTGTCTTGGTTATCCACTGGATTATACCAACCTATCTTTTTTAGTGGAAAACTTTAATGGACTGCTATGACCCGCGAAAATCACCGTAAAAACACTGTTCAGGAAATTTTATTATATTATTATTTGTGTTTGTCATCATTCTTTAGTTACGTAATTTAATTAGCATTTTTTATCTGATGAAGTAAAAAGAACGAAAAAAAAGGTGTCTGTTATTTTTCTGGCGAAAAGAGAAGTAGATTGTAGAATAAAGTTGGGACCATGAGAGTGAGAATTGAACTTTCAAAACACATCGTCTTTTTGCATAAAACTGAGTTTGTTCGAGAAAGTATAAGAAAATAAAGGAAAATAGATGAAAGTGAAGTACTGAAATTTGTACTAAGTGATATGAATGATTTTTTCTTTTTTTTGGTGTTTGGTTGCATGGAAAATTAGTAAAAGTGAGAAAGTGGGAATTGTTTTTTCTTTTCAAACTTTTTTTTTAAAAAAATGATTTTATATAAATTGACTGAATATCCATCTATTAAATTGAGTCATAGAAGAATTGATAAGTTTTAATATTTTTTAATAAATTTTAAATAAATTAATAATTTATTTTTTATCCATCCATTTTAATCCAATTTTAAACCTATTCTATCCATCTGCCACTCCTAATGAATATCCAGTTATAGGAAAGGCCAGAAAACAGAAAATAGAAGGTTCAGTAGATTCCACAAACCACTTCATGTCCTATTTTTGTATAATCTAATTAGTTTGCACTATTATGCTTTATAATAGTCCTTAATATAATGACGCAATTTGTAAATATAGTTCTTATATTAAGTTATGAAATTGTAGTCAACACTTCAGTCTGAAATTTTTACTTATAACTTTCTTGATTTCTATAATGTTGTAATTGCTAGAATAAGTAATGATACAATATAAAAATAATAACAAACCTAAAACTTTTATACCTTTTCCTTGAGTTTGTGCGATCTGGTCATCTCTCCAGGTACTGCAACATTAATTAATCCAATTAACTACTTAGCTAACGTTGAGTGACCAAAATCCTTGATAACCATAAGTTGACAATGAAAATTACACATCTAAGCAAAAGGCACAAGAAATGTAAGTTCTTTTTCTTCCACTTCTAATTGTTGAAGGCTAGAAGTACTTAATTTTGAAATTCCGATTATATGCTTCATGTACAAGAAATGTCTCATTGTCAAAAGCTCCCCCAAGTTACATATGATGAAGACCACGACAGCTTTCAGAATATTTTTTTTGTAAAAAAGCGAATTCTTCATGATCTTCAGAGCCAAACTGCCAAAATTTGGACACTCATTGGTGATGTTGAAGGCGTTTTGAATAAAGGCCAATTAAATTCAACATAAGTGATGGCCAGATGATTTATTAAAGAGAAAACATTGTTACTTAAGATAATAATAAAGATAAAGTACAACAGAAGAATAAGACTAAATCTTTATGGATAAAAAAAAGTTACAAAAATAAGATAATAAGTTATCTTTATCTCATGCATTATCACCCATTCTGAATTGGATGCCATTGCACAAAGACCAAGTTTGAAATGTAGCACCAAAAAACCTGTTTAAGGTCCTTAAGAAGGTGAAAGACTTTGTCTTGACCATAAAGTGTTTTGCCAATGAAGGTAAGATCATCGTCTTGAAGTACCTTATATATAAGCATGGATCCTTCCTTAAGGTAGAGAGTTTTTGTTTCGAAAGGAACTATCTTTCAACAAAATGTGAGGCAAATTGCGTCTTGGAGAGTCAACCAATCCTAGTCTATGGTCAGACTAAGTGTTTCTGTAAGACAACTTGTACGATTGGATTTGAACTAGCAGTGAAAGTTGATAACGTAATAGAATAGAAAAGAGAGTATGAGAAATGCGTTTCTCCATTATTTAAAACAAATGATTTCATGCCTATTAAATAAGTTAGTACATAACAAAATATCATGAAAAATAAGAAACAAACACACGTACTGCATAAACTGAAATTGAACTCCTAACGTTCAAAAACAATTAAACTACTAGAGTAAAACTCTCCTTAAGACTAGGATAACAATTGAACTACATAAAACAAATATTATTTATTTTCTTAACAATCCCTTCCTTAAACTGAACACTGTAGTGCTTCAGTTTAATTTTGCAGCAGAAGCATTAACATCCTTCAAAGTACAGACCCCCATCAACTTCCTCAAATTTCGGAAAGGGGAAATTTTGAGAGATTTTGTGAATATATCAACTATCTGATCCTCACTCTTACAATATTGCAGATCAATGGTGCCATCATTGTTGAGTTCTCTTAAAAAATAGTACATCACGCCTATATGCTTGTTTCTTCCGTGTAGCACAGGATTCTTGGACAATTTAATAGCTGAGTTATTGTCACAGAATATTGTGGTTGCACCTGGTTGTTTGAACTTCAGTTCTTCAAGAATTCTCCTTAGCTAAATTGCTTGACAAGCGCAAGCTATAGCAACAACAAATTCAGCTTTTGTGCTTGACAAAGTAACAATGGGTTGTTTCTTGGATGACCATGAAATGACACTTGTTCCTAACATAAAGACATAACCAGAAGTACTCCTTCTATCATCTTGATCTCTTACATAATCACTGTTAGTAAAACCCAATAAATTGGATTTTTCACTCCTCTTATAAAATAGCCCAAATTCTTTGGTTCCTTGCAAGTAGCGAAGGATCCTTTTAGCAGCCAACAAATGTATTTCTGTAGGTTTCTCCATATATCCGTTGATCATACTTACAAAATACATTATGTCTGGTCTCGTCGCAGTTAAATACATCAAACTGCCAACAATTTGTTTGTAAAGTTTGTTGTCAACCTTCTTCCCTTTAAGATCCTTGTGAAACTTTAAACCAAACTCCGATGGAGTGTTTACTGGATTGCAATCCTTCATCTGAAACTTGTCCAAAACTTCTCCCACATATTTATTTTGACAAATAAAGATTTCATCAGTTGTTTGAGTCACTTCTATGCCAAGAAAGTAATGCATCATACTAAGATCAGTTATTTCAAACTCATCCATCATAGATTTCTTAAAGTCTTTAAACATGACATTGCAATTTCCAGAAAAAATAAGATCATCAACGTACAAGCAAACAATAAGCATTTTACCTTTATCTCCACTTTTAACAAAGAGTGTATGCTCATAAGGACATTTTGCGAAACCAACTTTAAGAAAGTAAGTTTCGATGCTACTATACCATGCCCGTGGGGCTTGTTTCAGCTCGTAAAGGGCTTTCTTCAGTTTGTATACTTTGTGCTCACTTCCAATCTTGACATATCCCTGGTGGTTGTTCAATAAAGACTTGCTCCTTCAAGTACCCATGTAGGAATGCTGATTTAACATCTAGTTGGTACAAGGGCCATGAATTTTGTGTTGCTAAAGCAATCATCAATCTGATCATGTCATGTCTCGCAACTGGAGAAAAAACTTCTATATAGTCGATCCCATATTGTTGCTTGTATCCTTTCTCCACTAAACTTGCCTTATACTTGTCAACTTCACCATTATCCTTCAACTTTGCTTTAAAGACCCATTTTACACCAATGGTTTTGTGTTCTTTAGGAAGATCACACAATTCCCAAGTATCATTTCTTTTAATGGCATCAATTTCATCATCCATTGCTTTTCGCCACTTCTCTTCCTTGACAGCACTCTCAAAAGTTGTAGGATCGCAATCTAAAAACAAAGCAAAGTGAGTAATTTGATCTGGAATTCTAGTTACCTCAAAATCTTCCATCCTAGCTGGCCTTCTTCTAATACGAGGAGGTGATGGGACTTCTTCTTCATCATTGTTTGTTGAAGAAGTTTTAGCGACTATTGGAGCTGTTCTTTCAGATGTACAAGAAACTGAAGTTTGTTCTTTCTCATCATTTTCATCAAGCAATACTTGGGTAGGTTGCTGCCTATTTCAATCCCAAGTGTTTTCTTCATAAAAAACAACATCCCTGTTGGTCACAATATTCTTTGTACAGGGATTAAACAATTTGTATGCTTTAGATGTTTCACTTACACCAAGAAACACACATTTTTTAGCTTTGTCATCAAGTTTCTTCCTTTTCTGATCAGGAACATGGGCAAAAATGATGCATTTGAAAATTCTAAAGTGATCCACATCAGGTTTTCTCTCGCTCAAAGCTTCTTCGGGTGTCATATTTTGAACAGCAAAAGTTGGACTTCTATTCAAAATATGAACACTCCAGCTTACTGCTTCTAGCCAAAGATTCTTTGGAACCTTCCTCGTGTCAATAAGCTCCTCACCATATTGAGAATCGTTCTGTTCTTCCTTTTTGATACACCGTTTTGTTGCGGTGTATAGGCTGTTGTGAGTTCTCTTCGTATGCCATGCTCTGCACAAAAAACTTCAAAACCTTTTGAGCAATATTCACAACCACGATCTGTACGGAGGGTTTTCATGTTTTTTCCAGCCTTATTTTCAACTCGAGCTTTAAAAATATTGAATGCAGAAAATGCTTCAGATTTAGCCTACAAAAAATGGACCCAAGTTTTCCTTGAAAAATCGTCAGTAAAGGTAATTAAATAACTTTTACCTCCATTAGAAGATGGACTTATTGGACCGCATATATTTGAATGTACCAGCTCTAAAACATCCTTTGCTCTCCATGACTTATTATTGGGAAGTTGAGAACGATGTTGTTTGCCAACAACGCAATCCTCACACACTTGGGAAGGGGCTGCAATTGGAGGAAGTCTTGTCACCATGTTCTTCTGGTTGAGAGTCTTTAGTTCACCAAAACTCAAGTGGCCATAACGACAATGCCATAACCATGAAGGGTTTTTGATTTCAGCCGCCAAGCAAGACTGAATAGTTTCAATCTTCAATGGAAACAACCTGTTGGAACTCATTTGTACAACAACAATTGCACCTCCAACAGAATCATAAATTTCACAAGCACCTTGTTTAATGGTAATGACATAACCCTTTTCTTGTAACTGACTAGCACTCAACAAGTCACTTTATAAATCAAGAACATACAATACGTTAGAGATTGTTTCCACAAAACCATTCTTGGTTTTTATTTTAATATCACCTTTACCCCTCACTTCTATAGAAGAAGAATCACCAAAACTAACAGTAGAATGAAAATCTTCATTTAGATAAGAAAAAGAAGACTTACTTCCACTCATGTGATTACTGCAGCCTGTATCCACATACCAAATATCTGATTTGGGTTCCTCATCATTTTGAATAGCCATCAACATCGTTTCAACATCTTCCTTTTCAACGAACTTTGAACTCTCTCCCTTTTCTTTATCATGTGGTAGCTTAGTATAACATTCAGAACGATAATGGCCAAACCTGTGACATCGATAACACTCAATCTTAGATTTATCAAATTGTTGATTCTGTCCTCTACCTCTGCCATTATTGTTGTTATGATCTCCCCTTCCTCTGCCTCTACCACTTCTCCCTGTGCTTCTACCTCTACCTCTTGAATTTGAGAAAGAAACAGAGGTAGCTGCTTTCAAAGCTTGTTCATCTGCAATTGAACTTCGGTTCATTTTCTGTTCATGGACTAACAACGAGCTTTGCAGCTCATCAAGAGAGAGGATATCTATGTCTTTCGACTCCTCAATTGAGCAAACAACATAGTTAAATTCTCGCGTCATAGAACGTAGAATTTTTTCTACTATGGTAGTATCTTCAAATTTTTTTCCATGGCATCGCATTTTGTTAGCAATCTCCATAGTCCTCCCAAAAAAGCTAGTACCATATTCTCCATCCTTCATCTGCAGAATTTCAAAATCCCTCCTCAAGGTTTGAAGCTATGCACGCTTCACTCTTGAAGAGCCTTGATATTTTTTCTTCATTGAATCCCAAATATCCTTGGAAGTATCTTTGCAAAGAATAGTCTCCAAGATCGGACGATCAATAGCTTGGAAAAGATAATTTTTTGCTTTCAGGTCTTTGAGTTTTCTAACCTCAAATTCTACTTTTTGTGCACCTGTCGCAGCTACTGGTGGTGGCTCCTGAATTCTAGATTCGACAACTGGCCAGTATTCTTTTGACTGTAAAAAGTTCTCCATAAGCATGTTCCAATGGTCATAGTGACCATCAAAACGAGGAATGACAGGTTGCACAAAATTGGAATCAGTGGTCATTGGGTATGATAACTAGGAAGGAAGAGAATGGATGAAGGTTGCCTCACGTGTTTTGCTCTCAAGTCTCACAGGCTCTTAAGGCTCTGATAGCACTGATAACGTAATAGAATAGAAAAGAGAGCATGAGAAATGCGTTTCTCTGTTATTCAAAACAAATGATTTCATGCCTATTAAATAGGCTAGTACATAACAAAATATCATGAAAAATAGGAAACAAACCCACGTACTGCATAAACTAAAATTGAACTCCTAACGTTCAAAAACAACTAAGCTACTGGAGTAAAACTCTCCTTAAGACTAGGATAACAACTGAACTACATAAAACAAATATTATTTATTTTCTTAACAAAAGTATGGGTTGGGATGTTCGGATCTCTTGGCAGGTTACATGTGTGTCAAAAGGGAGGCAATCATAAAGAGTTAATTTCTCTATCAATAGAGCCACCAGGGTCATGATTTTCAATCAAGTTACTGATGTTGAGAGTCGTGTTATAAAATTAGTGGAAATAAAGCAGAAGTGTAAGCACAAATTAATGTGGTTCGAATTATAACCTACGTCTATAGGCAAAGACGTTTGGCAAAATTAATATAAAAAATATGATAGAGAATATAAAAAAAATGGTCACACTTCACTTAATTCTAAGTCCAAATATCTCACAGTATTTCCTCACCAGTATATACACTCAACTCTCACAAATAAACAAAAGAGAAGCAATGATAAAATCAATGTTAGTTCTTTAAGAGAGATCATGATGAGCTTGAGATGATGCTAAATGATGTTGTTTAACTGCAAATGAAGGAACTCTGAATTTATAGATCCACTAAGGTGAGGAGAAAATTACATTTTTCCGTACCATCGATTTCTTGCAACATAATTGAAGGAGAGAATTTCTCTCTTACTTTGACCTTTCTATAATAGCCAAATGAAAGAAAAGCCACACATAACAACAAGTGGGAATCTAATGCCAATTAAGTGTGGTGATAGTCATTGAAAGGCTATGATACCATAAAGACCTTTTGACTAATAACCAGTTGAACTCAACATGAGTGATGGTATGAATTACTTTCAATGAACGCCTAATGGCGTTGAAATGTAGCTAAAACAAACTTGCTGATAGATAACGTGCAACAGAAGGATAATACTGAATCCTGGGATAAAGATAAAGAGTATTCTTTATCTCATTATGCGTTATCAATGGGATCTATCACATACAAAATGCACAAACAAACTTTAGAAACCTCGTAGTTAACTCCTGAGTATTTTGATGGACACATGCAGAATTAGATTGCGCAAAGGGAGGGAGAGGAGATTAAGAAGCAAAAATTTAAATAGCTTTGCAAGGTGAAATCATGGCTACGGATATAGAATAATCTGGTTAATGCTAATTAGCAGAAGGAATCAATACTAAGCAAATGCTTCAATTCCCATCTTTAATAAAAGACAAACAAATATGAATATGAATCTCACTTTCTATATGATTTGAGCTACAAGGGATCGAATCACACTTTCAATAAAGGGAAATGTTTTTGCCCTCTTCCTAAATGGCATATACCGTGAATTGTATAATTGAATGTGCGAATGAAAGGTTTACTTGAACTTTTCGTCCTCGTGGACGTGAATATTTGGAGAAAAGAAGTATGAAAAACTAAAATTTTAATGAATCTATCAATCTATGGGAGAGATTAAACAACGTGATTGCTTCATACCCTTTGTGTGAGAAGGCCGGTAATCTGAAATCTGAAAGTGCTAAAGAAAAGAGAAGTTTACTTGCACCTTTTCACTTTAAATTTCAGGTTGTCATGGTCTAGGAATATTAGAATAATCTGTATCTGCAATACCATTTGTTACATGGTGCAGTTGGCAGTCACCTTAAGCTTTCTTTCCCACAGAGAGGAAGATTCATATTTCATGGTTGCAAAGCAATGTCACTGGAGTTATATGGATTCAAAACAAAGTTTTGAGAAGTTAGATATTCATAGTTTAACTCCGTATACTGCTAGAAGTTGCATAAATATTCCCATATGAAGTGATATAGTAAGTAATATTCCCATCCAAAAAAGAAGAAGAAAAAACTACACACTCATCGTCTTATGAATTAGGACAAATGGCCAATATAAATCATTTCCTTTTTCTGAAAATTTAGGTGACCTTTTATTTTAATATTCGTACTATGCTTCTTCTTTTTTCTATACAATTCATACTATGCTTTACTCTATGCTTTCTCCGTAAGCTTCTTAATTAGTTCAAATGCTATTCAAGGAAAGTGCACCCTGAGTCACACAGTGGTCCTCAAAAGTGGCTGCACTTTCTTACTTTTTGAAAGGCATGAGGTACATGTGGAACAAAGTTTAGACAACGAAAGTAGAAGAACTTTTGGATGTTTTTGTTACATATCTATAAGGATTGATACCCTTCTTTGCGCTGGATATCACTCAATATTCACCAACTTCCTGATGAGCTTCAGACAGTTACTTGCACCCCCCGAAATTGATTCTAAAGACAAAAATGTACTCGGATTCCCTATAGATTAAGTTCTCTTTTTTTTTTTATTTTTGTAAATAAAATTTCATTTAATGAAATGTCTAGTGGCACTCACCACTCATCTTTAAAACTTCAATATCTAATATTGCAAAGTATTAACATCAAATGCTTATCACTAAGTTAAAAGTTATAACTATTAATTAAGATATAATTTTATTTTCTTATAGTGGCGTGCTACGGGCGGATATGAGAGGCTTCGTAATATAAATGTGACACACCAATAGGATGAGTAGTCAAGCACCTTTGATGTATGCCTATATGCACATGTGAGTCATAAGATAATTGTTGATAGAAGCAGATGACAGTCCTTGCTATCTTCAGCAACTTCATGTCGATTTCAGAATATATGTTCCAAATGTTAAACCAGTAACAGCAAGTGGTGGAGTGATTAATAAGGACGCACTTGAAGTTTGCCTGAGGGATCAGTTTGGTGTACGACTGGTGAAGAAGGCCTAAGAAGATCGGCCAAGCACTAGTTATGAGTGTTAAGGATTACTCAGAAAAATTGTCGGCTTATTTAGCCGACAAAGCAGTATTCACTGCTGAAAGCATACTGTCCGATTGTATAATTGATGACGGTCCTTTAGGATTTGAAAAAGGGATTGATGAAAAGCAGAGTGTGGAAGTGGAAGATCCTTTGGAAGAAATAAACTTGGGCACTGAAGCAGATAGCCCATTTTCGTAAGTTCATTTCTGCCAAAAGATTTTAAAGAAAAGCTTGTCAGGTTAATTATGGAATATAAAGATTGTTTTGCCTGGGATTATGATAAAATGCCTAGATTGAGTAGAGATCTTGTCGAGCACAGATTGCCTCTGAAAGAAGGATGCAGACCTGTTAGGCAAGCTAATAGGAGATTTGCACCTGAGGTGATATTAAAGATAAAAGAAGAGATTGAAAGATTGCTCAAAGCCAAATTCATCAGAACAACCAGGTTATAATCAAATTTTTATAGCCGAAGAGGACGTGTCGAAAACTGCCTTCAGGTGCCCAGGAGCTATTGGGACATTTGAATGGATAGTCATGCCTTTCGGTTTAAAGAATGCAGGGGCCACTTATCAGAGAACAATGAATACAATTTTCCATGATGTCATTGGAAAATTTATGGAAGTCTACATCGACGATGTCATTGTCAAGTCGGAAACGAAGGAAAGCCATTTGACAAACTTAAGGCAGGCATTCGACAGAATGAGGAAGCATAGCCTTAAGATGAATCCAGAAAAATGCGGTTTTGGAGTGTCGGCTGCCAAATTCTTAGGTTTCCTAGTCCATAAAAAAGGTATAGAAGTGGACAAGAATAAAGCCAAGGCAGTTTTGGAAGCCACACCACCGACAAACAAGAAAGAATTGCAATTTTTTTTAGGGAAAGTTAACTTCCTAAGAAGATTTATATCCAATTTGTCGGGAAGAACCAGAGTTTTTGCTCCATTGATCAAGTTGAAGGCTGAACAGGATTTTGTGTGGGAACCTTGCCACCAAGAAGCTTTCGACCAGATAAAGAAGTATTTGACAAAACCACCGGTCATGATGCCTCCAGTGCCTCGTCGACCGTTGAAATTGTATATATCAGCATCAGAAGAAACCATAGCAAGTATGCTGGCTCAAGATGTAAATGGCGTCCGAAAAGGTAGTGTATTATCTTAGTCGGGTTTTAAATGATGTCGAGAGAAGATATAGTGCAATAGAGAAACTTTGTTTAGCATTGTATTTCTCATGTACTAAGCTTAAATATTACATGATGCCTTGTAATGTACTGGTTATGTCAAAAACTGATATAATAAAATATATGTTATCAAAACCAGTGTTAAATGGTCGTATTGGAAAATGGATTATCGCTTTGTCAGAATTTTCTTTACAATATGTACCAATGAGAGCAGTAAAAGGTCAATCAATTGCCGATTTCTTGGCCGATCATCCTTGTCTTGATGTAGAAAATATAAATATTGTCGATTTAAAACCTTGGTGTTTATATTTTGATGGTTCAAGGCATCAAAATGGAATTGGAGTGGGGATTTTAATTGTTTCCCCTCAAGGTACTCCAACTAAGTTCATGTTTGAACTTAAATATACTTGTTCTAACAACAAGGCTGAATATGAAGCCTTAATTATCAGATTGGAGATACTAGTAGAAATGAAAGCACGTAATGTGCATATATTTGGTGATTCGCAGTTGGTCGTTAAGCAACTTGCCCAAAAATATAAATGTGTTAGTGAAAATCTAATGAAATATTGTGTTGTGGCAAGTAAGTTAATGAAACAATTCGACGAAGTAATTGTCGAAGATATTTCCAGAGATTTAAATGAAGAGGCTAATGAATTAGCACAAGTGGCCTCTGGTTATAGACTCTCATCCAAGGTTCTTACAAATCTAATGGAAATAAGGAAATTTTTATATCCATTAGAGGAAAGAGATATACTACAAAATGACATTTCGACGATTAATGATTGGAGACAACCAATATTGAGTTATTTGAAAAATCCCAATCAAGATGTGCATAGAAAGCTCAAGTATAGAGTATCGAAGTTTGTGGTATTAGGGGGAGCCTTGTATAGAAAGTCTGTCGATGGAAATTTAGAAGTTTGCCTGAGTGAAGCAGAGGCTTATATTGCCTTGGCAGAAGTCCACGAAGGAATTTGTGGAGCTCATCAGGCAGGTGAAAAGATGAAATGGGTCCTTCGATGTTAAAGGTATTATTGGCCAACGCTAGTTAGGGATTGTATCATGTTTGCCAAGTCTTGTGAAGAGTGTCACAGACATGGCCATATACAAAATGTTCCTGTCAGTGAGTTACACGCTATAGTTAAACATTGGCCTTTCAGAGGATGGGCTTTGGATTTAATTGGCCAAATTCATCCTATCTCGTCGAAAGGACACAAATACATTCTACTAGGAGTCGATTACTTCACCAAATGGGTTGAGGCTGTAGCCTTGAAGGATGTAACTCAGCAGGATGTGATTAACTTTATTGAAGATAATATAGTTTGTCGGTTTGGAATACCACAAACTTTGACGACCGACCAAGGATCAGTATTCATTGGAAAGAAAGTTGTCGAATATGCCAGTTCAAGGAAAATTAAAATGCTCACGTCGACGCCATATTATGCTCAGGCGAATGGCCAAGTAGAGGCCGTGAACAAAATAATCATAAATTTGATTAAAAAACATATTGGTCGACAACCTAGAAACTGGCATAATACTCTTAATCAAATTCTATGGGCATATAGAAATTCACCAAGAGAATCGACGGGCACTTCACCATATAAGTTAGTTTATGGTCATGATGCAGTGTTACCAGTTGAGATCAATCTTCAATCCATTCGAATTCAAAAACAAGACGAGTTACCAATTGAACATTATTGGAACTTGATGTTTGATGAATTAAACGAATTAAGTGATGAAAGACTAGTAGCTCTAGAAAACTTGATTCGACAGAAAGAAAGAATTGCAAAGTTTTACGACAGTCGAGTTAAGTATAAATCTTTTAAGATTGATGACTTGGTTTGGAAAGTTATTCTGCCCATAGATAAGAATTGTCGAGAATATAGAAAATGGTCCCTAAAATGGGAAGGACCATTTAAAATTACTCAAGTATTTTCTAGGAATGCTTATGCACTTGTCGAGGTTAATTCTGGCTTGAGGATTAAATCAATTAATGGCAAATATTTAAAGCCATATAAACCGACAATGTATGAAGTGAAGATAGAAATTGAGTAAAAATGAAATTTCATTCATATATTCGACAAATACAAATTACATACTGATGTTACATCTGGTTTAGATTGTCAAGGAAGATAACAGAGGAATGAACCTATTCTAAATAAAACAGAAGCTTCTCCCCAGCTGAATGTGTTCTAAATTGAGCTCGTAAGGCCTGAGGAAGAGGAAGGAGCAGACGACCCTTAACTTGTCCTGGACGAGATTTTGGATGGTCGTCTACTCCCTGATGAGCCATTCTCGTCATAATAACCATGTTTTAAAAAACATTGGGTTATTACGATGATTACTGAAGCTCATCAAGAATATTACGATTCTTACTGAAGCTCAAAATAAGAGTCACCATTAATACAGAAGCCTTCTTCCATTTTTTCCATTGAGAGAAGATGAAATTTGCTGATGACATGGTAAATTTCATTGAAAAGGAAAAAAGGAATTTATTTCGTCCGTAATAGATTCCTTGGACAAAACTGGACCCAAGAAAGCAGCCGGAGGATCTAAGGATAATGAGGAGTCGTTGATGGGGAGTATTACCTTCGAGAAGTGCCAAAGTTCAGACTTTTGCAGAACTGGGTCGTTGAAGACTGCATGATTACCCAAATCTATTGTTGGCGCATTGGGAGTTTGAGAGCTAAAAGCCATTGGAGAAGGTTAGAGTTTGCAAAGGAAACAGGCGAGAATGAGAGGTTGAAGAAGATGAACAGTGAAGAAAAGTGAAAAGGTTGAAGAAGATGAACAGTGAAGAGAAGTGAAAAGTTTGAAAACGGTGAGCAGTGATATAGAGTGAAAAGTCGTGTGAATTTCAAAAAAAAAAAAGGAATAGTTTTTTCCGCGAGAAAATAGGGGTAATTATGAGCCCTATTTATTAGGAACGACTATTTATTGTTTGCTATGATAAGATTGATTATGACCATTCAAGTATTGAAGAGTTCTGATTGGATTTGAATATATCCATATAAAGGACTTTCAATTCTCATAAAATTTTTCTTTCTTCTGTCGGCGTCGAAAGAAAATTTTTGGGGGGCATCTGTTGAAAGTAAAAATAAAGATTTGGCAGTCTATCGGTTGATGGAGGTTTTGAGGAAACTTTCTGAAATATTGAGCCGACAGAAGTGTCAAACAGAGAAGTCGACAGTAGCATTGGATAAAGAGAAAGATTCTAATGAGGTTAAGGTATTGATGTCAGTGAGAAGAAGTATCCGACAGGGAAATTACATTTAGTCGAGGAAAATTGTTTAAGAGTAGTCGAGTGCTGGTTTCGTCGAAAATTGGGTACTTACTGAAGAATAAAACCGCTCGAACGTGTTGATCTTTTTAGGATGTCAGTTATTTTTGATATTGTCTATAAATACCAGTAGTCATAATGTAAAAGTGGAGGTTATTTGCTGATACAAAATCCTAACATCTCAACCCGAGCAGATTAAAGGATTTTTGTCCAAGTATGCCTTCCTTTTCCATTTCATGTCATTTAAATTAATGCAATGTTCCTTTAAAATTTTTACTTTTTCAGCCTCGTCTTTTAAATTCTCTTTCTGATTCTTCGCACTTTTATTTGCTTTTCTTTACTGTTTTTCTATTTAAATTCTGCACTTTAATTTCGTGTCATTTACATGCTTTCAATTAATTTTCTACACTTTAAGATTCATGCTCAGTTTCTTTAAATTTCCTTAATCTTTTCAAACTCTCCTTTCTGCATTTTCCTGTTTATTTTACTTCAAATTTCTTAAATTTCTTTTGTTTACTGTTAAAACCATTTTTATAACGAGATTACCACATAACTCATGAACTCACATTCGTTTTGATATATTTATTTGTTTGTTGGAATTAATTCTGAATTTTTGAACTAAAATTCCGTATAAACAATTACTGATCCACTTTTTTCATTTAATTATAGCTCAGCCGTACCAAATCAGTGTTGATTGAATTAAGTCTTGATTCTAGTTTGGCGGCTGTAGGGAGCATCCGACATATATCCCATTCATTTCGTGTTTACAGGACTCTAAACTACCAGATTGGGTCAATTTTATTGTACTCTAAAAACAGTCATTAATGGACAATGTCAAGGGTGGAACTAGGATATAAGAAGGTCTTCTTTTTTGGGGGGGAGGGGGGCACAAAATTTTAATGGGTGAAGTTTATATTTTATAAAAATAATAATCAAAATTTAATGGATTTGTTTATAATTTCATAACATTTGGGGGGGCGAGATGAACGTAGTTCCGCTCCTGGATGATGTTATTTCATTTATTTGAACTTAAATAAAGTAATAAACCACTGGGTGCTGTTCTTATGTTATTATGTCATTTACATTTCTATACAAAAGAAGTTGCATCCTTAATATGTACATGCAAGTCTTTCTTCACCACATGCCCATGCATTATTGATGGGTATACAGGGATTGATTCGTGAATTGGTTGCCTTTCATAACAAGCTAATGAATATAATTTTAACTATTTTATGATGTATTGAGTTGTCTTTATAAATTAAATGAGATAGTTTTGTCATTTTCGGCAAGTACAAAGGCATTAGACAAATGTTAACTTGTGAACATGGCTTTCCCATGCTTTAGTGTTATCTTTCTTTTCTTATTAGATCATAATCATGTAACTTAATGCCAATTAAGTAAAACAGTTAGTTAATTATTGTAACTGAAAATAGAGGGAAAGTTAGTTAGAGTTGGTTAGTTAGTTGTATTGTAATAGCTTCTATAAATACTTGTACAAACTCTTCATTCAATGAGACTTTCAGTTTTCATTTTCTCAATCACTGTAATATTTGTGCAGCTTGTTCTGGTTGCTGCTTACTGTGCAATGTTACTCACAATACCACATCTTTTTCCAATGCAGATATCTGTTTCCTCATACTGAATCAGACAAACTACCTCGAGGTGGCCTTGATAAAATGACATTGGTTGAGGTCTGAAAATTGGCTTCTTAATTTGTTTTTTTTTTTATTTGTTAATCTGTCAAGTTCTAATTCTCCTTTAACCTGTGAAAGTTGCTTGTTTGGGTCGGTTCACGGTTCTGCTTGAACCCAATTAAAATATTTGGAGGCAGTTTTGGGGGCCCAACCCTGTATGAGAATCTATTTTATGTGTCGTCAAATCAGGTATTAACAGATATATTTCGCCATCTATACTTGTAATTTCTCTGGTTCTCTACAGAAAATAGTTCTATCATTTCTGGTTTTTATTATGGCTATGATTTTAAATTGCGGTTGTGATTACATTAAATTTATCGTAATTATGGATAATTGTGAAAAAATGTGACTGATGTGACCACAATTGTAATCGCGATACGATTGTGAAAACTATTAAAACTGTAATATTGTGATTGTAATTGCGATTGCGGATTGCAATTTAAGACCATGATTATGGCCTTTTGGATCTTATAGATTCGGGCCCTGAAGAAGATGAAGAAGGCTGGAAAGTATGGAAAGAAGATCAAAGCAAAGAGACAAGGAGGAAAATGCGTGAGTTGTCTAGTCCTCAGGAGCCTGATGAGTTTGCAGATATGTGGAAAGAATAATTTTGAATACACCTGAGACTTTCATTAAAAGTAAGAGAAAATCTACAAATCACCTTGTATCCTACATCAAAC
This sequence comes from Ormosia emarginata, assembly GCA_029884605.1. NCBI lineage: Eukaryota > Viridiplantae > Streptophyta > Magnoliopsida > Fabales > Fabaceae > Ormosia > Ormosia emarginata. The sequence goes on from JAQQTP010000048.1 coordinate 5,741,669, forward strand.
GGTAGTTTTTGGTTGAGCACATGATTTAGGGCAGCTTTTGATATTTTGAATTGCTTTATATGTTCAATTGGAGATAGACAGTATTTCTGTTTATCGTCACATTATCATCTATAGCAGAAAAGGGAGGTTTTAGCATTTCTACAATATTAATTTCTTGAATTCTTGTGGAGGGTGCTTATTGAACATCCTTCGCTTTATGTTATATTTATGTTATATGTGATTTTTATAAGACGTTGGATTGATGGAAAGTAGCATTTGGCAGAGAAGTTTGCGGTTTTCAGTAAGTTTGGCAATGGGGCGTCATGTTCCATTTTCCACTTATGAATATTTCAAATTAAATTTATAAAATAATCAATTACTATTTCAAATTAATTCATTATTTCATAAATTAAAAATAAGTTTAAAATAAGTATTAAATTAATAAAAATAATTAATAAAATTAACTTTATTAATAAGTAAATTAATGATAATATTTATTTATATGTAAGTTGTAGGTAAGGTTGAGGTAAATTGACCTCAAACTCACACTTACTCCAACTTACTGTAAAGGTGGGTTTTAAACTGCTCTCATGCGATAAGGTTTAAATTGCCAAACTTAGTTTTCATCCTTATGTTGGGTTTGACTAATGCAACTACTATGCTAATGGGGGATAATACATAAATTGTGTATCTCAACTTCAACCATAGGTTTTTTTTTTTTTTTCCCTAGGTCATGGATGAGGCAGCTTAGTCTTGAGTTATATATTTCTGATTAAATCTTAAATAGTTTGCATGCTTAACCTTTCTAGCTGTTTTCTTTTTTATTTTTTTTTCTTTCTTTCTTTCTTTTTTTAAATTTTTGGTGCACTTTTTCTTTTAAAACATAAGAGGTGCAGGTATCGGGTAGGAGAGAGGGATAGGTGACTGTTTATGCAGAATTTTAGTTCAAAGACTTAGAATTAATTCCAACAAACAAATATATTTTATCAAACGAATGTGGGTTCACAAGTTATGCGGTAATCTCGTTTATGAAAATGATTTTAACAGCAAACAAAGGAAATTTAAGGAATAGGAAAATGCAGAAAATTAACTGAAAGCATGTAAATGGCACGAAATTAAAGTGCAGAATTTAAATGGAAAAGCAGTAAAGAAAAGCAAATAAGAGTGCGAAGAACTGTAAAAAGAATTTAAAAGAACAAGACTGAAAAAAGTAAAGAATTTTAAAAGAACATTGCATTAATTTAAATGACATGAAATGGTAAAGGAAGGCATACTTGGACAAAAATCCTTTAATCTGCTCGGGTTGAGATGTTAGGATTTTTTATCAGCAAATAACCTCCTCTTTTACATTACGCACACCACTATTTATAGACATCACAAAAATAACTGACATTCTAAAAAACCAACACGTTCTAGCGGTTTTTTTCTGCAGCAAATACCTAATTTTCGACGAAAACAGTACCCGACCATTCTAACCAATTTCCATCGAAAACATGATCTTCATGTCGGATATCAATCCCTTAGTCATTTAAAATCCTCCCTTTTCATTCGTCGCTTTTGTCGATTTAGCACTTCTGTCGGTTCCAAAAATTTTCCAAAAATCATCATCATCCGACAAACTGCCAAATCTTAATTTTTCTTCCAACAAATGCCCCCAAAATTTTTCTTTCGACGTCGACGGAAGAAAGAAAAAATTTTAAAATTCTTTCACATAGATATCTCCAAATCTAATCAAATCTCTTCATCAATATCTGAACGGCCACAATCAATCTTATCATAGCAATCAATAAATAGCCGCTCCTAGTAAATAGGGCTCATGATTACCCCTATTTTCTCTTAAAAAAAACTAATCGTTTGAAATCCGCACGACTTCTTACCCTATATTACTTTTCACCATCTTCAACCTTTATTTCTCCTCACTGTTCACCATTTTCAATTTCTTACTCCTACCTATTTCCTTTACAACCTTCTCCAATGGCTTCTGGCTCCCAAACTCCCAACGCGCCAACAACAGACTTGGGTAATCATGCGTCTTCCGAGACCCAGTTCGCAAAAATCTGAACTTTGGCACTTCTCGAAGGTAATACTTCCCATCAACGACTCCTCATTGTCTTTGGACCCTCCGGCTGCTTTCCTAGGTCCAGTTTTGCCCAAGGAATCTATTACAAACGAAATAAATTCCTTTTTTCCTTGTAAAAGTTCCCAAGAAGCTATCTTGGCTTCTCTTCCTTCCATTCCAATCAGCTACTTTGGAAAATCGAAAGGTTGTTTAGGACTCCCCCTACCCACATCAATGGGTATCTTGAATGGCTTGACAGAGTTCAGGCTTCCAAAGAAAGTCTTTGGAGGGAAATAGGAATTTTTGATTGCATCCAGCTTTCTCGCTATCCCATAAAAATGGATTCTTGCATGCTAGGTGCTTCTTTCTTCTTCTGGAATAAAACCACCAACTCTTTCCAATTTCCTACGGCATGATGGGTCCAACACTTTTCGACATATCTGCCATAACTGGTCTTCGACCAGATGGGGAAATAATCACACCCGTTCTTCAACCCACAAACACTATTGATGTATACTCAAAAGCCCCAACTTCTTTTTCCAATTTCATAAATTTTTATTCCTCTGGATCAGATTCTGTAACCGACGAAGAACACATAGCTTTTCTTCTACTCTGGCTTTCAGCTTATGCTATTGGTTCTAAATCAGTACAAATATCCAAATCCTTTCTTCAGCTTGCCAATCTCCTTCATGAAGGTCGACGACTAGCTCTTGGTCAATTTCTCCTGGCCAATCTTTATTTGAGCATAGGTGAAATTGTCCAGAGCATCAGAGCTAAAATAAAGAAAACCAACTCTGGTGGTCCAATGTGGCTACTTCAACTTTGGTTGAATGCCATATTAGGAGACTACCTAGTCGATTCTTCTCCTCCTACAGTCTCTCTTGCTACATATGGCATTAGACTTTGCCATGTGAAGCATGAGAAAACTCATAAACAGAGCTTGGAGAATTTCATGTATTTCTTCAGTATTTTTCATTCCATCTCCTTTAGCACTGAAGATATATATTTTGCTCCTTTCGCTGACCGTTCTTTTGGTCCTGAATGGTTTACTCGACCAATTCTTTCTGATGACCCTCTAATTCATGCTGACAATGTTTTGGTCTGGTCGAATTTTCTCTGCCGACAAGTCTTAGTGGCTGGTCTCCCTGGTTCGACAGACAAATCTTTAGAGCTATGTCTGCCAAATTCAGTAGCTCGACAATTGGGATTCTGTCAAGCTATTCCAGCGCCTTTTTCCCATAAAGCCAAAGAACACTTCATCAATGGCCATCTACCAAGCATGTCGGATCTCATTCGAGTAACCTCAAAGAATGAAAGGCACAAGAAACATTTCAAGATTTCTGCCTTCACCCCTCAGAGGAGTTTCAAAGGATTTTGTAGATTGGTGGACCGAATACTATAGTCCTTATCATATCGACATTGACATTTGTCGAAGCCGTGTCACTGAAATTTTGATTCCTGTGCAGGACCAAGATTCTTCATCAAAAACCAAAGGTACACATACTCAGGATATCAAGGCTTTTGAAAAATACTACAAAATCAAGTGGGACTTCAGGTTTCCTTGCCTAATTGTTCGACATTGTGAAAAAATCGTGGCCGATCTAAAACGAGCACACAAGGAAAAATGTTCTACCAAATTTCTTTCGGTTTCCATAAAAATCCTTTAGCACGGCTTGAACCTTTTCAAATCCCTTTTCCAAAGCCAGTGCCTCTTCCTTGTGCTCGTTTTGGATTAGCCGACGAATTCCAGTGTAAACATACAAAGGTGGTAACTTCCCTATTTTAGATAGGACATATTCTCGTGAGTAATATTTTTCTTACAAGAACTCCTGAAGTTGAATTTACTCGTCGGTTTGCCTTGTCGTACGAACAATTTGCTTGGAACACCCGAGTCATCACTAAAATACCGAAGGTATTTTCCTCTTTATATTCTGTTACTTGAATTTTCTCCCACATTTATTAAATATACATGTCTTCTTACAACACTCCCTTTGAAAAGACCCTTGGAGTATAAACAGCCTCAAGGAAGCGATGAAGATGAAGAAGATGAAACTACTTCTTTAAAGAAGAAGAAAAGCAAGAAGGCTCACAAACCTCCTATTCCCAAGGCTTCAAAGGCTAAATCTGTCTGCGTCAATGCCGACAAAGAGTCCTCGAAACAAGACGCTTCTAAATCAAAAACCCTCAAGGTATATACTTTTCCGACTATATACCAAGACTCTTCTATATACTTGTTTCAATCTAACTTAATGTCGGACTCAGATTAGCGAATCCGCTCCTGCCACTCTAGCTTCTCCTATCGAATCTTCAATTCCATCTCCAGAACATCCTCCAAAGGTATACATCTTTATTGCACTTTTTTTTTTTTTTTTTTTAAAAACACTGCGCACAATATCTCACCCTTTTTCTCCTCCTCAGAAAAAGAAAAAGAAAATTCAAACCACTGTTTCCACTTCAAAACCTTCTGTCGAAGAAACAGAGACCATTTTTCTTTCATCCGAGGTAAATTTGCACACTTCCTTTCACTAAATTCTTGGTTCTTGCTACTCATTTAACACCCAACCTTTCATTTCAGGATCCAGAAGATGAACAATCCACGGATTGTCTTCTTGAACCAATCTGTCGAATCAAGAGTTGAAGATCCTATTCAAGCAATCTCCGAAGTAATGTATCTCACTTTATCCAATTATATTTTAATATATTAATTATTTTAACATTTCTTCCATTCGACTTCAGGATTCGACACAGTTGGCTAGCCCACAAAGGCCAAGGACCGAGAATCTTCCAGAAACTCATACATCTTCAGTCCTTGTTGCATCTACCATTTCTTCATCACTTCCGATGAATCCAATACCGTCGAAGTCTTAAAGCAAATTCCAATCCCCCAAGCATTGAAGGTCCTTCTCATTCAGAACAAACCAATCCCGATCAAATTATCCCGGAGGAATTCAACATGGAAACCCCTATTTGGCGGAATTTGCTCAATTAATCCACCTCCATCTCCTCCAACCAACTTAATGATTCTTTGTACCGAGAAAGTGGCGAGGATATGGAAGCAGATTTGGATGAATTGATTACAATCTTTGTCGGGAGGCCACCAAAGTTCTCCTCGTCAGCTCGTTCTTCGACTCAACTCGGACAAGATTCCGGTGATTCCCATATTCATGGACTCTTAACCGAATTGAAAAATGCCTTCACCTATTCTTTCGAGCACTTGATCTCGACCAACCTCTTCAAGAAAGAATGATGGCAGTCGTAACCGAACTTGAGCCTCTTGCTCAACAATTACCCATCACTAGCCGAGCACTTCCGACAACTGTTAAAGATTTTCTTCAAAGTTTAACAGCAAAAATGCCAGTCATTCGTCGAGTCATTCCTGCTTACACACAAGAAATTCAAGAGAAATCCAGGATTTTGAAGCAGTTGACCGACGCAAAGAGTGAAAGTATTACACTGAAAGAAAATCTGACAAAAGGAAAAGCCAAAAAAGAAGAACTCGACAAGGAAATTGAAGACTTGGAGAAAAAACTTGAAGCTGCTCGTCGTCGCAACCAAAAACTCCAAACAGCATTAGAACAAGGGGTTGCTAGACAACAGAGCATTGCCAATAATACCAAGCAATGGGCTGTGGAAGCCAAAACTGTATTGGCAAAAATTAATTCTCTTGAAGCAGAGTACCAAACTGCCTGCTCCGACAAGCAATCTCTAGAAGATTCCTGGGGGATCCTTCAAAAATTCTGAACATTTTTTTTATTGTCGATTTATCAAACCGACAGAATTTTTATGGCCTTTCAAGCCAATACTCAATAAAACATTTCTTTTGATCATTTTCCCATACGCTTTTATTATTTCTCCATAATTCTATACATTTTAAATGCTTTTATTCCGTTTCTTTTAACACATCTCGTAACTATGCATAATAATTAACATAATTAATTACAATGAAAGTTACAAGACGTCATTTAATAACCTATTTCTGCAAAAATTCCCTATAAATAGTGTTCCCTGATTCACCAAGATTCAACAGAATATAATTCAACCTTCTCCTTTGAAACTTCCATGAGTTCAGATAATTTTCTTTTCCCCCAAAGGGAAAAATGGAAGAAGGTCTCTGTTTTGATGGTGACACTTATTTTGAGCTTCAGTAAGAATCGTAATATTCTTGATGAGCTTCAGTAATCATCGTAATAACCCAATGTTTTTTCAACATGGTTATTATGATGAAAATGACTCATCAGGGAGTAGACGACCATTCAACCTCTCGTCTAAGACAAGTTAATGGTCATCCACTTCTTCCTCTTCTTCGGGTCCTACGAGCTTAAACGGAACACATACTCAGCTGGGGAGAAGCTTCTGGTTTACTTAAAATAAGTTGATTTCTCTGTTATCTTCCTTGACAATCTAAACCAGATGTAACACCAATATGTAATTTGTAAATGTCGACAATATGAATGAGATTTCACTTTTACTCGATTTATATCTGTACTTCACACATTGTCGGTTTGTATGGCTTTAAATATTTGCCATTAATTGATTTAATTCTTGAACCAGAATTAACCTCGACAAGTGCATAAGCATTTCCAGAAAATATTTGAGTAACTTTAAATGGTCCTTCCCATTTTGGTGACCATTTTCCATATTCTCGACAACTCTTATCTATGGGCAAAATAACTTTCCAAACCAAATCATCAATCTTGAAAGATTTATACTTAACTCGACCATCGTAAAATTTTGCAATTCTTTCTTTCTCGTCGAATCAAGTTTTCTAAAGCTACTAATCTTTCATCACTTAATTCGTTTAATTCATCAAACATCAAGTCCCAATAATGTTCAATTGGTAACTCGTCTTGTTTTTGAATTCGAATGGATTGAAGATTGATCTCAACTGGTAACACTGCATCATGACCATAAACTAGCTTATATGGTGAAGTGCCCGTCGATTCTCTTGGCGAATTTCTATATGCCCATAGAATTTGATTAAGGGTATTATGCCAGTTTCGAGGTTGTCGGCCAATATGCTTTTTAATCAAATTTATGATTATTTTGTTCATGGCCTCTACTTGGCCATTCGCCCGAGCATAATATGGCGTTGACGTGAGCATTTTGATTTTCCTTGAACGCATATTCGACAACTTTCTTTCCAATGAATACCGATCCTTGGTCGGTCGTCAAAGTTGTGGTATTCCAAACCGACAAACTATATTATCTTCAATAAAGTTAATCACATCCCGCTGAGTTACATCCTTCAAGGCCACACCTCTACCCATTTGGTGAAGTAATCGACTCCTACTAGAATGTATTTGTGTCCTTTCGACGAGACAGGATAAATTTGGCCAATTAAATCCAAAGCCCATCCTCTGAAAGGCCAAGGTTTAACTATAGCGTGTAGCTCACTGGCAGGAACATTTTGTATATGGCCATGTCTCTGACACTCTTCACAAGACTTGGCAAACATAATACAATCCCTAACTAGTGTTGGCCAATAATACCTTTGACGTCGAAGGACCCATTTCATCTTTTCACCTGCCTGATGAGCTCCACAAATTCCTTCGTGGACTTCTGCCAAGGCAATATAAGCCTCAGCTTCACTCAGGCAAACTTCTAAATTTCCATCGACAGACTTTCTATATAAGGCTCCCCCTAATACCACAAATTTCGATGCTCTATATTTGAGCTTTCTATGCACATCCTGACTGGGATTTTCCAAATAACTTAATATTGGTTGTCTCCAGTCATTAATCGTCGAAATATCGTTTTGTAGTATATCTCTTTCCTCTAATGGATATAAAAGTTCTCTTATTTCCATTAGACTTGTAAGAACCTTGGATGAAAGTCTATAACCAGAGGCCATTTGCGCTAATTCATTAGCCTCTTCATTCAAATTTTCGGAAATGTGTTCGACAATTACTTGTCGAATTGTTTCATTAACTTACTTGCCACAATATAATATTTCATTAGATTTTCACTAACACATCTATATTTTTGGGCAAGTTGCTTAACGACCAACTGCGAATCACCAAATATATGCACATTACGTGCTTTCATTTCCACTAGTATCTCCAATCCGACAATTAAGGCTTCATATTCAGCCTCATTGTTAGAACAAACATATTTAAGTTCAAACATGAACTTGGTCGGAGTACCTTTAGGGGAAACAATTAAAATCCCAACTCCAATTCCATTTTGATGCCTTGATCCATCAAAATATAAACACCACGCTTTAAACCGACAATATTTATATTTTCTACATCCAGACAAGGATGATCGGCCAAGAAATCGGCAATCGCTTGGCCTTTTATCGCTTCTCATTGGTACATATTGTAAAGAAAATTCTGATAAAGCAATAGTCCATTTCCCAATACGACCATTTAAAACTGGTTTCGATAACATATATTTTATTACATCAGTTTTCGACATAACCAGTACATTACAAGGCATCATATAATATTTGAGCTTAGTACATGAGAAATACAGTGCTAAACAAAGTTTCTCTATTGCACTATATCTTCTCTCGACATCATTTAAAACCCGACTAAGATAATACACGGCCCTTTCGACGCCATTCACATCTTGAGCCAGCATACTTCCTATGGTTTCTTTTGATGCTGATATATACAATTTCAACGGTCGATGGGGCACTGGAGGCATCATGACCGGTGGTTTTGTCAAATTGCTTTATCTGGTCAAAGGCTTCTTGGTGGCAAGGTTCCCACACAAAATCTTGTTCAGCCTTCAACTTGATCAATGGAGCAAAAACTCTGGTTCTTCCCGACAAATTGGATATAAATCTTCTTAGGAAATTAACTTTGCCTAAAAAAGATTGCAATTCTTTTTTGTTTGTCGGTGATGTGGCCTCCAAAACTGCCTTGGCTTTATTCTTGTCCACCTCTATACCTTTCTTATGGACTAGAAAACCCAAGAATTTGGCAGCCACACGCCAAATCCACATTTTTCTGGATTCATTTTAAGGCTATGCTTCCTCATTCTGTCGAATGCCTGCCTTAAATTTGTCAAATGGCTTTCCTTCGTTTCCGACTTGACAATGACATCGTCGATGTAGACTTCCATAAATTTTCCAATGACATCATGGAAAATTGTATTCATTGCCCTCTGATAAGTGGCCCCTGCATTCTTTAAACCGAAAGGCATGACTATCCATTCAAATGTCCCAATAGCTCCTGGGCACCTGAAGGCAGTTTTCGACACGTCCTCTTCGGCAATAAAAATTTGATTATAACCTGCATGGCCATCCATAAAACTTAATAATTCATGTCCAGATGCGGCATCAACTAACATGTCCGCAATTGGCATAGGATACTCATCTTTAGGTGTGGCAGTGTTCAAATTTTAAAGTCTACACATATTCTCAATTTACCATTTTTCTTAACTACAGGAACAATATTAGAAAGCCATTCGACATACCTGGTGGTTCTGATGAATTTGGCTTTGAGCAATCTTTCAATTTCTTCTTTTATCTTTAATACCACCTCCGGTGCAAATCTCCTGTTGGCTTGCTTGACAGTCTACATCCTTCTTTCGAGGCAATCGTGTTCGACAAGATTTCTACTCAAACCAGGCATCTCATCATAATCCCAAGCAAAACAATCTTTATACTCCAAAATTAATTCGACAAGCTTTTCTTTAAAATCCTTTGGCGAAATGAACTTACGAAAATGGGCCTTCTATCTGTTTGAGTGCCCAAGTTTATTTCTTCCAAAGGATCTTCCACTTCCACACACCGCTTTTCATCAAGCCCTTTTTCAAACCCTAAAGGGCCATCGTCAATTATGCAATCCGACAACATGCTTTCAGCGGTGAATATCGCTTTGTCGGCCAAATAAGCCGACAATCTTTCCGAATAATCATCAACACTCATAACTAGTGCTTGGCCGATCTTCTTCTACCTTCTTCCTGATCGTACACCAAATTGATCCTCAAGCAAACTTCAAGTGCGTCCTCGTTAATCACTCCACCACTTGTCTTACATTCTTGGTTTAACATTTGGAGCATATATTCAAGTCGACATGAAGTTGCTTGAAGATAGCAAGGACTCATCATCGCTTCTATTATCTCCACTTGATCTTCCTTATTCCAAAGAATGAGCTTTTGATGAACTGTTGATGGTATTGCCGACGGCATGGATCCAATCTCTCCCAAGTAAAAGATTGTAACTCGACTTCGTCGGTATTACCACAAATAATGTCGGCCTTACAACAGATCCGACTTGTACCTTTAACATCAACACTCCGTCGTCGATGGAGAAGTCTTGCCACTGAAATCCGTGACTACCATGTTTGTCGACATCAAATCGACTCATCTTTCCCAAGTTTTTTAATCATAGCCCTCGGGATTAAGTTGATTGCTGCCCCCGTCGATCAAAACTCTATTAGTGGGTTTTCCTTCCAATGAGCCTTGATGTGTAACGGTCGTAAATGAGCCTTCTGATCTTCTCGTCGCTTTTTCAAGCTGAGCCGTATTGTCAAAGACCGTGATCATATTGTCCTGAAAAAGCCAATGATCGTCAAGGTCATCCGCATCTTCTTCATTCTCTCCAGTGTATTCAATTTCGTGATACCCTTCAAAATCTGCAGGTAACACCGAAACTAAATTAACACTCATCGCCTTCAAGAATTCCTCTTCATCAGACGGCTCTTCATCTAAATGCCTCCCCATCCTCAAGTAATCTTCCGACGGCAAATTACTATCCATGGCCGTCAAGATATCATCCAGATTATCTTCCATATTAATATCCATGTCGAATTGCTCCTCATCACCAAGGCCTAAAGGATCCTCTGGATCATTCAAGGCCTCAATGACTTCATCAGTCATTGGATCTATATCTTGGCAATCAGACTTTGCCAATCTTTCTCTTTCTTTTCTTATGTCGAGCATTTTCTTCCTCCACTCAACATCTTGCTCTGGGTCTTCTAAAATTCTCCTGATTTCTTCATTCGACCGTCTTCAATATTCTTTGTTTCCCATTCCATAATCCTTAACTTGCTCTTTCCCATTTTCTGGTTTTGCAACACTCGAACTGATTGATTTCTGGTCTTTTTCGACGGGTAAATTATTCTCCCTTGCCTTTTCTCTTGCCTCTTTTTCTGCCGCTATCAAACCAATTGGCCATTTCCTTTTTGTTTTGCTTGGAATTGGCCTTTGAACTTGCTTGCCCTTTTTTATTTCTTCTAACTTTTCTTGTCGGATTTTATCATTAGTGTCAAGCCGTCCGATTGCATTTGTCGTCGGCTCCCCTGGGAATGATCCCTTGGTAACAACACTTCTTAACTTCTTATCATCTTTATCTTGATCAGGCATGGGTTTCTTTTCGACCACCAAACAACCTGTTTCTACGGGCTGTTCCTTGATCACTAACCCTTCAGCCATATCTCTTCTCTTCTGTGCTTGTCTTAATCTCTGTAATCTCCTTTTCTTGCTTTTCGACATTGGAAGAACCTTCGATGGCCCTGCTTCATCTTGGCCAATCAAGGTTTTTCCTAGATTGATCCTCCCATTCCTGTAGTCTTCATTCCAGAAAGGTTGATCCCTTTGGAAATTATTCCTCCTGGCAGACACATTTCGTCGAAAATACATATGTCCATCCATTACGGAATTCTTCACCCACTTATTAACAGTAACATTGGCAGGTGGCACCCTAGTCTTAGAGGATCTATCATGAACTCTGTTTCTCACAAATCCCTGAGATTCGACCAACCAACCATTCATATTAGGCCTAGGCGTGAAAACTGGCTTTGGCCTTGGAGTATGGAAAGTCTTCTGTGGTCTCCAGATTCTTTTGTCAAGAACGTTTCCTTTATTCTGTTGGATGCTTGGTCCCACCGGGCGTGCCAATTTGTTTATGCGGAATTTTGGTTCAAAGACTTAGAATTAATTCCAACAAACAAATATATTTTATCAAACGAATGTGGGTTCACAAGTTATGCGGTAATCTCGTCATATACTGCGTTACACCTTGGGCACAACCGTACCTTGCCCTCATCTTTCTTTCTCTCAAGAAATGCTTCGAGAGACTCTCCTGGTTTAGGATATACGTCGGTTGCATCCTTTGTATCTACGTTGAATTCTTGCAATCTCCTAATGTTGAGCATCCCAACATTTAGAGGAACTTGTTGATCAACACAAGATACTTCACCGAAACGGATCGTGTCAACTTTCATGTCCGCTTTAAGCTTGTCGGCAAACTTCAGACGCCCATCCATTATTGCCTTTTGAATTAAGTCTCTGAAACGAACACATTCATTAGTAACATGACCGAAATTATTATGAAATTTACAATATTTGCGGTCTTTAATTTCATCCATCTTTAACAACCTATGGCCTTCCGACAGTTTAATCTGTTTGTCTTTTAATAACAAATCAAAAATCTTGTCGGCTTTAGTTACGTCAAATGTATATGTTTTTCTATTAACGTAACCCATTTTCTCCTTATTTCTAGTAGGCTGTAATGCCTGACAAACATAAGGAGGACCATTCGAAGTTCAAGCAATGTTAACTTCAAACTCATCATCGCCGCTTCAAACTCATTGTCGGGTTCATCTAATCCGACAAACGCCACCTTTTCTCTTTTAAGAAATCTTTTTGTTTTTGAATCTTCTCAACTTTTAATTGTTCTATTTGCCTAACCTTTTCACCTAGTTGGGCAAGATCAATCAAATGTTGATTCACTAACTTCTTCCTTATATAATAATCTAAACCGTTTGCATGGCTATCTTTACTATTTCAACCTCGTGTATAGGAGTAAAACATCTACTCCTCATTTATCGAAACCTAGCAAGATAGTCATCCACAGCTTCATTATACATCCTTTTGATGTTGAAAAGTTCGTAAGTCCTACTTTCAAATCCCCTCTAAAAAATTGATCATGGAAGCTTCTTTCCAATTGAGCCCAAGAATGGACTGAATTTGGTCTTAATGTCGAAAACCAGGAAAAAGCATTCTTTGTGAGGGAACTTGGGAAGAATCTCATTTTAAGGCCTTCAACAATGGCCAACTCCCCCATTTCTATTGTAAACCGTGCGATATGTTCGACGGTCGATTCCCCACTTTCTCCTGCAAACTTAGAAAGTTTTGGAATCTTAACTCCTCTAGGCAATTCTGCCTGTTGGACCCATTCGGGAAATGCTGATACAAAATATGGTTGGTTGGCGTAACCAACGTTGAAACCAAATCTATTCAGCACTTGTTCCACCACTTGGTTTACATTTTGTTCGATTACTTGGTGCCCCCAAGATTTTGTCGAAGCAACCTCATGGCTACATCATTTCGGCCATTTGATCTTCATTTCTCGACGAGCATATGGACATTTCCATATTCCAAACGAGGCCGATCATTGTGGCCTGGTTGGTCTAAGTTTTGTTGATTTTGTCCCACATTTGCCCGAGGTACGACCATTTCTCTATTTACCCCAAGTGGGCTCCCGAATATTATCATTGGCTACATCCCCTAATCCTAAGGCTTGGTTTAGCCTTGCCATTTGCCGAGCCAATGCACCGCAAACGTTATTCGTATTTTCCATGATTGGCGTAATCACAAAGACCCATTTTTGAGTGAACATATGCACCATATCATGATTACTCTCATCCATCCTGTTGTCGAAAATCGGCCAAAGAATTCATAGTTGGCCCTGTTACATTTTGGGGATTATCTCTCGACATGTTTGGGAAAACTGGTCCCAAATTCAGTCTTTCTTGTCGAAAGGGAGTTGGATTGCTTGTACTTGCAACCCCTACTCTTTGGCTACCAAAACTTGCCAAGGCCGAACTTATCTGCGGTTGGCCTTGTGAAACTACTGATTGTCCGACAGTATTAGTTAAAGTAGCACCAATTCCCGTTTGTGTCATAACAGGAGGTACATAATTCGGTGGCAACCCATATTGGGGCACAAACCTCGAATTTGAATTTATTATGCTTTGGTTACTTGGCTGACTCGGCGATAGCTGAGTTATTCCAGGCGCCACTTGTTCTGCTACTGGATTACTCCGGAGAGCACCAGTTGCTATAACATCCTCTACCGACCCGGTATTGGAGGGTGGCACAGTAACGGCTGTCGAAGGTGTATCCGACGCCTGACTACTTATATTACTCATGGTTTGCGTATCTCGAGAAGAGTAGATAAATCTTCCACTCCTTAAACGCATAAAACCATTTCTTATGACACTACGAGTTACTCTAAACTCGTCCCACCGGGCGTGCCAATTTGTTTATGCGGAATTTTGGTTCAAAGACTTAGAATTAATTCCAACAAACAAATATATTTTATCAAACGAATGTGGGTTCACAAGTTATGCGGTAATCTCGTTTATGAAAATGATTTTAACAGCAAACAAAGGAAATTTAAGGAATAGGAAAATGCAGAAAATTAACTGAAAGCATGTAAATGGCACGAAATTAAAGTGCAGAATTTAAATGGAAAAGCAGTAAAGAAAAGCAAATAAGAGTGCGAAGAACTGTAAAAAGAATTTAAAAGAACAAGACTGAAAAAAGTAAAGAATTTTAAAAGAACATTGCATTAATTTAAATGACATGAAATGGTAAAGGAAGGCATACTTGGACAAAAATCCTTTAATCTGCTCGGGTTGAGATGTTAGGATTTTTTATCAGCAAATAACCTCCTCTTTTACATTACGCACACCACTATTTATAGACATCACAAAAATAATTGACATTCTAAAAACCAACACGTTCTAGCGGTTTTTTTTTTAACGCATCTCATAAAGAAATACCTAATTTTCGACGAAAAAACATCTCGACCATTCTAACCAATTTCCATCGAAAACATGATCTTCATGTCGGATATCAATCCCTTAGTCATTTAAAATCCTCCCTTTTCATTCGTCGCTTTTGTCGATTTAGCACTTCTGTCGGTTCCAAAAATTTTCCAAAAATCATCATCATCCGACAAACTGCCAAATCTTAATTTTTCTTCCAACAGTGACCTAATGAATTAAGGGTCAAATCTCTAATATAATCACAACCCAATCTTAGAGACTAAGGTAAGTGTAAATTCAGGTATAAGCTCGTTGAAGTAGCCTTTAACCTCCTACAGCCACTATCATAAAATAAATGCCCTCCGTCCTCTTTTTCCATGTAAATCCAGGAGAAACTGAACATATTCTTACTTTAATCGTCAAAACACTCATGCACTAATTAAAGTAATTTCTTTGGCTTTTTGGTGCAATTGGTTGAATTTGATTTTGGATAGGAACTGACATTTCTTCACATGTCATTGCATTTATTTAAATATTTTTATGCAGATATTTAGTCAGATGAAGAATACGGCAACTAGGAAAGGTAACGCAATAACAATATGTGGGTTGTGGGTGGCCCTCCAACTAACTTCTTTACCTGATCTCTTTATAGTCTTAAGGACACCTCCATCAATAACCCTCACTTAGTTATTTTAACATATTACCCACAATTTTTTGCTTTCTGCTCACCCTAATCCAACTAATGACCATTAAGTTCATATTTCTAATTTCCACATGACTAAATTTAAAATATCAAAACCATTATGTGTTAGTCCATAATTTTACATGTTAGACCCCAAGATGGACCACACATAGTTCAACTGCTTAAAATTCTGACATACGCTCCATAAAACAATGTCTTTGACACTAAATATTGAAAAGGCACCTTTTGTTGGCATAGATTAAGAAGTTAATTAATATTAAATACATGGACGAAAGAAAATTCATTGTAACAATCATCGTGGTTAATCATTATTTGGAAGAATCAAAACTACACTGTCATTTTGACACAAGTTTTTCATGTTTTACTTGTCAGAGTCAAGTGTGTTTTTATTCTTAATTAATTTATTCTTTTTTTTTTTCCAATTTGGACCGTAATATGTAGTTAGGAAAAAAATTGGAGCCCTTGTGTTTCCTGAAGTCTTGTAGAACATTAATTAAGCATACGTATGGTAGACCCAACATTATCTCTCTCGAATTCTTCCATTTTATTTTCTTTTATCTTTTGAGAAGACTTTGATTTTAAAGTCTTAATCTTTAGGGAGAAAAAAAACTTCCATATAAAACGGGGAATAATATTTCCTTTAATAACAGTAATACTGTAATAAGCTAATAGCACAATTTTCAAAAGCCATAACATCTCTTGATGCCAGTGGGTAACCTAAACTACTATTTGAACAGACTTTAGCATGAGTTCGAATTCCATTGGAAATACAAAATAAAACAAGTTAAAACTTAAATACAAAGTTAATTTTAAATTAATTACATAATTTTATTTAAATCAAAATTTATTCATTTATTTTCTCTCTCCTTTTACTTAATTTGAAATAAAAAAAATGTCAAAGATATAGCAAAAAATATTTGACACGTTAATTAGTTCAAAATCCAACTTTAAACAGAAAATAATGTAATTAAAAGAACTCCAATTTAAATAAATTTACAAAACTAATTAAAAAATAATTATGAACCGGGTTTTAAAATATGCGGTTCACCCTTAAGGTAACGGATAACCAGAGTAAGAACAGCTTAAAAGAAAAAACAATCAACTGAAAAGTTCATTCAAAGAAAAGCTTGTTGATACTCGTGAAAGCAGATAAATCTGGTGGTACAATTCTATTAAAACGCACGATCACTTTTACGGTTTTATTATCAAGCATTGATTTCTAAGATAAGTTTTTAGAGGGAATTAATAGAAGAGAAATGATTTATTTTTCATCTAATTTTTTTATTAATTTTTTTAATTATTAAATAAATAAAATATTAAATATATTTTATGTTCTCAAGATATTAAATATATTAAATTTTTTATTTAATATTAAGATAATTATTAAGATAATTAAGTAAGAGAATATAACATTATTCTTAATAGAAAAGACAGTTAATAATATAAAATTAAAAGTGAAGTATTAATAATTATTTTTGTAGTAATAATGACTATTTAAAATGGTCATAATTGATTATTTTGAATGATTCTTATTAAATGAGAAATGTTAGTAGTATTTTTTAATATTTATTTTAATATTAGTCTAAAAATAAATATTGTTAATATTTTTTAATATTTTTTAAGTATAAATAGTGAATAAATAATAAAAAATATTTTTGTCAAAAATAAAAAAATATAAAAAAATAAAAAATTGTGTTACTAACATTTATTTTTATTAAATTTATTTTTTTTTAAGTGTCTTTCTAGTTAATTCTCTCAAGTTTTTACACAAACGGGTGTCTTGTAATGAATGATAATTGATATATATAATATGAAACCATTACTATCCTCCTGAATTCAGATGTTGAACTTTTCTTCGAAGAAAGGAGGAAACGAATCCGCGAAAAGGTACGTGTAGAAGAAAACGGAAAATACTTGAGTTGTCAGGACACGTTTAGTCGTTTACAGGTGCCTATTATTGGATATAAAAATATTTTTATATTATTAAATTTGGCATTTTATATAAATATTGTATATTGTTGAAGAGAAATTTTGTCTAAATTTAAAATATTTAAGGTAGGTGTATCAAGTTAGTTAGTATTTAATATTTTTATAAAATTTTATACTTTTAATTATTTGACATAAAATTTTATATAAATATTAAATACTTATTAATTTAGTATATTTAATTAAATATTTTAAATTTATACAAAAATTTCTTTATTAATATAAATATAAATAAATATCAAAATATATCATGTTTTAAAGTAAAATAAACATAATATGTATTAATATGAGAAAAATATAAATTAAATATCAATTTTACTTTAAAATATCTTTTACATTCACCTACATTTACCTTGCCCAACAATTGAGAAATTCTGCTATAAACAAGTCTCTAGCATTTAAGTAGTGTGGAGCCCACGGTAAAACCCACATAGTAAGTGGGATCTAATGATGCAAATTTACCTGGAGGTGTATTTAAGAAAGAACAAAATTTAGATTTATTTATTTCACTAATTAAATTATAATATATGTGTATTTTAAAAAAATTAAAAAAAATATCAATAAATATATATCTTGATTGATATAATAAATATAATGAATATAAAAAAATAAACTTAAATTTTACCTTTTAAGAAATTGTCCCAATAATTTCACAATTGTTCCTCCTTTCCCGTTTCCTGTTTGTTGCTTCATTGATGTAACAAGAATCTTTTCATGTCATCAAATTAACAAAACGACCATCCCAAATAGCCAAGCACAATTTTTGCGGGTCCATCCTCTTCCATCATCTATTAGAGCTAGTTCAACAAGTTGTAAGGAAAATATATATGACTATTTAGTGTTCGTACATATTATGGTACTAATTGTGTATTTGAATATCTTTTTATTAATAGAACGAAATGAAATAAGTGAAGATGAATCGAGAAAAAAAGAATAAAATATAATTATTATTATTTTTGTTTAAAAATTTTATTAATAAAATAGAACAGGACATGTGTTCTTCTCATTTTACTTCAATTTTGAGAGGAACAAAAATTGAATATTTAAAGAGAAGATATGAAAAATTATTTTTCATGTGTTTCATTCTCTTCTCGTATATTTTAAAACTCTCAAATAAAAAAAAAAATTCACATTTCTCTCATTCTTTTTTTTTTTCATTACTTATTATCTAAATACAGTGTAAAAGTAGTGTTTGTAAAAAGAGTGTGAGATAACTCGTTAAGAAAAAAAAAAAAAAGAGTGTAAATTACTCTCAATTTTGTGGTCTCGATTGGAAAAAGGAAGCACGCAATGAACTTAAACCTAAATTTATTGGCTAAAACAAGTCAAGTATAATTAACAAAAAAAAGTCTAGTGTTTTAACTTTTAATTGTTTGAAACCAACTTCTGGGGCCCTCCTTTAATTTTGACATGAAAGAAGAATTAAGATAGCCCCAAGGATCAAGAAACTTCCATCAGAAACAATGCCCGGATATGATGCTTCAAAGCACACGAAAGAATCAACAATTTTTCAAGAAAAGAATAATAACTAGAAATTCCATTCACAATTCTACATGTGGGCCATTCATGATTAACTTCAAACATATCTTCCCCCTCTGTTTATGACCCATTCACTGTGCTAGTACTTTAACTAATTCTACTATAAATTAAATTTCATCTCCATCTTCCATTCCAAGACCATACAAACCAAACCCAGACCCAGAACAAGGTAGAAAAAAGAGGCAGTTGTTTTTTTTGGGTGCAAATTAAGCCTGAAAGTGGAACCAAATCCACCATGGCTGTAGCAACAGGTGCTGGTTTCAGAAACGTTACCTCTCCCATTCCCTACCTCTTTGGTGGCCTAGCTCTCATGCTTGCACTTATAGCAGTAGCATTACTTATCCTAGCTTGTTCTTATCGTAAACATTCTTCATCTAACTCAGCTAGTAATGAAGAGAAACCGTCCAAGACAGTGGAAATGGAGGTAGATTCAGAGCCTAAGACCGTTGTCATAATGGCTGGAGATAGTAACCCCACATACTTGGCCAAGCCTGTGACATGCCATACTGAAGAAGCAGTTTAGAAGTCTCTCATGATCAGAGTCATCAGACACAGGGAGATAAAAAATAAAATAAAAAAAATAAAAGGAAAAATATTTATCTTCCTCTTAAAGTTTTCTTGTTGATCTGTTTTTCTTGTCCGTTGACATATATATACCTTTTTGTACTTCTTTAAACTCAAGTTGATTATTTGCGAGAAGATGTAAATTGAAGAGTAGAAATGATATATAATGTTTAGCTGTTGTTTCATCTTATAAAATTACCCTCCTCTCTCTCTCTCTCTATAGATCTTTTTCCTATTATTAATCCATTTATATTCTTTTTCATCCATATTATTTATCAAAGAAGTTAGTTTTAAGCTTAAAGTTAAACGTGAAGCTTACAACATGACTGGTTGAAGCTTTTTTCCAATATATAAGAGGATCAGTTGCATTCCTAATCCAACAGCTGAAACTATAGATTTAAATCTATATGTAAGTTTACCAAACTTGATACCTATATTCTGTGTCATAATATTCGGAGTCATAATCTCATCTAATGTTGCTTCCAGCAAAGAAGCCAAATCACAATGCCTCAAACGAGGTGGGGATTCTTGAATAGGAACTTCTGATTTTATGTATGCAAATAATCTTATGATATGTGTAAAGTTGTGTTAATAAAATTATGTGTATTTTTAATATCATTCACATAATTGTACATGTACATGTGTTTTACATGTTTAAGATAGAAATTCTAACCCAAAATTTTATGGGAGGGGAAAGTAGGGTGGGACAGTGCATCTGAATGATTCAATTGTTCCTAAAATCTCATTGGATAAAATATTCCTAATTAGTTGACTGATTCTAGACATGATCGATCATATATATGAGTATGAGAAATTTTTATTTAAATATGATGTATCTAGTTAAGTACATTAAATTAATTAAGATTTAATATTTTTATAAAGTACCGTAAAATTAATTATAAGACACAAAAATTCATAAAAATATTAAGTCATGATTAACTTGATGTATCTAACTATAATAAACTATGTGTATGTAAAAATTTCTAATACAAGTATATAGAGTGCTCGAACTTACATGTTAGCATGCATAATAAGTGAAAAAAATTTCCTTGCAGTGTTGCCCCAAACATGTCCTAGGGAAAGAAAAGAATTTAAAATTAATTGAAAAAGATGAGATCAGTTTTATCGAATAAAAAGACTTATAATTAATGATAAAACAATGATTTGATAATTTTTTATAATAGATTAAATTAATATTTAATAGTATTTTTTGTTTACTCGGTTAGAGGCTTTTATTTTCAAAACAAAAAAGAGAAGCGGGGAAATTTTATTGGCTTTTTTGCACTCTGATATTTGTAATTTTTTATATTAATTTTTTGGTTCATTTTAATTTTCATACTGTAAATTTATTATGTTTTTAGATTCTATGCAAAAACTAATTACTGTAATAGAGAATGATATAAAATAAATATAAGAAAATGAAAGAATTATTTCCCAACTTATTTTGAGTTATCAACCAGATCTTAGTAGAAAACTCACAATCATTAATGAAACCTGTAGTCCTGTTGTCCCAATGGTTAGCTATATCGGAAAACGATTATTGTACCATATTTTTTAACACTTTTGCATGCCTTTACTTTATTTGGAAAAATAATATTTTAAAAAATATGTATGTATTATTTTAATATCTAAAAAAAATAGTGTAAAAATAATGTAAAAAAAATAATATACAAATATCACCGCCGATCTATATTCTACCCATTGTGTAGGCCCACACGTTCGATGATTGGTGCACGTAATTAAACCCTTCAGCTTACGAGAAAATTCTAATATGCCGTAAGTGTATTGCATCAGAAGAAACAAATTGTGACATGTTATAGAGTATAAATATTTCGATCAATTCTAGTAGCAATACAAAATCCAACAATTCGTGGACTTTCCCTGACAGTTATTTATACATATGTTTGTAAATCTTTGTTGAAATTTAAATATATAGAACAATTTTTTTTTTAAAAAAATAATGTTTACCCCAAAAAAAAAAACTTTAAAACCGATTTTAAGCCTTAAGTGTAATGTACTCAAATACACACCTGCCACCGAAAAGCTTGTATATAATACCTAGTAATTAAATTAATTTGATAACATGCAAAATTATCTCTTTTGAGAATTCTCCATTGCTTTTACAAATTACGTCAACAAAAATATAACTTATCAATCTTATTGAAAATATTTTGAGAAAGATTTAATCCAAGTATAAGAGTATGCACATAACTTAGCTAGTAAATTTTGTACGTTCTTTTAAAAATAATGTAAATAAATTCATGCATGTGAATAAAAAGAAGAAATAAATATAAAAATGAAGGAATAATATATGTCTATCCTAAATGTCCCTACATTTGCCTATTTGCAAAATTCTATTTGAATATGGATTGTTTTTAATGACTAAATTTTTTTCATATACTGTAGCCGACTAGTTTTTTTATCATTTTTAATTTATGTGGAAAAAAAGATTAGTTAGCTTGTTAAGTTAAAATGTTAAAATATGAATAAAAATTATTAAAATTAATGTGTATTTTTAAATTAAATTTTTTATTAAATATTATTAAATAAATTTTTATGTTTAATTTTAAAATTTATACAGAACAAATCAAAGTCTAATAAAATTTTTAAAAAAAGATTAAGATGAGATTTGAAAACAAAATTTAATTAAAGTCTAAATAATAGAAGAGGCGGTGCAACTAATAAAATAAAAGGGGAAAAAACCTAATATTAAAAGCTGCTGGCAGCAGCTTATAAAAAGAGGACGTGACGCGCCTCACAAGTCACAAGGGGAGGAAAAAAAAGTCACGCTGCAGCGAAAGAAAAGGAGCACGCCGCCCGAGGAGGAGAGAAACAGATTGCGAAGGACGGCTGCGCCGCAAGCAAACGAGAAGAACGACGTGTCGGCAACACTATTTGTTGTATATTAGAAAAAAATTTAGTGAGATAATTTTGTTGAATTTTAATAATATTATGTTTTGATAAATTTTTTATACTTTGATTGTTTTAATATTATTATTTTGAATTATTTTTATTTAATTTTAAAATTTAATATTAATTGATTTTATTTTCTTATCAAATATATGAATAAATTTTAAAATAAGTTTAGTCATTTTTTTTATATTTTGTAATTTATTTGTATTATTTAAATATTAGTGATAATTGTTGGAAGTAATTATAATTTTTTATTATGAATATATTTAATGATTTGATAATTTATTATTAATTAAAGAGATTTTATCATACATTTGATTGTTATTTTTAGTGTTTTATTGATAGATCTTACATGAATCGTATGTTTATCGCTAGATATTTATGAGATAAATTATTTGGGTATAATAATTTAACATATTTAATGTTAAAATTAATCTTAGTAAATTCTGAACTTTAATCATTTTACATCTGATATAAACTTAATTTGTTTAATTTATGTTTAAAATTAATCTTTGTCTATTATTAATCTTTTAATATTTTTGTTTAGTTTCTTTATTCATTTAACTATTCTTTTAATTTTTTTTTCTTTGTGGAATCGATACTCTAAAGTTGTGCTACAACTATCACATTATTCTTTAAACATAATTACTAATAAATTTAGCTTTTTTTTTCTATAATAAAATAGTATTTAGGTCAATTTATACACATCTTAATTAATTTATATTCTCGACTCAATCAAAAGTAAGTTATCTACATCAGAATTACACAGACCAATTTAGCTTAATTTGATGTTGGGGAGAAGTGATGCACATGTATCTTTCAAAAAAAATATTTCTCCATTTGATATTTTTGATATTTGATCAATTATTCACGTAATTTTAAATTAAAAATAATAATTAAGTTCCCTCAAAATGATGAATCCAAAATTTAAACATCTAATATTATATATAACATGCACCTAAATTACAGTTTTCTTATATTGCGCCCAGTCACTCTTATGCTATGAAGTACGAACACGTCGATTATAAAGCGTGTTCGCGTGTCAGATTATAAAACGTATTTACGTGTCAGACACGTATCCGTGTCAGACATATGGAGACACATGTACGATATATGTGTCTTGTGTATCCGAATGTATGTGATTAAAAAGATTATTTTTTCAGTTTGAACATATCTCAGACACGCTCGGACACTTCTCAAACACGCTTAGATACGACTAGGACACGACTTGATGTTCAATCAAGCTCAATCACATGACTGACTTCTCAAGTTACTATTTTCACATATTAGTATTTTAAGTTTTATCTTTTTACACGTCACTATTAGACTTTTAAGTTTTATCTTTTCACACATCACTATTTTCATCTGCTTCTTCTATCTCTACTTGTATCAAGTCGTTCACTTCGTTATCACCGAAACTTGTCTCACACTAATATTCCCTCTAATTATTCTTTTTTATGCACATGTAATTATACATGATTAATTCTATTAAAAGAAGTTAGTTTATGAGATTTTTTAGAATATGTCAATAGAAATTATGTTTCATATTTTTTAAGAGAAATTTATTAAGTAATAAATATCGACACATATGATATATATTAAAATATTATAAATCTTTTAATTTATAAAAATAATATTAATAAATTATAATTTTTTAAAAATTATATATATATATATATATTGTATTTATATCTTATAATTTTTAAATTTAATATACCCTCGTATCTATATATGTATCATTTTCATATATCCGTGTCTGTATACTTGATAGCTCGTGTTTTTCATTTGATACTTGGATCATATTTTTCACAAGATTAGGATAACAAGACGTGGCGTCTCGGAAGTGCGTACTTTGGCACTGCTAATAATGGCATAAACCAAAACAATTTCAACATTGTTGTTGAACAAGGGAGATGTTATTGTATATTAGTTGATATTATGTTGTATTGTATTTTATTGATTTTTATTTTTTAGTAGAGATAATTTTTTTTGTAATAGGTAATAGTTAAAATTTGATAAAATAAAGTGTCGGATAAACAATAATTCTAAATTTAAATTTTTTAAATTGGGTTTAAAAATAAAAAAAAAAAAGTTTTTTTGAATTTTTTTTAAAAAAGAGAGTTAAAAAAAAATTCAAATTTTCTTTTTTAAAAACAAAAAAATTAAAAAAGAAATATCGCGGTATCACCACAAAGGATACGTATTCACGTGTCAGACACGTATCTATATCAAACATATAGAGACACATGTACGACATATGTGTCTTGTGATCCGAATGTATGTGATTAAAAAGATTATTTTTTCAGTTTGAACACATCTCAGACACGTTCGGACACTTCTCAAACACGCTTCGATACGACTAGGACACGACTTGATGATCAATCAAGCTCAATCACACGACTGATTTCTCAAGTTACTATTTTTACATACTAATATTTTAAGTTTTATTTTTTCATACGTCACTATTATACTTTTAAGTTTTATCTTTTCACATATTATTATTTTTTTATCTCGCTACTTCCTTCTCTCTACTGCAAAGTCTCCACTTCGTTGTCACCGAAATTTACCTCACACTAATATTTCCTCTAATTATTCTTTTTTATGTATATGTAATTATACATGATTAATTATATTAGAAGAAATTAGTTTATGAAATTTTTTAGAATATATCAATAGAAATTATGTTTCATATTTTTTAAAAAGAATTTATTAAATAACAAATATTGACATATATGACATATATTAAAATATTATAATTTTTTAAATTTATAAAAATAATATTAATAAATTATAATTTTTTTAAAAATTTTATATATATATATATTATATTTATATTTTATAATTTTTAAATTTAATATATTCTCATATCTATATTTGTATCATTTTCTATATCCGTATCCGTATACTTGATAGTTCTTGTGTTTTTCATTTGATACTTCGATCGTATTTTCACAAGATTAGGATAACAAGACGTGGCGTCTCAGAAAGTGTGTGTACTTTGGCACTGCTAATAATGGCACAAACCAAAACAACTTCAACATCGCTGTTGAACAAGGCTGATGTTATTGTATATTAGTTGATGTTATGGTATATTATATTTTATTAATTTTTATTTTTTAGTAGAAATAATTTTTTTTGTAATAGGTAACAGTTAAAGTTTGATAAAATGAAGTATTATATAAAGAGTAATTCTAAATTTAAATTTTTTAAATTGGATTTAAAAATAAAAAAAGTTTTTTTTTTTTTTAAAGAGAGTTAAAAAAAAATCAAATTTAAAAAAAAAAAAAAAAAAAATTTAAAAAGAAGTGTTGTGGCATCATGACAAAGGATGCCATCAAATTTAATTTATATAGTATTAAAGAGTATACAAACACAAATTAAGATAAAAAAAATAAACATTAAAAATTTAATTTTTAAGAAATTAGTTATGCCATAAAAAAAATTATTTTTTTATAAAAAATATATTTTTATATAAGATTCTAAATATAAATAAAAAGACGAAATTATACGTAAATGTCGTGTGAACAGTACTCTTTAATTCAAATTTTTTGAGTTAAAAAAAATTTAAAAAAGGTTTTTTTTTAAAACAAAAAAATTTTAAAAAAAGGTGTCGTGGCATCATCACAAGTAATGTTAGCGTGAACAGTGCTCCCAAATTGGGAGCACTGTTCACACGACATTGTTTGTGATGATATCGCGGCACAATGTTTTAATTGATGGTATTGTTGTTGAGCAATAGCTAGCTATTCTAGGAGATGATAAGATTCCTGGGGGAGAGAAGGTGCTAGAAACGTTGCAGGGAACTGCATCTATAGATGAGAATGTTATTTTGGCCGTAGTTGAAGCTGTCAAAACAGCACTGAGTAATCTGTTAGTGAAAAAACAATATCCACTAGAGAAACTAGGAAGAAAGCCAAAAATAATAGCAAATTCAAGTAGTAACAATGTCTTCCTGCGCTTCTCTCGTTTTGTATTACTAATAGAAGAGTGATGTTGCGGCATTTTAAAGAAGAGAGATGAATAAAAAAAATTTATAAATAATTTATTTAATATTAATCAATTTATCAAATTTTATATAATTAATTTTTACTTTTAAATTAATATAATATTAAATCAATAATTTAACTTTTAAAATATATATTACACTATTGCTATAAGAGTGTATATTAAACGTCGCTATTTAACAAATAGCCGTTTTTAGATTTGGTTTGAATATAGTGAGAGAGTGCAAATTAGTCTCAGGTGAAAGACATTGCACCTCCACGTAATCACCTTTAGTAGTGGGAGGCAGGTGAAGCATCATTTCTAATATGAAACTACTACGTACACCAACTACAGTTTTTCACGTTTTTCTTCTTTTGCATTATGATTGCTGCCACCTTGGCTGTTTGCAACGCGACCGAATCCAATGGGCTGACATGGCCATGAACTCATCATAGGAAACGTTTCTTATACTCCACAAAAAAAAAAAAAAAAACTTTAGATCCCTCCCAACTCTTAATTAAGTAAAAAAAAATGAAAATGCAATAACAAAAATTAGAAAACATAGAATCAAAAGTGAGAACATATCAGGAGACACATGCTTCGATTTCAAAATCTACAGTGAGAACATAGAATTGAGGGTCACATCCACGCGCATATCAGGAGACACAGGCTACCTATAAGCCCTGCAAATCAAAAGACGCACATGTTGTTGGATAAGATCAGAGATACATATCTGTCAGATTGTCACAATGAGATGATGAAAGAGTGACAGAAGAACTAATTGATGAACCGAACTGGTTGTATAAAGTTCATATTTGAGAGTCCTTTTAGTTCTAAACTTTCTTTCACTTGAAAAGAGTGGTGGCGTCTAATATGCAACTTCACATAAATGGTACATGAATGTAACTTAAAAGGGACTATTGATTTATGTTAAAATATATTAAGAGTTAAAATTGATGATTTTTAATTTGTAGAGTAGATTACATTAAAGAATAAGCCTAATATTATTGTAATTCTTATTTGAATTCTGCTGAGGTGTTGGATTGTTGAGTGATGTTTTGATGGCGGTACATAGGCTGAGGCTAGTGGTGGTGCATCGTGGGTGGCGCAACTAGAGCTGAAGTTGCAGCTCATTCATTGGAGGTGCTGGGTTGTGCAAAATTAAAATTTCTACCCATATATTTTTAGTTTTTCATTCTTATTTAATTTTTTCTCCTCTAAATCTGGATACAAAACGTTTTGGAGTAACTCGTAATTTCATATTCCATTCTGCTAGAAAGTTTGAGTTGGTAATTTCATATTTCATGTTACACAATCTAATGAATCAAATATTGTTTAATGAATGGTGATTGCAATTGACTTCTTTCATCTATTTATTTATTTATTTACATGACTTCTTTTATCTTGCTTTATAGGATCCATTCCTTAAACCATAGTAGAGGGTTGAAAATTAACATGCAAATAACAAGACTTAAATAAAAGTGGAGAGTGAATGGGCTAAAATGGAGAGAATCTAAGAGAAAGAAGAAAGACAAAGACGGAGGTGGTGGCAAAGGAAGTAACACTCAAAATGTAGACTCTAGAAAATGCTCCTCAATGGGGTCCTTTGCTTATGTTATGGACGATAGTTCTTCACTGTGGTACCTATAAGAATGGATATATCAAGGAATTTTGTGTCTGAGGGACAACAATAAAAATTATAATAATTATGGGGTTAAAAATAAATATAAAAAAATTGATAAAAAGGCAAAACTTCTTCTAATTGCAAGTATTTTCAAAGATGCATAGTTGCACCATAACTAAATGGAGGTGCGTTATAGCATCTATTTGAAAAGAGTTATGTTATATTGTTAGGGCGAAGTTTAACATATTCCTTATGAGATTCTAACCTAAAATTAATTGATATTAAGTGAAGTGACTCAACAGATATATAAACTGCACTCGAAAGATTGAGGCAGACGATGTGGGACTCTTAACACCCCCCTCTACAGATGTCTGAACAGAACAAGCGAGCCTAGCGGAATAGACGACACAGGAAGATGGGATCTTGACTTTGATACTATGTGAGATTCTAACCTAAAACTAATTGGTATTAAATGAAGTGACTTAACAGATATATAAACTGCACTCAAAAAATTAAAGCAGGCGATGTGAGACTTTTAACACTCTTAACATCTCTTTGAGTATCCATGCTCCGTGCATGGAAGAAGTTACCTGTTGATACTTGTAAAGTTTCATTGACTTAATATTATAATAAATCTAAAATTAAAATGGTTTATTTAATTTTAAAAGTTGTAGTATTAGTTATTTGCTTAATAGTTTTTTTTTTTAGGTAAAATGGGTATTTTATTTTTAAAAGTGGAGAGTTTTAAGTTTTTTTTTCATTAAAAGTACACATTTTTTTTAACCTAAAAAACTCTATTGAAGGGAAAGTCCCAAATCCGAGCACAAATGGTGTGAGATAGTGGAAGAGGGAGTGTCGGCGGAAGAGTCGATCTTACTTGGTGTTGTAGTGAGGAGGTTAGGACGCAAAATCCAAGATAGGATATGGCCAAAAAAATGCACAATATTTAAATTCGGTAACGAAATTATATTTACGGGCATTGTGAAATGGTTCAAAGGGTAGAATGGTTTTAGATTCATTGCTCCCAACGATGGCGACAAGGATCTCTTTGTGCATCACACTTCCATCCAATCTGACGACTACCGGACCTTGTCAGAGGGCCAATCGATGGAGTTTGCTGTTGATTATGGCGCCGCCGGAAAAACCAAGGTCGTTGACATCACCTCCATGGTTAGATCTTGCCGTTTTGGCAATTTTCGCAGTTGCAGTGGGAGAGGAATGTCTTATGGCAGGAGGGGTAGGGAAGGTGGTAGATATGGCGAGATGGGGCTCATCCTTCCAAGTGATGAATGGTTATTATCAATTAGGGATTTTACAGACATTAAAAGCAACATTTAGCAAAATTCATTACATAATTCAACTTATTTATTGGGGCCAACTGATAAACTCAAGATTCTTACATGGGTGACATGATATGCAAGTAATAAGTGCTTACTCACAGCCGTTGATCAATTTAACATAAGGATCAACGGTCATTCCTTTATAGAGCATAAATGCTCAAAAAAAATTTCAGGAACATGTAAAATGTTGAGTTATATTTTAGTTAAGCATCAAAAATCTAGGAAGTTTATGATATTGCTGAGAAATGAGAAGCAAAACCCATTTAACCTTGAGAAAAATTAGTTATACCTCATTCATATATTTGTACATACATATTGACAAGTGAGTAATTTTAAGGATGGAAGAGAACCAACCAGACATGGAGCTCGAAACAGAATAAAATTATCATAATATTACTCAATGTTTTAAATTTTTAAAGTAACTTATAATCTCTATGCTCATTAAACAAAAACAAAAAAAGTAACTTGTAATCTCTGGATGAAAATCTATTGTACGCATATCCTCTTCTTCTCTGTTTTTCCACTTAAAACTTGTGAAGTATAAAATAAGTTACGCATCAAATTTTATAAAAATAGTTAACTTCCTAACAGTATCAAAATGCCGTTCTCATTTCATTTTAGATTTCCAGTGAGGTGTTAACTTAATTTAAAATAGTGAAGCGGATGACATATCATTTTTTATTAGAAAAATATTATTAACATAATTTTTTAGATTTTTTTAATATTTACTTTATTATTAGTCTAAAAATAAGTATTATTAATATTTTTTTAAATATAAAATAGACTAATAATAAAATAAGTATTAAAAATAATGTTCAAAAAAATATATTACTAATATTCTTCTTTTTATTAAGTTGGCAAAATAAGGAAAAAAATTAAAAAATATCATACTAGAATTTCATTCGTAACTCGACGAAATAGACGCTAGAGCAATTACTAGAGAATCCGCTGATCTATCCAAATTCTATCACATTTTTATTACTTTAGATAAGTTTTAGTGAATTTAATATTTGTGTTAATTTTATATCATCAAAACATTTAAAATGGCTTAAGAATATATTTAATCTCTATAAATATAATATTTTTTATTTTAATCCTTTGTTTTTTTAAATTGTCCTCTCAAAAACTTTTTTCCTTTTCGGATGATCTATCTTCATTTAAGATGGGTGTTTTAAACTTAGGTGGAGTCCAATATGGAATTAACATATCCTGCATGACATGACTGGTCTCCCAAAATATTTTTTGGACAGAAAAAAAAAAGGTTCATCAAGTCCTTTCTAATGGATGATTGCGAAGAGGATCCTGTTTTGTCATTTAAAAAAATTTGACAAATAATTTTCCTCCTCTCCCATTCTCTAACCACTCTAACAGCAGAGGATCATCATCCCTCTCTAATCTCTATTCTTTTGAAGACCTTCCTTCGTCTTAGCTCCCAACAAAATCTTCAGCCCTAAACTTACCATTTTTATCGAAGCCCTCCTCACCATTTACAAAGACAACCCACTTCTTATAATCAACATCAATGATGTGAGAAATATTAATAATATTTTTTTAAAAAAAAGTATTTGTATATATTTTATTTATATAAATTATGTAGATTAAATTAATTAATAAGTGACATATTATTATTTTAAATATAAAATAATTATGTAACATAAATATCTATAAAATTATTAAGTATTAATTAATTTAGTCTATACAACTGAAAAAATAAAATCTACTTAAATATTTTTCATTTTGAATACTCAATTTAATATTTGTTTTATTATTAATTTAAAACCAAATATTATTAATATTTCTCTTAATAATTTTTTCAAGTACATAAAGTAAATTAATAATAAAATAAATATTAAAAAAAGTCTAAAAAATGTGTTGTTAACATTCTTCCTTGACCACAACCTCTTTTTCACCCAAAAAAACAGAACAAGAAAACTCATTTGATCATGATCCTTTCTATGATTTTCTCTGTTTTCAAGGCATAGTTACAAGTTCTCTGTGACAAGAGTGATAAGAGGAAGCAGATCCAGACGAACAATGCCATCAATTCGTGTTTGCTTGATCAGCTGCAGGGCACATAGAAGCTTCAAATCCATGGAAAAAGGCACGCAAACCCACGCTTTAAGAAAAGTTGGAGGAACTCAAGAAGCTAATTCCTGCTCAGAATGGAGATACAGTACGTAGAAGCAGACCAATTGCTCCAAGATATTGTGGATTATATTTGTTAGATCTGGCTAGTTGTTCTGTTTGGTAGAAGAGAAAGGAACTAGTGGGTACAAATGTATATCTTATCATATATAATTAAAAAGTAAGAAATTTTGTTAAATTTTTTTAAAATAATTTTTTAATATTTAATAAAATTATTAAATAAAAAATAAATATATTTAATACATTTTGAACATAAAATTTATTTAATATTTTTTATGTAGTAATTAAAAAAATTATTAAAAAGATAAGTTAAGAGGATAAGAATTAATTATTCAAAAATAAAATATAACTAATTATGTTATTTGTGCCTTGCACGATCTTTTAAATCAAACATATATGATTATAAGATTTTTATTGAATAAATAAATTTTTAATACATATTTGAAATAACTTAATTTGATTTTAAAAAGTTGATAGTGAAAATATTTTAAAGAGAATATTTGGTTAAAAAAAATTTAAGTACAGAATAAATCAATCTAAGTATATTTAGAATCTTATAAAATATAATAGAGAGTCTCATATTTAAAATTTAATAATTTTATGACTTGATTTTATTTTGTTTGTTTCTAACAATATTTAAATGTATTTTTTAACTTCAAATACATAATTTAAATGAAAAAAGGCTATTATATTTATTTAGACATATTAGGTAAAAAAATTTAAGACATAAATTTTTTTTATAATCGTTATTCTTTATTTTTTAATTTTACAAAATGATTTTATAACTTAATCTTAATTATATTTTGATAATTTTTCTTTTAATAAAGACATCATGTACAAAGCAAAATCTTTATTATTATGTTATCTTATATATATTTATAAATATTTAAACCATCATATACTAATATTATTTGTATAAATAAAATATAAATATATTATCAATGAAAATATATAAATTAAATAAAATTATAATATTATTTAAATATTCTTATTGTTAGAAATTATAAAATTGTGATTAAAAGAGAATAGCATTCATGAATATGCAAAGGAATATTATTTAAAGGGTATTTTACAAATGTATATTTTAATTTTTTATTTAATATTAATTTATGAAATAAAATAAGTATTTTTTATAATTTACTAAAAAAGAATATATTTTGATTGCTATTTTTACAAAATTATAAAAATTAAAAAGATTTGACATGGGAAAAAAATTTAAAATGTCAAGACGAAAATGAAAAATTTAAAATGTTAGAAAAAATGAAAAGTTAAGAAAGATGTGAATGGAAGAAATGAAGAGTCCAAGAAAATAAATAAAATTATAATTAAAAAACAAAATAAAAAACAAAACTAAGGGAAAATGCCATGTGATAGTTATAGTGGAAGAACTTTTATATAATATAACATAATATAATATAATAGATAATAGATAAATAAATTGTTGAGAGATTCATAGAGTGAGAAAATTTTGAAAGACAAAAAATAATAAATAAAAATAATTGAGAGGTTTTTGGACATATCAAGTATAAGACCATCTCTTTACATTGCTCCATTAATAATGTGTTGTGTCAAGTATTTTTAATAACCCGAAGGTTAGTTTAACAATAGATAAGTATAAGATGTATGAATATATACGTATATGATTATAAGTTTAAATTTTAATTATGTTAATTTTTTAAGATCAAATTGTAAAAAATATTTTTATGAATTTTTTAATTTTAACTTAAATGGAGTATCTTTGTCCAAACTAAAAATATAAATTAATAAAAATACATGCAACCTTACTTAAATACGACGTGCTTGTAATAAAAAATATATATTTTTAATACTATTCAATTAGTTCATGACTAGTGAAAAGAATGATGTTATTCATCGTGAATGAGTTTTGAACGAGACTTCACGAATAATAACAGAGAAAATATATTTGTATATCATATTTTTACACCTCTTATATTTATATTTGTTTGAAAAATAAACAAGAGAAAATATGTATTAGAATTTTTTTATTTTATGTTAATTTTTTTAATATTTTATTACTTAAATAAAATATAAAAATTATGTAATAAAAATAATATATAAATAACATTGCTCATAACAGAATACAACTTGCCCATTGTTTAAACAATTATAATATTATAAAGCAAAAAATAACAACGTCACAAAACGCAATACACTTACCCCATGATCGTGTTTTCATGCGTAGTTCTACTAAAAAGGTTTAATAAATGAAAAATAATAGTGTTCCCCATACATAATTTAAGAATAAATATATATTTTAGTCTTTTAAAAATATATATGATATATTTTTATTATTATTATTATTATTATTATTATTATTATTATTATTATAGTAAATAGTTGATTTGAAAAATCTTTAAAATTTCAATTGATAAGTTCGTTACAGAGGGAGAAGAATGAAGGTGGTGTTTGATCTTAGAGTCTCGTAATCAATTACAAAGATTGTTATCAATTAAAATAGTTAGCACTTTCCTTTTAGGAATATATATGATATCACATTAGTCATTTATGTATAAATACATCAAATTGGTCCCTTTAAGATAATGCGATATCAAATTAGTTCTTTGATAATTATGTTACATTTTTGTTATTAAATTAGTTCTTAAGGTACAATGATATTATTATTAATTAATTTGATATTGCTCATAAATAAAAGATTAAGATTAAATTAAAGTTCTGCTTTCTATAGTTTATATTTATTTTTAATTTAATTTTTATTAATTTTTTTTTTAATTCAGTCTTCACAAGTATAAAAAATTTTAAAATAATTCTTATAATTAATTTTTATTATAACACTATTATAATACTATCAGTTAATTAATAAAGTAAATGTTTCTTTATTTAAGATAGACTTCTTTAGATGCTCATTAATTTTCCTAATAAAATATTAAATAAAATATTTATTCATTCTAATAAATATTTATTTTTTTAATAAATATTTTTTATCTAATAAGTGCACTTTTAAATATTTTTTTTTTTATAAGATACTTAATAATAATTAAATTAACAATGTTAAAATAAAAATTAATAATAAAGATTATTTTAAAAATATTTTTAAGTAAAAAAAAAATTTTAAAAAAATTATATAAATTAAATTAAAAATAAATATAAACTATAGAAACTAAAACTTTAATTTAATCTAAATTAATATAATGTCACGTATATCATTTAAAAAAATAATGTTCACTCTATAATTTAAAAGTACACCCTCTGGAAAATGATCGTCAGCATAATAGCGTCATAAATTTCATTGCCTAAGCGTCACAATAGATCAAAGAAAGTAGTTTAAAATTAGAGCAATTCTTGTTTACGTAAGTTATATTATTAATTTTTATTTTAACATTGTTAATTTAATTATCTAAGAATTTCACTTAAAATTAATCCTAAAACCTTAAAATTACTATAATTAAGAGTAGTTAGTGAAATTGTGCATGTATTAAAAGCAACAATAACCTCATTCTCAACAAGATGTCAATAAATTAAAAAATGACATGGGTTTTTACTCAAATTTTTATCATTCCTATATATCGAAGAGATTTAAATATGTTTTTGGTTCTTTTAAATATTTTAATTTTTTGTTTTAATTTTTTAAAAATTATTGTTATAGCTTGTGTCATT
This sequence comes from Ormosia emarginata, assembly GCA_029884605.1. Classification (NCBI taxonomy): domain Eukaryota; kingdom Viridiplantae; phylum Streptophyta; class Magnoliopsida; order Fabales; family Fabaceae; genus Ormosia; species Ormosia emarginata. The sequence continues at coordinate 5,776,866 of JAQQTP010000048.1, forward strand.
ATAATTTTAGAAATGAGAAAATTGATTTTTGTCTTTATTTTAATAGTAAGTAAAATTAGTTTAATTGAAGGTGGCTTCTCCGGTGGCACAAAAAATGTAGTGCCATCGGTGCACTTTTTTTTTTTTAGTTTTCTGATCTTAAGTTTTGTAGGTAGTCATCTAGACATTCTATATGATAACTTTTTTTTTTTTTGGTTCTTGATTTACTCTTTTTTGTTTTAATATAATAATTAAGTCTTTCTCTTAATTCTTGTAAAAACACTTATAGTATGTTGAATTTGTATTTCATTTTCACAAATCCTTAGTATTTCGTTTTCATTCATCTTTTAAATCCTTGCTCTCTGAAACCAAAAATTGGCCCAAAATTTTAATTCTTTATAATTTCTGTTTTCTTGCGTTATATTATTCATATTTTTTTTCAAATATTGTGTTAAATCTTTTACTTGTACAGCTAAGTTACTTATTACATTTTCTTCATTAGTTTTTTTTCTATTTCATTAAACCTTATTGATTTAGGTATCAGTTTTTCTTTATATTCTAAAAATTCTACTTTATTTATGACAGTTTCTATTTCTGTTATTTTATTTTTTTTATAGTAAATATTTCCTATGTCTGTAAATAGATATAAAATATCGATTTTATCATTATTTCTGAAAGTAATACTATAATGTGATTTGTTAATGCATAGTTAACTGGTGCGTGCAAAAGATACACTAAAAGCAAGTGCACTTTATCGCCAAGTAATATAAAACTTTTAAGTCCAAGTTATCGATCCCACGAGGAATAAGTGATAATTACTAAAATTGTAAAACTCTTATGTTATTTAGACAGTCAAAATTGTATGCAAGATCTAAATTAAAAACAGAAAACTAATAAAGACAAAAAAAAGAACAATCAAATACAAGATAATCAAAGTTAGAGAGGCAGTAGGGAGCAAAGTTCACTTGAGTTTCATTATTCGAATCTTCTTTCAGTTATGATACAGGTAATTCTTTTGCCAATATTATCTTTTTTTATATTCAATCCCAATGGTCATGGATAAAATAATATTCTATTCTTAATTTAATCCACATATTTAGTCATTTAGTTGAATTAATCAAGAATACATTAAGTCTCCATTTCAAGATATGAATTAACATCCTGTCAATTCCATTGGTAGGAGAAATTGATGTTTGGTCATTCACCAATATAATCATACGCTTACCATATAGATCCACTTATTGAGTGCGGATAGTCACCGGTCAAACAATGAATTAACAAATGTCACAAGTGATCAAGTTATGACAAGAATGCAAGCAATATGATAAACCCACAAGAAATTACCATAATCAATTTATAAATCAGATCCAAATAATTAAGAACACAAGATCCCCCATAGCCCTAGCTATGAGTTTAGCTACTCATATTTAATACAAACAAACTCATAATAAAATACAGATCCATGGAAATTAAATCAAAGAAAGGAGAAAAAACTAGAGAGAAAGAGAGATCAAAACCCCTTTGCAATGATACGGATCTTTAAGCCTTCAAGAAATCCTCCATCTTAAGCCTTCCTTCCTTCATATCTGCCTCTCCAAACCTCTTCTTATGAACAAAATATGTGAAAATTATAAAGAAAAGTGAAAATCTATGAAAAACTGGCAAGAGAGCTTCAGCAGCTTTCCCCTATGCTCCCTTTTGCATTCTGAGCCTTCTGCAGCCTCCCCCTCTCTTTGACAAGTTTGATGGGAGACACGGCTATGTCTAAAACATAGTCGTGTCTCATTAAAAATCACGTGAAATCTGTCAGAAAACACGTTGAAAAATAAAAATCCGTGAGTGAACAGTACTCACACGGTCGTGTGAGTATGAGACACGGTCGCGTCTCAATTCTATAAGCTTTAAATTAGTTAGACACATTCGTGTCTAAGTCCCCGAAAGCTTCTAAGTTGGCCTAGACCTTGTTTAAGCCCAAAAATGGTCCTCTTTTGCTTAAAAAATACAGTATCTTCACTTGCTTTCATTCCAAATGCATTAAATCTCTCTAAATCTGCAAAAACAAAGATAATGATAATGATCCATCTTTAATTCTCCCAAGAATTCAAGCAAATCACCACAATTTCTTTAGTTAAATTTATAAAATAGAGGTTTATCACTAACACAATAAGTAATTGAAAATTTTTGGCTCCTAGTCTCATCAAATTTCTTCATAAATAATTATGTTCTAATATTAATGATTGCTCTATTCTTTGAGTGCTTAGAGGCATTCCAATATTTGGTCTTACTTCAAATTTTAATTTTTCGTTAGCTAAATTTCCTTTTATTATCCCTAATATTTTATTTGTTGAATCAGTAATTCTGTCATTTTTTAAAATTAACTCTACAAGTGAATTTATTTATTCTTGGAAAGTTGATTTGATTAATACTTGTACTGCTCCTATATGAATATATCCCATTTTTCTTCTATCTTCTTTGTTTTTTATATTCCTTCTTAGTTCCACAAGCTTCTTTTTATTGAGTAACTATATACTAGTATTTTCTCGTGTATCGATATATCCATAGGTGTTTCATTACTTAATTTTTTATAATAAATAATATTATTTCTTTGATTAAATCTTTTTAATATTCCACTTAATCTTTCTTTTCCTCTCATATTTGCATTTTTTGTTAAGTCTAAATCTTCTTTTTGTATTTTCTTAAATAAAGATCTATTTATTAAAATATTTCCTTCATAATTTTCTTCTTCTTCAAGTATTTTGTAAGTGTTCTATATCTTCTATATTTTCTATTTCCATTTATATTTCTTTATTTAAATGAGCATTTATAGTGTGTATACATAGATTAATTCTTGGAATTCTTATTAGTTTATTTGTCAAAGTTATAACTATTTCTTGATTTAATCTCATATGGTTTTTTGATTCCAAAAAATCTATACCTAATAAGATTCTATCCCTTGATTGTTCTTCAATATATAATTTAATCTGAATTTTTATATATGGGTTAAAATAAATTTATATACTTGTCTTTTTTGAAAGATGTTTTTTCTTTTCGCTTAAATGTTACTATTGTTCTTGATGATATATCAATTGTTTTACTTATTAAATTTTTACTTATATAATTAACACGTGATCCAGTATTAATGAGTATAGGCATAATAATTTCATTAACTAATCCTAGTACATGATATTGACAATAATTATTAGAAAGTAGTTGAATAAACATACATAGTCTGAATATTAAAAAATTTTCTACTGACTCCTTCGTTTGTTCTTCTGGAATTCAACTTTGCCCACCACTGCTTCTGTGCTTGAATGTATTGGTTTAAAAATTTTGAGTAGAAAGGTTATTTTTAAGAAAAGAGTATTTGAGGGATGAAGTAAAAACTGAATGATTTATTAATAGTAAGTGAACATAAGTTCAAAATAAGTAGACATAAGTGCAGGGTAACTGGACACACTCTCAAGCGCCCAACTAGATCCTAAATAGGACTAGCACAGTTTTCTTGAGGAAAACTTTCTCTCAACTGAGATTCCTAAATGATATTCAAAATTTGTTTTGCCTCAGCATAGAGGACTTATTTATACACAAGAGTTTAAAAGCATATTTATAAAATTATCCTTATAAATGTAAATGCTTACATCAGAGTTTTAATAATTTACATAGTGACATAAGGGTTACATCACTGATCTATTATTGCTTCATCAGACTCATCATTTTTAAATTTGTCGGTGTCGGTAGCTCCTTTGTCCTTAGCACACCGTTCATATGCGTGGTTCTCATTAGTCTTTATCATTGCGCATAGGCCATTGAGGACAGCTGACCTATATTCCATTTGTGGTCCTTGAACTGCATAGAAAGGAAATTCGAATCCAGTCAGTAGGTTCATGTCCTTTTCTTTAATTGTTTTTCCACTGGTTTTGCTTAGAAGCAAAGTATATGGTCCTTTATACAGTGTCTTGATGAATAATTCCTTTTCGATGCTCTGGTACTATGAGTAGATGCTTGCAAGTTGATTAATCAATACTTGAGTAATTTGATCCTCTTCATAGACGACTCTAGTTGGTTCATCTTTGAGTGGAAAGTTATTATTGCTTACACCCACAAAAACTAAATGTTTGGCCTGTTGCTTAGTGATGAAATCTGGATAGGCTGAGTAGAACTTCAGGAAAATACTTCTCTCCTTTGCTATATTCTTCTTAAATAATTGAACAGCTTCTTTAAAACTATATGGAAACAGATTAATTTCTTCTAAATTTAAGCTTAAGAAGACAATTAATAAGTCCAAATTGAAACATATTGAAAGTTAGTATTGAAGGTACTCTGGGGAGGAGAATTGCTTTGATTCCGAAAAGCTTTCGATTAACCATATAGAAACAATTGACATTTTCCTTGTCACTCCAATTAATAAGTCTTTTAAAATTTTCCTAGAAATGTTCTTCTGAGAATCAAACTTATAATTCATTAATAACAATGTATTTTATTCATTTTATAATCATCTCACTAGGCTTCTTAAGATTCAATTTGGCTTAATTAAGTTGATTTTGTCACATTTTATAAAATTAAGCTTAATTAGATCATTGAAGAAATTATTGTTTGAATTATCATTAATTTGGGTGATTGCATTCTTAAGTAAAGTGGTCACAATTTGAGTTGTAATTATCTGATTAATCTGATTCTGGTCTTATTTGAAAGTTAAGATAATTCCCTAATAATTATTTACTTGATAGTAAGAGTCACATTGATAGCAATATATTTTCTTCATTGTATAATCTTTTCACTTGACTTTTTCAGTAAACTGACTATAATTTGAGTTACCAATATCCGATGGATGTGATTTTAGTTTTGTTTTAAACCTAAGACAAATTTCTACAACTTTCATGAAGGCCTCAAGACTGGGAACACACGTTTGGATAACTCAAATTGAAGTTGAAACAAAATCTAGACTTTTGAACTTGACAACTTGACCTCTATGCACTCATTAGGCTATATCTCGGGCTATAGGAGTTCAACAATTCTGAAATTTTGACAATGGAAGGTTAAGACTCATATCTACAACTTTAATGAAGAACACAAAAGTTAGATCGGAAGTTTTGAAGAAGATATTGGGCTTGAAAATCAGAACAAATGAGCTGAAGTTGAGCCTAACCTATGAGCAGTAATTGGGTCATATCTCGGGCTGTGGGTGTCTAATTGAGCTGAAACCAGCGGCATTTGAAAGCTAAGACAATTTTCTAGAACTTTTATGAAGACCACTTAGCCAAAAAATGATGCATGTCATGAGCTCAGAAGTGAAACATTTCAGAGACAAGAATCTACCCATTCATCATCATCAAACAACTATTTTGGCATTTTATTCTCATCATCCATCATCTCTTTTGGCATTTTGTACTCTTCTAACTCTATAAAAGGAGGCAATGACTGATCATTTCGGGGTGTTAGCTTAGAGTTTACTTTCATGCTTGTATATTAATTATTTCCTTTGTGTAGTTTTCTATTGTTCTTGATTGAAGTTATGTTCATCATCATTTTCTTCTTTCTTTCTTTATTCTTAATTCATGAGTAACTAATTTTCATTTTACTTGGGTGAAAGGGTGAAACTTTTGATAATAAGTTGATGTTAGATTAATTTTCTTCTTGTACTTAAATGATATATTTTTAAGTGATCATTATATGCGTTGTATGTTGTTTCCAATCAATTTAGAAACCCTTATTGTATATTAAAGAACTGGATTCATTGTAGAGAAGATGTTGACATTGTGGATGCTTGAGATCATTTACAAGTATTGGTAGATAATTAATGGAACTATAATATAATTACATATATAATCTTAATTGAACTTTGAATGTTATATTTTTTGATTGGAACCTTCATTATGTATGATTTCAATTGAGTTATAAAAAGAAATAATCTTATCATTAATTTATTACCAAGAGTGGATTTCCTAACCCAAATGAATCCATTTCATCTGTGAACAACTTTTTATCACCTTTAGTATTGTGACAAATCTGCTCCTTACCTCAAATAATTTGTCTTTATCAATTCCCTGTGGATCGACCTCGGACTCCTGAGAATTTACTACTTGAAACAACTTGCACTTGAGTTTGAAACTTTAATTATCCTACTATTCATGATCATTTCTTGTAGTGATTTGGAAGTTATCTAAAGAAGAAGGAATTCTTCCTAGAACCTTAAGTGGTGATTGAGTTACCGATGGACTTTTAGTTGCATCTGAAAAAGTTCTAGGTCCGAGATAAATTTCTTTTTCCTTTAATAGAATATTCTTTGAATGTTTGTTCAACTTTTTCCTTGGTTGAATATGATTTGTGTAGAACTCCTGAGATCTTTTGGCAATGTGGTGCTACTTTGAACCAATTGTCATAAATTCCTGGAAGTGGTCCGTTGAAAACTACATACCACTTTTTAATTTTTTTCTCTTCCTGTTGAAATGCTTCTTCAAGAAACCCTTCTGCTTTGAGTTGTAACTTTAGAACTTTAATACCTGTTTCAATAAGCTCTAATTCCTTCAGCTTCTGTCCTTTTAATTCTTCCGTAAGCTCTAATTGTTGCTTAATCATTTCGGTTGTGCCTCATTCCATTCTCTTGATAGTATATCTGCGAGAACATTCTTTTCACCCTTAATATGTGAAATTGAATAATTGTATTCAGCGAGTTTCATTTGACATCTAATTAATCTTTCTTGCTTGTAAGTTCTTTTGTGATTAATATTCTTAAAACTTGCAACATAAGTAGAATCTGTTCTAACAATAAATTCTTTGTCAAGCACATAGATTCGATGTTTTTCCAACATACGAATAAACGCCAGTGTTTCGTTCTCGTGAGTAGGATAATTAATTTCACTGTCTAAAAAGGTTCCAGACATGTATCTATATAATAATTCTTTCTTTTGACTAGGGGGTTTCGCTTTCATCACACCACCCCAATGTTCATTTGATGCGTCAGTTTCGATAATAATTAAGTCATCATCTGAAGGATGATATAACTCAGGGAGATCCTAGCATAAGTGCTTTAATTTGGTAATAATTGTTTCGTCTTCCTCAATCAAAGACTAGAGGGCATCCTTCTTCATCTTTTGCTGAAGTAATTTCCTTTCTGCAATAAGATTCTTGATAAAACCTTCATTAAAAATATAAGTTAATAATCCAAGAAATTTTTGTAATTCTTTTTTATCTTTTAATTTTGTTGGAAAGTTCTGAAGCTTTTCTAATACGTGTTTTTGCATTATTATTTTTTCTTTTTCAATTTCTAATCCTAGATAATTAATTTTATTTTGAGCTAGAATAGCTTTTTTCTTGCTTAAAACTACTCCGTGTTCTAAACATTTATTAAGAACTAATTCAGTTTTCTTAAAATGATCATTTAAATCCTTGTTGGTAAAAATTAATATATCATCAATATAAATAAGATAAAAGTCTTTAAATTCTTTGAGTATTGAATCCACTCTTCGCTGAAAAATACCTGGTGATTACTTAAGTCCCATTGGAAGAACATTCCATTCATATTGTCCTTGAGGACAACTAAATGCTGTTAATGCTTTAGATTCTTCTGTAAGTCTTATTTGATAAAATCCTGATTTACAATCAAAAGTACTAAATCAATTCATATTTCTTACCCGTTCAATTATTAAATCTTTTTTTGGAAGATAATATGCATCTCCTTCCATTGTGTCATTCATTTGTTTATAATTAATTACCATTCGTCTTTTTTCTCTTTTTATTTCATTATGATTTTCAACATAGAATGATGGTGAAGAATGTTTACTTTTTGATGGTCTTATTAATTCTTTATTTTCCATTTCTTTGATATCTTTAGCAAATTCGTCTCTATCTTATTTTGTATAGATTATAGATTTATATTTTATTTCTTTTGTTGGATCTTTTAATTTTAATTCAATTAATTCCATATTTTTATTATTAATTTTTGGATATAGAGGATTTTCACTTTTCTCTAAAAGTTCTTCAATATAAGCTGAGATTTTTCTTCCTAGTTCTAAATTAATTAGTACATGGTGAAATTTTCGGCATATAGCCTCAACAACCTCACCACATTTCAGTTTGTTAAACTCTAATTGCTGCTTAGAAAAGACACATTTAGAAAAGTGTATAATTGGGATTTCAATTATCTCCTTTAATTGCTTACTTCTAATATAAGGTGTTTTAAGTGATATATAGTCTAAATATTGACAAAAAGGTGAATATAATCACAGAAAATTATTACCTAATATTATATATAAGCTTTTTTCTTGTTGGTATATTGTTGGTACCATAAATAATTTAGTTTGAATAATTAAAGTAATTCTTTTTGCTACCAAATATAGATGATGTATTAATTCATTCGTTATTTGTATTTTTAATGATTTTTTTAATTTTTCTCATTTATCAAATAGTACTTTTGTTGCAATACAAATACTTGCACCAATATCTATATAGGATTCGGTTTCTTTATTACTTTTTTCAATAGTAATCTTAATATATGTATTATTGATTCTGTTTCTTTTGAAGATAATTCATCTTCAGAGTATTTATATATACTATTTTTAGTATCACTTAATTCTTCTTCTAATGGTTCTAGATTATATATTTTATATACTTATTTTATTAATTTTAACTTTTCTTTAAATTTATTTTCTTTTTTTTTTGTAGACATTCATTTGCGTAATGACCTTCACCGTTACATATCCAACAAACACATTTTAACAATCAGCATGTAGTTAGTTGTTTGTTTTGTTTTTACAGCATGTAGCTCGTTTTATTCGCCATTAGCCGCGTCGCATTGAATACGGTCAAACATTTCAACAGCACTTTTCAACGCGCATTTCTACGGACTTATACCTTCAGGCAAGTGAGAAGAAAAATATGAACCAGGAAATTCCCACAATGTTTTATGTGAGTTTCGTACTTCAAAATTCAATTTGCCAATTAAACCACGCCTCGAAAAGACTTTTCCTTTTTTTTTTTAAAGACGGTATCATTAAAAGACTTTGAATATGATAATGTTAATAACTATAAAAAACAATCAACTTTTTTAGTGTCACCAATATATAATTAAATGATTATAAAGCATTATACTAAAAATTGATCAAAATTAAGCTGTAAAAGTAATGATAATAAAATGGTGTGAAATTTACATAACCCTTTTATCCTTTTCTATATTTTGTGTGTGATAGTTCTGTTGATACTTGATACAATAAATTTTTAATTTCCTCAGTTCTCAAATAAAGATTTTGACCATTCAAAGTCATATTCAGGGCGATCATTCCGCCATTCGTGTTTGCCTCGTCATTTGGCTGCATGGGATTTACAGGTTTTTTCTGTGAAATATTGCCGCAGCAGCAACGACATAATCTCATTTTTTTTTTCCCCATAAATAAAAGTTACCAAATTTTAAGCATAAGTCTTCGATGAACTCATTAATTAGCTTCAGATTGTTTTTTTTTTTAAATGTCTCCTCATTTAAAGATGAGAAACTAATCTTTTAAATCGATCAAAATCCTGTAGTAACATAAAATTTTTTCAATTGAATTTTAACGCAATTGTATATCCAAAATTCGAATTTGAAACTCTTGATTAAGTTAAAACAATCTATCACCAACTGATGTACACTCTTAGTGGTTTAACTTCGGATTCTTTAACTGTGATAGTTAAAATCTTTCAACTTTTTGTTCAATTTTACAACAAATTTTGAATTAGCATTGATTACTAAGTTTTAAACTTCAGTCAAAGATAAAATTATTTCTATATTATAAATGAGTACTATCTCTTACGAAGTTAAGAGTGTGATTTTTTTTTATCCTATTATCTTTTTTTTAGAATAGAATTTTTTTTATGGTATTTCCCTTCTTTGGTCATATGTCCTTTTCTTTCACCTTAATTCTCTTTTTAAGTTTATTATATTGATTTACTCAAATATTTTATATTTATTCTCTTTATCAGTTATAAATCAAATCTTCACAAATATGCTTAATCAATTCCCTATTAATTCCTTATTTTCCTGCTTAATTAAATCTCAAATTTTTATGAATAGATTTCAAATTCAAGTACTTTTATTTTATTTTTAAAAAATATCTTTTAATTTAAATATCATGCACCTTTTTTATTTTAAATATTATTTTAATTTAAAATTTTAAAATAATATCTATTTTTTAAAAAAAAATCTCATGCGATACACCGAATATATACTAATCATAAAATCATATAATATCATATAATATAATATAATAATATATAAAGAGAAAATATATTACCTTCATATTTTGACATGTGTCAATCTATAATATAAAACATGTTTAAAAATCTAACATATGACGAATATATGATCTCAATAATTGACATATAATATCTCATTTTACAATTTAAAAGAAATGTGTACATGTGTCGACAAATCTAAATTAAATTTATTATTCACATATGCAAATATAAAAATTTATAATCATATATTAATTACTTTGACATATATACTTTTGCAAATTAATTCATGTTCATATTCAAAAAAATAAAAAAAAAATTCATTAATCTTTAGTTGACTACGGTATTAATTGTCTTTTTTATGATTGATTTAAAATTCAAAAATTTTCGTAAGTGCCTAATATCATATCTGTTATATATGTATTGTCACCCTAAATTAATTAATTATATTTTTAAATAACTATTTTTATTCTATATTATTTAGTAAACTTCAATATATACATTACAGGGAGTGAGAATTTTGCATGAGAATATAATAAAATCAATTAAATGTAATTTATTATGAGAAAATTAATAAATTATTAAGTGTTTTTTTTAATTTTTTGTTCGTATATATAATATTTAAATATTTTATATTTATATTTTTCGGCATTAAAAACTTATTTGAAAATATATTAATATTTACACACATGAAATAATAACTTTACAAGAAAATATGATAAAATCAATTAAAAAGTTCAAAATTATAATAAAATTTGTTTAGTACGATTATTTAAATGCAATTGAAAACTCATATCATATAATATTGAAGCTTCATTTATGTTTTGATTAATTGTTTGCAAGATTTTAGATATTTTTTTAAGACAAATAATTTAAGAAATTAACTTTAACAGGAGCATTGATGCAACATATATAATGAGCAAATTATAATTTTGTGTCATATTGAAATATATTGAATTTATGAAAGAGAATAAGATTAAAGAACTTAAGAAGTCATATGTAAATTGATTGATTTACCTAATATGTTATTTTATTTAGTTTACTTAAATAGTTTAAACTAAATGTATAGGTTATAGAATATTAAGGTATTTGAATACATTGAATATCATTTGATTATATTGTTATTGACCATTTTAATTTTTATTAGATTTTCTTTTTATTTGTCATTGTAATATCTATCCTTCTAATATTATTTTGTCAAATAATTTGACATTATGGAGTAACTTGGTATACTCTTAATAATAAGTTGATAAAACATTCAAATGAATAAACACAAAAAAATTAATCTTAAAAGAAAAATTATATAATAAAAAATTAAAATTATCTAAAATTATATAAATTAATTATTTAATGCGATGTCATATAAAATAATATTTATTAAAAGAAGTTATATAATCCCGTTATTATAACACGTGAAGAGTCAGATAATGGAAATAAACAAATGATTTTGAGTAAGTCTCACTATATAATTCACTAATTATAACTTAATCAAATTCATCTAAATTATATGTGATATTATTTTCAAATTAAATATATTTTTTCTTATTTGTTTTAACATTTTTTTTTAATTTATCTCATGCAACACTAGTTAAACCTGAGTTAGTATATAGATCATCTTTTAACCAATAAGTGTTTAAAAAGGTATGATTCAAATTAAATAAATTAAATAAAACAAATAAAAAGTAGTCACATTATTTATCTAATTTGATTGATTCCTTTTTCCACACTTAATGGTTAAGACTTAAGAGAGACACTTTAATCATAATTAATTATTTTATTTTTGTTATTTTATAAGTTATATTTTTTTTTTCTCAAAAAGAATGTGTTCTAAGCGGCCATCTTTTTAAGTGTTGAAAAAGGAGTGAATGACATTAGATAAATAAAATAAAAAATAGTCACATTATTTATCTAATAATTTGATTCATTCCCTTTTCAACACTTGATGGTTAAGAGAATCAGCTTCTTCATAATTAATTATTTAATTTTTTTATTTTATATGTCAGATTTTTTTTTTTGGCTAAAAAAGAATGTGTCCAAGAGGCCAACTTTATTAGAGAATAAAGAAAAGGTAACCACATTACCGAAAGGGAAAAAAAAAGGTAGAATAAAAATATTATAGTTCAAATTAACATTGTCAAACAAAAAAAGATTTAATTTTTTTATAACAATTAAAAATTTAAACAATTAAAGAATAAAAATATATAGTTGAAGTAAATAGAGAAAAGAATATTTATTGAAAAAAACAATTTATATCTAATTATAAATAACTTTCATTAGTTTTCCGTTTCCATTTTAAATTGAATTCGATTGGTTACTTAATAATGTTAACTTGAATTTTCATATAATATTTGGGATAACAATTATTAACTTTACTCTTAATTTGTAACATACCTGAAATGACGAAAATAAGGAAAGAAAGAAAGAAAGAACGCAGAACTGGACAAGACATGTTATTCATCGTCCCTTACGAATCTTGCTGATTATTGTCAGACACACAAATACCACCCACCACTTTCTCGTAACGTCCTCGTTCCTTCGTCAACTTTCCAGGCAACTGCAACTAAACAAAGAGCCAATTCATATTTCCATCTTCATAGATTCCCACGTAGCTAAAAGCCGTAAAATTAGTAGTATATGAAAGTTGCCTTTAATTTCAAAAGGATAATGGTAAACGTAGACCCCACGAAATTAATCTTGAATGTTAAGAAATCTGAAACGCGTAATATATTTTGATTCCTATACATTTATCCTATATATATATATATGATCATATGTTACACTTCTGCTATAAGTAAATACCAAAGTGTTTATGATCCAATATTTTTAGACTCCTCGATATATTAATTGACGTACCTATAGGCTATAGCATTGGCCATTGCAGCTCATTCTTCGTTCCAAAACATATTGTGTAAGAAGTAGTTTCAGTCTTTCAATTCATTGCTTTCTGCACACAATTTGTTTTAATTCTCTTTTCAATTTTTTATTTTTTGGTAATTTCTTCTTTTTAAATTTTGAAGTTTGTTACTTTGTTCTTAAAACTATGTCAATGAGCTTCCTCACAAACTTGAAGTGCATTGAGACACTACTCAATGCACCAAACACCATTAGTGCACCCAATAAAAGATGGCACTCTGCCTTCGTGACCATCTATTGTTCTCGAGCCTTCATGTCGCACTTGACTCCCAACAAAACCAACAAAAAGAAAGCAAAAATCTCACCTTCTCCATCTTTCACTGTGGTTTATTTGAATTCACACCACCCCTTTACTATTGATCAAACATGTCTCACCGAAGTTGTCAAAGAAAAAAATCTTCAAAACCTTCAGAAATATGGTTGGGTTGAAGGGATGGCAGCAGCCCTTAAAACCAACGTTGAGTATGGCATCAAAGGTGATGATGCTGAAGATATTGCACGTAGACATGAAGTGTTTGGTTCCAACACTTACAACAAACTTCCTTCCAAAGGTTTCTTTCATTTTGTGGTGGAAGCCTTTAAGGATGTCACCATTCTCATCCTTTTGGCTTGTGCAGCTCTTTCTCTAGGCTTTGGCATTAAGGAGGATGGGCTCAAAGAAGGTTGGTATGATGGTGGAAGCATTTTTGTTGCTGTGTTTATTGTCATTTCAATGTCTTCCATAAGTAACTATAGACAGAATAGACAATTTGACAAGTTATCTCAAGTGAGCAATGATATACAAATTGATGTTGTGAGAAGTGGGAGGCGCCAACAGATTTCAATATTTGAGATTGTAGTTGGTGATGTCATCTGCTTGAAGATTGGAGATCAAGTCCCAGCAGATGGTTTATTCATAGATGGACATTCACTCAGAGTGGATGAGTCAAGCATGACAGGGGAGAGTGATCATGTTGAGGTTAATAAAAACCACCACCCTTTCTTGTTCTCTGGCACTAAGGTGGCTGATGGTTATGCTAAGATGCTTGTCACCTCAGTTGGTATGAACACAACATGGGGACAAATGATGAGTTCAATCAGCCGCGATGTTAATGAGCAAACTCCTTTGCAAGCACGGCTGAACAAGCTTACATCATCCATTGGAAAAGTTGGTTTGGCCGTGGCTTTTCTAGTTCTTGTTGTTTTGTTGATTCGTTACTTCACAGGAAACACAAAGGATGATAATGGGGTTAGAGAGTTCAATGGAAGCAAGACCAAGTTCAATGATATAATGAATGCAGTTGTGGGAATTGTTGCTGATGCAGTTACTATTGTTGTGGTTGCAATCCCTGAGGGGCTGCCACTAGCAGTGACTCTGACCCTAGCTTATTCAATGAAGAAAATGATGGTTGATCAAGCAATGGTGAGAAAGCTCTCAGCATGTGAGACCATGGGGTCTGCTACCACTATTTGTACTGACAAGACAGGCACACTCACACTCAACCAGATGAAGGTAACCAAGTTTTGGTTTGGCCTAGAACCTGTGGCAGAAACTGCCTACTCATCAGTTGCTCCATATGTTCTTCAAGTAATCCAGGAAGGGGTGGCTCTCAACACAACAGGTAGTGTGCACAAGTCTAAATCAGGTTCTGAATTTGAGTTTTCAGGTAGCCCCACAGAAAAAGCAATCCTATCATGGGCTGTCTTGGAATTGAACATGGAGATGGAGCACTTGACAAAAAGCTGTTCTGTCCTTCATGTTGAGACCTTCAACTCAAAGAAGAAACGAAGTGGGGTTTTGTTGAGAAGGAAGGCAGACAACACAGTTAGTGCACACTGGAAAGGAGCAGCAGAGATGGTACTAAAAATGTGTTCAAGATACTATGATGCTTCTGGCATTGTGAAAGATCTTGACAATGATAGTATGTTGAAATTTGAATACGTTATTCAAGGTATGGCAGCTAGTAGTCTTCGTTGTATTGCTTTTGCACATGTAGAAGTTGCAGAAGAAGAGCTTGAAGATGAAGAAGGCAACACAATGGTGAAAGAAAATGGTCTGACACTGTTAGGACTTGTTGGTATTAAGGATCCATGTCGTCCAGGGGTGAAAAATGCCGTGGAAGCTTGCCAACATGCTGGTGTAAATGTCAAAATGATCACAGGTGACAATGTTTTCACTGCAAAAGCTATAGCAACTGAATGTGGCATACTTCGGCCTAATCAGGACACAGTTGGAGCAGTGGTGGAAGGAGAGGAATTTCGCAACTACACACCTGAAGAAAGATTGGAGAAAGTGGAGAAAATCTGTGTGATGGCAAGGTCCTCTCCTTTTGATAAACTTCTAATGGTTCAATGCCTAAAACAGAAAGGCCATGTAGTTGCTGTCACGGGGGATGGCACAAATGATGCACCAGCACTCAATGAAGCTGATATTGGACTTTCTATGGGGATTCAAGGTACTGAAGTGGCCAAAGAGAGCTCAGATATTGTTATATTGGATGACAATTTTGCCACTGTAGTCACAGTCTTAAGGTGGGGAAGATGTGTTTATAACAACATCCAGAAGTTCGTTCAATTTCAATTGACAGTGAATGTTGCTGCACTTGCAATCAACTTTATAGCAGCAGTGTCAGCAGGGGAAGTGCCACTAACAGCAGTGCAATTATTGTGGGTGAACTTGATCATGGACACATTGGGTGCTTTGGCTCTTGCAACAGAGAAGCCTAGCATGGAGTTGATGGACAAACCACCAGTAGGTAGAACCAAACCTCTTATCACTAATATCATGTGGAGGAATCTATTAACTCAAGCTTTGTACCAAATAGCAGTTTTACTGACTCTTCAATTCAAAGGTGAGTCTATATTTGGTGTGACATCAGGGGTAAATGACACATTGATTTTCAATACATTTGTTCTTTGCCAAGTGTTCAATGAGTTCAATGCAAGGAAGATGGAGAAGAAGAATGTTTTCGAAGGCATACACAGGAGCAAATTGTTTTTGGGAATTATTGGTATAACAATAGTCCTTCAGGTGGTGATGGTTGAGTTTCTCAAGAAGTTTGCTGATACAGAGAGGCTAGATTGGGGGCAATGGGCTGTTTGCATAGTTCTTGCTGCTATCTCATGGCCAATTGGTTTGCTTGTGAAGTTGATACCTGTCCCAGATAAACCATTACCCAATTTTTTGACTATGAAGAAGAGATGAAGACTTGGAATGATGGTGTCTTGTGTCTTGTGTGATATGTTAAAGCAATTATCTTATCATAGGATTTAATTTGAGTTTATCTATAATTCAGTTTAATTTAATTTTTAATTTTATCTCTTATGTTTTATCTCTTATACTTACTTTTCCTATTTAATGAATAATCTAACCAGACTCTAGATGAGTTCAATTGTTCTTTCATTCAAAAGGTCTTCATGGTATTAGAGCTTATCAAGGTTGATATCTTAACTCAAAGATGACAAACACCTCCTCCACCTTCATCCATGGTGAAATATCTACACCTATGGAATGAATTGTTGCTCTAGCAGCACCTGGAAACCTAGGGATGAGTTCAAATCCACCTAATTTTGACTACTTCCATTGATGTCGATCATACAGGTTTGTCCTTACATGATTAACAAGTTGTCTCACGAAAGATATTTTAACGGCTAACGTTGCACCCACCACCAGAATCTTTGGTGGCTTTATCAACGGAGAAACTCCAACATCCTTTGGCCTTGGTGGCTTTATCGAAGAACTCCAGAGCACCTTTCTCGATTCCCTCCTCTCGGACATTCATGTCACTTGACAAGAGATTCAATCAATTTCAAAATTTCATAAGGTTCAATTGACACTCTAATATGTCTTTCACTTTTAGGGCTCATCAATTTCTAAGATCCAAGGTGGGGGTGCGTAGGATTTAGTTTGAGTTTATCTAAAATTTAGTTTTTAATTTTATCTCTTATCTTTTATCTTTTGTATTCATTTTTCTTATTTAATGAATAATATGATCAGACTCTAGATAAGTTCAAATGACCTTTCATTTAAAAAGTTTTCATGATCTTAGCAATGCCTCAAATCATCATTTAAAGAGACAATATCTGTTGGACCTTGTTAATCTGGAAGGAAGTTGAGGATGGTTAGAGATAAATCATCATTTAGACGTGGGATCATTCTATTTGTACCACACATATATTCTTTATTTTTTTATATGTATAGATACATATATTCTTTAATGAAATTTACATTCGAATATTATAAATTTTACTAAGAGTAATAGGTTTTTTTTTAATATAGGAGTAATCACTTTAAAATCAATTTTAATAATATCATTTATATCATAACAATCCTAGCTAGTTTAAAATATTATCATTATTATATTATTGAGGTCGGTTATTTCGTTATGAAAGACTCAGTAGAATTTCTTGATATCATTCCATTGATAAAATTTGAACAAACACGCTTAATTTAAGTTTGCTGTTACAAAAAGTTAACTTATTATTAAATTAAATTTTAGAGATATAATTATTTTGTAAAATTATAGTTATTCAAATGATAATTCTCATAAAAATAAGTAGAGCAACACAGGTGGAGCAACACGCGATAAACACCTGTAGAAAACCACGTGACACTAACACAAGTGACACCATTAGAATAAAGTGCCACATATATTGCTTGCCAATAGTTTTCTTTCGAATTTATGATTACTTCACCATTGTCAAAGGCTAAAAGTTTGGACTTTAATTAAAAGCGTGGTTATATTTTATAGTATTGTTAGGAGAGTTCTTGGCTTAGGCAATTCTCCTTTGATCTCTCTCTCTCTCTCTCTCTCTCTCTCTCTCTCTCTATATATATATCATCACATGCTAATTAATCGTATTTTAAGAAATTAATTGTTTATTTATTAAGTAAGGAGATATTTTAAAAAATTAAAAAAATTAATTTTTGATTTTTAAAAAAGCCTCATTAATATATGTTAATTTGAAGCAAGGTTCTAAAAATTAGATTGATCATTAAATCGATCAAGACACTGATTCACAGTTTAATAGTTTAATTGTAATCCAACCACATATATATATATATATTGTGAGAGGGTGAAATGAGTAAATTTTAACCATACAATTATATATGGATAATCAAGATTTAATATCTTAGAATGATGAGAATTGATGAGTGTAAAATACTCATATTTTGAGTTTATTTATTAAGATTTTTTTAAAAAAATAAATGGTCAAGATTAAAAGTTACTTAAATGTTATGTGATCACTTAAAAAAATTACCTATATTTATGTTTTAATTTTGATAATTCATGTAAGATCTAATAGTCAAAATTTACTCTTTATATATATATATATATAATTAAAATTATTAAAATACAACATAATATTTAATGTGTGCCGTATAAATTAAATACACATGTGGCCTGGTGGTGAAGTGTTATCATTCAAAACTGAGCACTTGATCGAGTTTATATCCTGATCATGAAAATTTTGAAAATTCTTCTATTATAAATGACATTAGAATATAATATAATATTTGATGTATGCATTATAAACAAGAAGCACTTGTGGTTTGACGGGAAGCACTCCCATTCACATATTAGGACTTGACCTCGAGCATGATTTGATTATTGAAGGCTACTCTCAATCTCAGGTGGCCTAGTATTCACTCACATATGATTTTTGTTTTTTGTTTTTGACACGAAAATGCTGTTTGGGTTTAGTAGATTTTGTTAATATGTACCTTAGAATATAGGTAAAAAAAAAATTAAAATTTTAAATTTTAAAAATATTTAATATTTTTATTTAAATAATAAATTTTATTTTTATTCCTCAACGTGCCGTTATAACAATGTTAACAAAACCCTTATTTATTTGATTAAAAAAAATAGTAAAGTGATATACACAGGAGTTGACATGATGATCTATGTACATAGCCATCATCTGCATCTTTCAGTGGGGGATATGTTCTTCTACATACTGCTCATTCCCTTGTTGGTAAGTAGTTCCAAGAGGATTTGTTCAAATATTATGTTTTTAGTGTGTTTACCTGAGCAACGCACGGGTAACAATTTCAATTGCATTATGTACTTTAAGTTGGACAGATCATTCTTTTGATACAAAAGACTACGAATCTCCTCACCATCTATATTTATATATGCACCACATAATTGAATGTATCAAGAATAATTGAGGTGCTGTTTTGATTAAACTTTACATAAATATTAGTAAATACAACTATCTTATTTTAGAGATAAAAGCAATAAATGAATATAGACTGTAGAATGAGCACGACACTTGTTTATTGTGCCTGGTGAATAAAGTGTAAGGCATTAGCATAAATAAGAGATAACAAGTTAACAACAAATCAATAATACATTTGGCATACCCAACATGTATGCGAGAAGAAAAAGGATTTATAACAATGAACCATTTATAAGCATGATAAAAATGTCATATTTTCACTCGGGTGAGAATGTAGATTCTTGTTTCCACCTCAAGCTGGTTAACACAAATATAAAATAAATATAAAGAAAAAAAAATTTAGACTTAATAGACATAGAACTTCAAGTCCCAGACAAAACATAACATGTATGTCTAATATATAATATAACTGCATACAAAACAGACAATATCGCTACATCAACGAATCCACTGCTCTTATCTCTCAAAAACACAAAAGATCTCCACTGCTGCTGCCACCCACATACATTACTTGCTTAAGCTTGCACCAGATTGAAACAAATACACCATTAACAACATCTGATGCCCAAAAATCAAGGACATCTCCATTATTAGCCAAGGTTTTTCTCGGCAAAACTTGTACCAGTCCAATCCAATTTGGCATTCTGTTTCTCTCCTTTTAGGCCACAACAATTTACAAAAAAAATGTTGTCCATTTCTGACAAGCAGCCTAATATGTGATTATGGCCTCATCAACACGGACCAAACAAAATCAGCAAGCATATTCTTTAATTAACAAAGAAATACCCAAATAAGTTGTTGCATAAAAAAGACAAAATATTAAACATGAGTTCAGTCATATTAAAACAATATAGTAATACTAACCAATTTAATAAGACCCAAAAATGATATGTGGATCTAGGCTTTCCTTTTTTTCTTTAATCTCCAATTTAATAAAACAGTTTAATAAATGAACCTGAGGATTTTTAATAAAACAGTTTTATATGCACTTCTCTACAAACAGAATTGGATATGCGTAAACAAAATTTTTGAGAAGGAAAACCCAGCAATTAAAGGAATTAGGCAAATCATATGATCCAACCATAATACCCGAGACACCAACAACACAACAGTCCTCACACCTTGAAGAAAATCATTATGCAATAATTTTTTTTTTTAAAAAAAAGAAAAGATCAACCAATTGCCCATTGATTTTCAATATTACATTAAGCAACTAATATGAAGCCTATATCATATGGGAAAATGTTTCCTATAGCTTGCATAGCATAGATCCTAAAACTTCTAGTGGCATGAATTCGACATTATATCAATTAGCAAACATGCAAAACTGTGACTTCTAACTTAGAACCAAGCAAGTAATTAATAAAGGGTCTACACAATTCTTTCATTCTAAGACATAGCAGGAACTCATTTAAAATCATGATTGGATCTGATTATGACAAATCTCATGAGAAATCCATATCATACAGAACATTGAAGGACGGAGATCAAAACCATCATTTCAACAGTCACACATTTAAAACAAAGTGAACCTTTGAACACAGTCTAGCTCAAACACATAAGTTTAAATTCAACATATTAACAAACCAAAATGAAATACAATCCAATATCCACCTTGCCACCAAGCATGATATATTTCAGGCAAATTGAAAGTGCATGAACATGATGACACTTAAAGTTTTGATCTATTGACATGTTCAGTTATTATTTCAGTAAAATATATTTTTGGTTTTGGTTTAGATTCAAAACACAATGTAAAATGATAATGATGCACTTTTGGTGAAGAAAGCAATTTTGTACCTCGATAATTGTGCTTGATCCAACAAATTTTTCAATCTTTTTCCAGTAACAATTAAACCTAGACAAAGAATGAAATGAACAATACAACATGAGGCTGATGCACAATGACCACACCAAGAGAAGAAAAGGGGAAAACAAACATTTAGCTTTAATTTGAAATAGTAAATTTCATGAAAGGTGGTTTAGTTGCAACAGAAGGCAATTTATACATAAATGTTCCAACTACAAAGAGTGCATGAGGAAGGTAGCAGCGCACGTGGTAAAAAAACGAGATGCGATTCCTTTTACAGGTATTACTATAAGTATCATTCTTTTATCTGATTTGCTTCTCCTGTAATAGCTATATTCTTGTTAGAAATTTGAGCTACTCAAATAAGTAAGCTACTTTTAGCAAATTTGCATTTACATAACTGAAAGGGCTTTTAGTTGTAGCTTTGAAGTAAGAGAAACTGAAAATTGCATGCAAATATACTCCTTGAACAAATCTACAACAAATCAGATCAGAGTAATGATACAACTTGCCCAATGAGAATGATCCAGATCAGTAAACAGCCCCACCAATTCAAAACTTTATCGTTACCCAAGAATCACATTACAGGAACTGAACAATGCAGGTAAACAACTAAGACAGAACTGAAAGGAATTTTACAACATGGAAAAACAAAATCCATATAGGACACATATAAGTATAATCAAATACACAGAGACCTAATTCAATTAATGTTAATTTACAATATACACACCAAAAACTTGTCACTTCTTTGAATACTTGGATTCTCTATTTTGAGACTTGATTTACAAAAAAAAAAACCATTTTTTTAGCAGCACAAGCACAATCCAGCTGAGGATGGAAGAACTAAGCAAAACTCATCACTAAAACTAATAGAAGAAAATAAGAAAGCTATCAAAATGAAAGATCAAAAGCACTCCTATGTAACTTCACACTTGCTTTTAGCTTAACACAATGAACTATAGATACCAAGTATATGCTGATTCAATAACATACCAAACCTAGCACAGGTTTGTCTAGACATGCTTGACAGGTTTGTTCTTAAGCTTACACAATTGCTAATTTGCCAATTCTAAGTTAGTGGCTTATAAATGCACAAGGTGCATCCTGCATATATCCTCTTCATCAATAGGCACTTTATGAATGACACAAATTCAATTCAAACCACAAAATCTTTCTTAATTGGCAAAATATAAAGCAGAGGTATCATCTCTCAAAACTTTAACAACCAATAATTATCACATGTCAAAACACAGAAGCAACCATCACCAAGTCACCTTAATCAAAATGAGAACCATCTTATCAAAGACACATTGTACAAATGTGTTATAACTTGACAATCTTATTCCTTCTATGGTTTTGCTATGCGAGATTACCATATACCCTCTCTATGTGCTTGTTAATGAAACTTCTTATCTTATTTGTATGATAAGGGGATATCAAACTTCTCATTCACCTCTTTTAATTTAACTAACAGTAGCATGCTTGTATATGAAAGTAAGTATGCTTAAGACTGATACCACAAAGTTGATTAAGAGGCTATCCATACCAGTGTTATCAAAAGGCGGTTATGGCGGCACCATGGCGCCATGGCGGGGCGGAAATCGGGTAGAACACTATAGAAAATAGCGTTGCGGGTTGCACATGGCGGCCGCCATGGAGATGGCAGTGTGGCGATATGGCGGACGCCATAGTTAAATGGCAGATTTTAGGGTACTTTGGGTTTTTTCGTTTTAAAATTAGGGGTATTTTAGGTTGTTTGGGTGGTTTTTGTTTCTGATTTCTCACCAATCACCATCGAGCCCTAATTTCCAAACCATTTGCTGCTACCCACTCCATCGAGCCTCTGTTCTTCCATTGCTCTCTAGCAGCGCCGATCGTCTTCGCTGGCCAATCACCGTCGACGCACCTGTCTTTGCTGTCCAGTCACCACAGTGTCTCTATCTTCTCCAGCGGCGTGTCTCTGTTTCGCATGCCACACCTCCATCTCTGTTTCTTTCTTCTCCAAATCTCCAAGTAGTTAAGGTTTTTGTTTCTGTTTATTTTTTTGTTTTCTCTGTTTCTTTCCATCTGTTTCGCACCCACCCATTAACAGCCATCACCCAAAGGATGTTGTTTTTCTTTCCCCCCCACCCTCCGTGCATATTTTTTTTCTTACCCATCCTCCACTATGTTCTTTTCCTCACCCAGTAGGCTCTATTTGTGCATGCTCTGTAATTTTCCTAATGATTTTAATTTATATTCTACATCTTTACCTTATGTTATGTATCTTTTGACTTATGACATGGATAGTTTGATTATGCTTTGAATTTGACTTTGATTATTATAAGTAACATAATGTCATAATCAAAGTCAAATTCAAGAAAAATATAGCATAACAATTAACACATATGACAATACCCCAAGTAAATATAAATCCTATATAGTTCAAATTATATATAACAGTTATATTTTTGGTGAATTTTATTTCTTATAATATATTTTTAATTTTATTGTTCTTGATATATGTTATTAGTTTTTTTTATAGTTTTTTTTTTTGTATATTTTTTAATATAGCTGCCATGGCTTCTGCCATTAGCCACAATGCCATCTGCCATATTTGTATGGCGGATTTTTGGCTTTCCGCCATGAACCGCCATCCGCCATTAATATCACTGATCCATATATAACTTGGCAACAAATAAAAAAAAAAATAATAGTGCAATTATAAGAAGTAAACAATCAAGCAATCAAAATCTTCCATTGCATTCACTTGATGGGAAAAAATTATTTAGAGAAGTAATTGTAACCTTAGCATTGGAAATTAACTGTCTCCTTATTTGGATACCAGTACTACGACTAGAGTATGTGACTTCAAAATGCGCATGTCTCTGTGTATCAATAAGCCACATGTTAATTAATTTAAATCTTATAAGAATTTACCACGGGCATATGCTCCTTTTGATTTTTAGAAAATTGAAATTGAAGATCAAACTTGAGCAGTTGCTTTAAGCATAGGTTGCTTCAATCTAAAGGGCAAATTCATTAAGAAATCTATTGAAATAATATCTACCTGCAAACAATTATTTTCAACATTAGAATTCGCCTAGCATTACAAACCTACACAATTGGACCACAACATGTACATTTTGCATGTTCACTTTCACTAATCCATCAAATATAGTAATTTAGCAAACCTTCATTCTCTCACATGCCATATCAAATGCAATCTGATTCAATGGCTTCACAGCCACCAAATTGTAGGTCTTCAAAATAGGGTTACCCGAATTGAGGGTCTGAGTTTCCATGGAGCACAAATCAATCACCTGCTTCATTTGGGATTTACTGTCAAATTTGAATTAGTGACTTCCGAGAGAGGAAAGAAAAACCACAAATCAATCAAACAAAAAATAATAAAATTAGTATTGAGCATAGAACAGTGACAAACCTTCATCTTCATCCTCTACCCTAAGAAAAGAAAGAAAAACAACAAGAGAGCAAACAAGAACCCATTAATAATTATTGCAAAACTCACCTAAATGCCCATACATAGCTCACCCTAGGCTTCTTAATGTCCTACAATCACTTAAACTTAATTTTTGAAGTAGAGAATAATATGAGAGCTTAACATTAAAGAAGATTAAAAATAATAGTATACAAAAATAATAACTTAAAAGTCCTAAATTTGATCTTTATTGCTTAAGTGCAAACTGTATATGTAGAGTCGTTAAAATAGACTAAGCCCGATGGGCCGACCTGAATAACCCGACAAAATGGGCAGGCTAAGCTAGCAAAAATGAACACAAAATTAGAAATGGCCCGAATGGACCGGACCAGCCTGTATTAATAACACTACATTAAGCTGGAATATGCCGGGTTGGATAAGTAAAATGCCAGCCCAAAACTAACATGGCCCGATCTGGCCCGGCCAGAAAACAGCCCGGTTCGGGGCGACCCATTTTGACAGCCCTATGTATATGTCATGAATTGGTATTACTGAATGTTGGAATTAAATTTGATGTTTAAGATCAATCCAAAAGTACCAAAATAGTCAAAGAAAAAAAAACGAGTACCAATACAGAGCATACCTACAATGGAAAAGATTAGAAAATAAAAGTAGAAAAGTCAGAGTCAAATTCATACAACACCAATTTCATAAGATGCCTCACTTTAGACTCTAAAATGCCTTCATAGTTCATATGCATAGAAAAAGACATAGCTTCCAGTAAATATACAATTAAAAAAATGATTAAAATCGAAAAGTTGTATCTTCTGAGTTTACTGAACTTAACCACTTGTGTTGTATATAAGAGCATGAAAAAATGATATACCTAAATCCTAAACATGATCCAAAGGGAATGCGATGCTATGGAAAAATTATACCTTTTTGAGTTGATTTTTATATCTTTACTTTGTTGTCTCCACCATCTTTGGAAAAATGCTTATATAGAAAGAATATATATATATATATATATATATATATATATATATATATATATATATATATGTCAACATTCTAATAAAATCCACCAATCAGAATGCGACAAAGAAATTTTATTAAAGGAGTGATATGGATAAATACAGAACCTGATCCAAAGGGATTGTGTTGCTGATTTTGTGAAGTAATATTGTGAAAATGGGAATTGATTATTCCTTATTTGTATATCTTCATTGGAATCGTTTACAATATATATATACGAGATATACACTCAATCAGTCCCTATAACTACGAAACAAGAAAGGAAAGAAAACTAAGAAAGGTAACAAACCTATAATTACATAAACTAACCCTATTTACAGCAACTATTAATATTGACAGAGAATCAAACTTAATGCTAGTGCTAGGTTTTTTCTGCATGAACAGTTCCGTGTGAACAATGTCGCGTCACTCCACTATTTGTGCTGCATGAATAGTGACACAAATCCAGATTTGGTCTTCCAACAATAATGATACAAAATTCCACACTCCCCTTTAAGCTAGGTTGAAGATATTGAGTAAACCTAGCTTGGAATTAAGTTCCTCAAAAATCTTCCTGCGCAAGGCTTTAGTTAAGATGTCTGTTGTCTGTTGGCTAGTTGGGACATATATAAGAGATATCATGTCTATTTCTATCTTCTCCTTGACAAAGTGTCTATCAATCTCCACATGCTTTGTCCTATCATGATGAACTGGATCCTTTGCTATGCTGATTGTGGACTGGTTATCACAAAACAATTTCACAAGTCCCGAGATGTTGATTTTTAGTTCACTAAGTATTCTTCTTAGCCATATTCCCTCACAAACACCGTGAGCTAGTGCTCTGAGTTTAGTTTCTGCACTGCTCTGAGATACAACTGGTTGCTTCTTGCTTCGCCAAGTAACCAAGTTCCCCCCAAATATAGGTACAGTAACTTGAGGTTGACCGCCTATCTATCACTAATCTAGCCTAATATGCATCAGTATATATTTTAACTTCTCTGTTTGTTGTCTTCTTGAAAAATAGTCCTTGGCCTGGTGTCATCTTTAAGTATCTCAAGATTCTATATACAACTTCTATGTATTCTTTTGTTGGATTGTTCATGAACTGACTTACCACACCTACAGCAAAATTAATATCAGGTCTGGTATGCAAGAGATAAATTAGTTTTTCAACTAATCTTTGGTACCTCCCTTTGTCAACAGGTGCACTATCATTTCTACTTCCCAATTTTAAGTTGAAATCCATAGGAGTATCTGTTGGTTTGCACCTGAGCATTCCTGTTTCTTTCAAAAGATCCAACACATATTTTCACTGTGAAACTGAAATTCCTCTTTTTGACCTTGCCACTTCCATACCAAGAAAATACTTCAGATTTCCTAGGTCTTTAATCTCAAATTCTTTAGCCAAGAAACCTTTTAATTTGAGAAGTTCTTCATCATTGTCTCCTGTTAGGATAATATCATCAACATAAACAATGAGAATTACCATTTTTTCCGAGGATGAGTGCTTGACAAACATAGTGTGATCAGTTTGACATTGATCATATCCAAACTTCTTCAGGGCTTTGGTAAATTTGTCAAACCAAGCTCCTGGTGACTGCTTAAGACCGTATAAAGACTTCTTGAGTTTGCAAACTTTGTTGGCAGTTGTTGGAGTATCAAGACCAAGGGGTATCTCCATATAAACCTCTTCTTCAAGATCCCCATTGAGAAAAGCATTCTTTACGTCTAGTGATATAAGGGCCAGTCAAGATTTAAAGTAAATGAGAGTAATACTCGAACTGTATTGAGTTTAGCTACAGGGGCAAACATCTCCTGATAATCAATCCCGTAAGATTGAGTAAATCCCTTAGCTACTAGTTTTGATTTAAATCTGTTGACACTTCCATCTGCATTATGTTTGACTGTAAAAATTCATTTACAGCCAACAGGACGTTTCCCTAAAGGTAACTTAGATATCTCCCAAGTCTCATACTCCTTTAAAGCATGAATTTCCTCCCAGATGGCTGTCTTCCATTTTGGTATATTGAGGGCTTCATGAATTGAAGTTGGAACCTATATTTTGTCAAGACTGCTCACAAAAGCACAATGACTGGGTGATAATTTTTCATATGAGACAAAATTATAAATAAAATGATCAGTGCAAACTCTCTTGCCTTTTCTCAAAGCAATAGGTCTATCATCAATAGCTGAATTATCCATGGCATAATTAGTTTTGCCATTACCTGGTGAACTTTGAGTCTTTGGATGCGGATTGGATTCATGGCCTTGATCAGGTGGTTGTTGTATATTTGTCCTTTCTTGAGTCTTGTTTCTCCTAGAGTAGACACGTAACTCATTGGTAACTACAGGTATGTGACTGAGATTTTGGGGAATTTCAGGTATCTCAGATTCTGTTTTGGGTTCAGGTTCAACATGAGAAGGAATTGATGACTCTAGATGGATGGAAGAATTTGGAGAAGGAATTGAAATAGGATGAACAAAAACAGGATCCATGGTGTCAATGTTCCAAAGCTGATATTCTTGATTAGAATTCTCCCCCTGAATATTAGCTTTGTAGTATGGTTGTTGTTCAAGGAATGAAACATCCATGAAGTTATAGAACTTACGGGTGACAGGGGAATAACATTTATACCCTTTTTGATTTGAGGAGTATCCAACAAAGATGCATTTGAGAGCTTTTGGATCAAGTTTACTTCTATGTTGTGCATGTATATGAACAAATACAGTGCAACCAAAGACCTTTATAGGAAGGGTGGACAAAATACGGGTGTTAGCAAAAGATTGGAGAAGGACATGGTAAGGTAATTGGAAGTTCAAAACTCGAGAAGACATCCTATTTATGAGATAGGCAGCTATCAAGACTGCTTCTCCCCAAAAATATTTAGGAACATGAGTGGTAAACATTAGAGACCGAGCAACTTCAAGAAGATGTCTATTTTTTCTCTCGGCAATCCCATTTTGTTGGAATGTATCAACACAAGAACTCACATGGATAATCTATTGACCAGCAAGATAATCACCTAGAGTTTTCTCAAAATATTTTTTTGCATTGTCAGTTTTCAACACTTGTATTTTTGTTTGGAATTGAGTTTGAATCATAGTGTTGAATTGCTTGAAAATATTGCCAACTTCATATTTTTCTTTCATAAGAAATAACCATGTGATTCTAGTATGATCATCAACAAAGGATATAAACCACCTAGTACCAGTGATATTTTTATTCTAGATGGTCCCCATACATCATTATGAATCATAGAAAAAGGATGTGATGATTTATATGAAAGACTGTGATGAGAATCGCGAACATGCTTTGAAAATTGACACATTTCATATTGAAAGAGTTTTGGATTTTATTTCTAAATAAGGATGGAAACAATTTCTAAAGATACAAGTAATTAGGATGACCAAGACGATAATGCCATAACATGATTGCACTTTCCTTATTGGAATCATTACAAGATACTAGACTTTTATCAAATTGACTCTCAGACTCAATACATATTGTATTATGAGTTTGTCTTCTAAGAGATTCATCAACCTTCAAAAGGAAAAGTCCCGAGCACACCTTAGCACTGTCAATCATCCTCCCCGAATCCAAATCCTGAAATTCACACAAATCCGAGAAAAATTTAGCAACACAATCATGTTCTTTAGTAAGTTTGCTAACTGACAGAAGATTACAATCTAGATTTGGAGCATGAAGAACTGAGTTTAGAGTCAGGTCCGTTGAAATAGTAACAGAACCTGTTCCATCCACTTTAGAGAGAGATCTATTAACAATTTTTACTACAATGTTTTCTTGAGATGGACTGTAATTATGAAGGAGAGTGGCATCGCTAGTCATGTGGTCAAATGCCCCTGAGTCTATAATCCATAGACCTGTTTTTCCAGAATTTACAAGAAGAGCACTCAAATAATTATCTTTTTGTGCCAAAGATCCTGTTCATAAAGTATTGGGAGCAGGATTTTGTTGTGAGAACATTTTCTACAGCATTTCAAGTTGCTCTTTGCTGAATGGGCTGATATCAGTAAGAGAAGGTCCTTCATCAACAGAAACTTGATTTCCACGGTTTTCCTTATCACCTGCAGGTCTGGTAGGCTTTCAATATGTAGGCTTTCAGTGAATTTTCCAATAATTATCTCGAGAATGACCTGATCTTCTGCAGTGATTACACCATGGCCTTCCCTTCTTTTGACGATTGTCATTATGCTGATAAATCCCTCTAGCAGCAAGAGTAGAACCATCATTTATATAGGTGACATTGGATTCTCCAAGCATCACTTTCTTCCTGCTTTCTTCTCTGCAAACCTTAGAAAACACATCTCAGATGCTAGGTAAGGGCTTTATTCCCAATATCTATCTTCTGACTTCATCAAGGTTATTGTTGAGCCCCATTAAAAATTTGAATATCCTCTTCTTTTCGATAAATTCTTTGAATTTCTTTGCATCATTCAGACATTCTCATTGATGTTCTTCGAAAGCATCTAGCCGCTGCCAGTGACGTGATAATGTGTCGTAGTATTGAGTGACAGACAGATCACCTTGTCGAAGATCATGGAGATTGGATTTAATCTCGAAGATTTCAAAGGTGTTCTCTTTGCTAGAATAAAATTCTCAGGCTGCTTCCCAGATTTCCTGTGTCGTGCTATAGAGTAAGAAGTTCTTACCGATTTCATTTGTCATGGAGTTCACCAGCTAGAACATAACCATGTTGTTCTCTGATAGCAATATAATTTGTATATTTTATAATCCTTTAACTTGGTTTCTTAAGGTTCAATTTGGCTTAATTAAGTTAATTTTATCACATTTTATGAAATTGAGCTTAATTGGGTCATTAAAGAAATTATTGTTTGTAATGTCATTAATTTGGGTGATTGTATTTTTTCAGTAAACTGGCTAGAATTTGAGTTTCAAATATCCGATTGATGTGATTTTAGTCTTTTTGGAAAGATGAGACAATTTTCTACAACTTTCATAAGATCTCAAGGGTAAGATCACACGTTTGGATCATTTAAATTGGAGTTGAAGTAAAATCAAGAATTTTGAACCCGACAACTTGACCTATGCGTACTCATCAGACCATATCTTGAGATATAGGAGAGCTTTTGGACTGAAACCAGTGCTATTTGAAAGATCCATATCTACAACTTTCATGAAGAACACAAAATTCAGTTCGATTTCTTTGAAGGTGATATTGGGCTTTGAAGTCAGAACAGAGGTGCTGGAATTGGGCCTGAACACTGTTCAGTATTTGGGTCATAACTTGGGTTGTAGGTGGCCAATTGAGCTTAATCAGGCGGCTATGGAAATCTAAGACAATTATCTAGAACTTTTATGAAGACTACTTGGCTAAAAAATGACGCATGCCATGAGCTCAGAACTGAAACGTTTTGGAGACAAGAATCCACCCATTCATCATCATCAAACAACTATTTTGGCATTTTGTTCTCATCATCTATTATCTCTTTTGGCCTTTTGTACTCCTCTAGCTCTATAAAAGGAAGTAATGACTGATCATTTAGGGGGTTAACTTAGAGTTTACTTTCATATTGGTATGTTAATTGTTTCCTTTGTGTAGTTTTCTATTGTTCTTAATTAAAATTATGTTCATCTTCTTCTTCTTCTTTCTTTCTTTCTTCTTGATTCATGAGTAACTAATTTTCATTTTTGCTTGGGTGAAAGGGTGAAGCTCTTGATAATAAGTTGATGTTAGATTAATTTCCTTTTTGTGCTTAAATGATATATTTTTAAGTGATCATTATATGTGTTGTATGTTGTTTCCGATCAATTTAGAAACTCTTCTTGTATAATGATAATCTTGATTCGTTGTAGACAAGACTTTGGCACAGTAGATGCTTGAGATCATTTACAAGTGTTAGTGGATAATTAATGGAACCATAATATGATTGCATATATAATCTTAATTGAATTTTGAATGTTATATTTTCCGATTAGAATCTCCATATGTGTGTGTTCTAATTGAGTTATCAAAAGAATTAATCTTATTTTTAATTTATTACCAAGAGTGGATCTCCTAACCCAAGCAAATCATTTTCATCTTTGAACAACTTATATCATCTTTATTGTTGTGACAAATCTTTTCTTTATCTCAAATAATTTTTTCTTCATCAATTCCCTGTTGATCGACCTCAGACTCCCGAGAATATATTACTTAAAACAACTTGCACTTGGGTTTGCAATTTTAAATTTCCATCATTCTCTATCTTCCAGTTTTTGAATTTTGGATCATTAGCCTTAGGAGGAACGAGTTGACCAGTGAGATACTCATCCTTGTCCTTTCCGTAGATGTACATCATGACTAATTTTGACCATGAGAGATAGTTATTCTCATTCAACTTGTGTCCGGTAATGGGGAAAGGAGTAGCGTCTGACCCACCATGGTTGGTGGTGGCAAAAGCTTCGAATGAGGATGAAGTTTTTCCTTCCGTGGCCATTATGTGTTTGGTCATCGGAAAAGGGTTTAGGGTTTCAGAGTTTGGAGGCTCACGTTGACACCATGCGAAAATGGAAATTGATTATTCCTCATTTGTATATCTTCATTGGAATCGTTTACAATATATATATATATATATATATATATATATATATATATAGGAGATATACACTCAATTAGTCCCTATAACTACGAGACAAGAAAGGAAGGAAAACTAAGAAAAGTAACAAACCTATAATTTCATAAACTAATCCTATTTACAACAACTATTAATAATGACAGAGAATCAAACTTAATGCTAGGTTTTTTCTGCATGAACAGTGCCGCATGAACCGTGCTGCGACACTCCACTATTTGTGTCACGTGAACAATGACACAAATACAGATTTGGTCTTCCAAGAATAATAATACAGAATTCCACAAATATGAACCTGATATACATTAAAATTGCATAGCAAATTATATAGGAATGTTTTAAAAAAGAAGTAAACACAAAAATTTATAACTGCATAAAAAAATAAACCATAGTAGCATCAACATGTGACTATGACAACTATAGAGGTTAGATGCAAAATTAATCCAATGGGAGAATGCATAATGAAAAAGAATTTTTTTTTTGAAAGAATGGATAGGGAAATGGCACTCAACTTCAAATGGAACCAAAGGGTGCATGTATTCTCACCTCAACTGTACACATAGAGGAAATGCTTGAAAATTTCCAACCTTTCTTCCAACAAATCTTCTTTGCTCCTATTCCTCTCATGCAAACCACCACCCAACTGCTTCTCAAACAGCTAATCGATCAAATTCTCATCCTAGCTCCACAAATTCTACTTCTTTCTTAGACAATGCTTTGGAACTGATCTATCCAAAGATTGGGTTTCCATTATTCCTATTCAGGGTTCACTTTAATAGGATTGTTTTAGCAAACCTGTGTTCACGATTTAACATATAAATAAAAGTGAGAAATTTGAATGAGAAGAAAGAGGGGGGAAAAACTGGAAGGAGGGGTTCAAAGTCAGAGCCATCGTTCAACGACTTCCACGACGATCTTGACCTTGACAGATGCCCAACTTTGAGTTCCATTCCAATTTTAGTTGGCGCACACAAAAAAAAACACACACACACACACACACTAAAATAGAAAGTAGAAAGAGGAAATCAGAGGAAGGAAAAAATAAAAAGCAGCAGGGAAGAGAGACACCAAGAAGAAATAAAGGAAATGGAAGAAAGTGAAAATTACCGATATGGTGGAGGTGGAGTGTACGCATTGAGAAGTTGGACAAACGTGTATTAAAAGTCTCATTGTGTGGAAGGTTTACCAAACTTCTGACACTGAAGATTTAAAAAAGTACAAAAAAGTATGAAATTCTCTTTAAATCCCACCTTAACTTCCTCAACACAACTACTAACACAACCACTCTGAAACTCACTCAAAGGTTTGCACAACGTCTATATCAAAGTAACTTGTTGGAGTCTATAGCACTCACCAACCCTAAAAGCATACCTACCCTTATAATTCAATGATTAAAAGAGGAGAACCATTATCAACATGCTTAACAGAATCACGATTTAGGCAAGGGAAAAAAATTCATCAAAAAGGGACTTTGTTTAGTTAAAAAAGACTGAAAGTAGAAAACCCCCGTACTACCGATTTGCCATCTCTAGGTCGGTCATCGTTTTGGAAAGAGAGAACCTCATTTGCTGACGTCTGAAATAGTTCCCACACATTCTCAAAACCGCCCAACTCGCGTCTGTAACAATGATTACATGCCTCTTATTGTAGAACGAACTAGTGGTTTCTCTAGCACGCGTTCCCTTCATCCCCGCCCAATAAATTTTATAATAAAAATGAAGTCTTTATCATGATTCATTTAAGAGCTCTAACTGTCCTCTAATATGCTAAAGAAGTTGAGGGAGATTTTATGCTCGTATCTTCTTTGCAGGGTAATTTCCCATTTGTTCTGCTTCATGTCATAACACTAGAAATACATAATTAAAAATAAATAAATACACATGTTCTATGTTTATAAGCAAACTCCTCATCTTTTCTATATTTATAAGCCTCTGTTTCGTGGATATATTTCTCGTTGTTCTTCTTTACCATTTGCTAGTTACAAAATAAGTAATTAGTCAAAAATCAATCAATTAAGGACTAAAAAGAGAAGGGCATAATCAAATGAAGGATGAGGCTAAAGGGGCAAACCTCTTCATAAGGTCTCCTTTGTTCTTCTGTCATGTTTTTTCAGGTCACAATAGACACATATAAGAAATTAGATTGCTTTTGTGGAGCTTATAGTAAGCAGTTCAAGTTCAAGTCCATGTCATAGCAAACACAGATCAGAAATCAGATTCTACATCATAAGTCCCAGTTTGTAGGAGCCACACAATTGATTCATTCCTTCTCCAACAATGCTGAGAAAGAAGAAGGAATTATCATCAAGATCTATAAATTAAAACACAATATCAAATGTCAATACTCATTACAATTATAAATGTATATGTGTAAACAAATTTTCTATTTCTTAGTTTTGATAGGTAGAGGTAGTTAAAATTATATATCTTTTAGAAATATGAAGAGAAGTGAGAATTTCTGGCCAAGGGTAGTTTGTCCAGCGAAGCCAACAACTCTTTCCACATTTTTTCAATACTAAATTGATAAAAAAGATCAGTGTTATATCACCATTAAGAACTATATGCATAGAATATTAATTTATGTAATATGTCACAGAAGAGAAAAACTTATTGAAGTCTTCAATATGATTAAGGGCCAGAAAGAGATAGCACAATACCTGCATTTTGGGAAGGATTATCCATTTTTCACCATGACCCAACGCTACAGAGCAATTTGGAATTTCCAAGAAACCGATGGTAGCATACACATTAGAGCAAACAAAGAGCTTGACAAAATTCTATGTAACGAGCGCCTGAGATTTTTCCCTTCTATTTTCTGTAAAACATTAAAGAAGCAATATCAATCCTCAGAATATCATAATGTCCCATTTGTAAAAACTATACTCAGATAAATCATATTTATCATTGCCCTCAAACTACACTCATTTTAAGTTCATTCTATTATCTTAATAACTAAAGACATATAATATGGCACGACATCTTAGCCATCAACTAATAAAACAGCTATGCTAAACTAATGTATTCTCCTATTTAATCCTTAAATCATTGACATATACAGAAAATTAAATGAATCCATTTGTAAAAGGAAAATTATTTTGAAATACCATTCTTCAGAGATTTGGGAAGAGTAGAATTACGATTTGACTTGTCATTTGGACTTTTAATACTGGGATTGAATAATGTTTCTTCATAATCCTCGTCATATGACACCTAAAAGGTTAAACTTCATTTAAAAGTTGGAATAGTTAAAGATAAAAATCAATGGCAGTTGTTGTTAAAAACTTAAAAACCTGTAATCTTAAGTTAGAAGTGCATAATAAATACCAAAATTCAAAAGGTCAAAAAAGAGAACACTGACCAAAACAAACAATCAAACATATGGCAGACATATCTTTTTATTCGAAGTGTAGGATAAAAAAAAAGTCACAATCATGAGTTAAACCATTTCAGAGAAACTTTAATCCAAAAAAAAATCCCTTTTGCTTAATTCAACATCTTTTCAAGAACTAAACCACCGATTGAGGCTTTAAGGGGGTTGAAGCCTTAAAGGAGAACTGTAGTACAATCCAAGGAAATGATTAAAAGACTAAATAGAAACCCGAAAGCAAGAGCATATATGAAAGGTAAAAAATTACAAATGCCATGTTAGAATCTATCTGACCTTTCTTTAAGCATATCACAGTTCCAGTGCATCGAATTCAAATGTATTCAAATTTGGGCTTTCCATCGAAGAGTTATATTCTTTCTCATCTGAAGCAGAACAAATTTATGGTGGGGACTTGCGATCGGTGGTGGCGGAATCCTCGTCGTTGATCGCCATCAGACATGCCGACAACCAGAGCCATCGCAAATTTTGAATGAAAAGCAAAAAAAAGTGGAGGAAGGGGGGGGGGGGGAAGTTGTCATGAAGATGAAGGGGAAAGAAGGAGAAGGAGAATGGGTAGAGACAAAATAATCCCCAATCTAATAAACACAAATATTTCAATCTGAAAAAGTGAGGAGTATTATAATGACTTAGAAAAAAATAAAACAAAAAAATCTGATTAAAAGATAAATTTATCTTTAATCTAACAAATTAAATTTCATCAAACTAAAAAGTTTTAGACATCAATATAATTTTTATGCAAGCAGTATAAGAAAAAAAAAAAGCTCCAGATGCCAAAAAATATATATATATACTATAGATGCTCCAATAATTAACATGTGCATATGAATAGGAAATATACAGTTAAATTTACGGGTCTATAATTGTATCGTTTATAGATTATATTGATCTCAAGTTATCAACATTAAACGAATCATTTATTTGCTAATGGGTAGGTAGGAGGAAATTTCATTGAAAGAAACAGAAAAACATGTTTACCATTAGCAGTCTAAATGTCTAATCGAGTTAATAAACGACAAATAAGAAGTTTGTTTGGAAGGTTTTGTTATTGTTTTGAACTGGATTCAGATGACTGACCAGACGCGTGTATGGTAATTTCTTCTTACGCATGCAGAATGCGTATGGAATCGGGGGTGGCAGATCAGAATGACTCTAACGCTCTCAAGTCAGGTAATGCACAAGTAGGTGTTATGCAATGAAATAACACATATCTCATTAGGTTAACTTAGCCTGATATATATAGAGAGCGTGACTGGAATTCTCATGCAATTCATGTAGGACGAAGATACATTAGGATTGTGCCTTGACAGAGGTTTCAGCCCATGATCGTTGCGGTCTGTCTTTGACCTGTCGGGACTGTCCCACGATCGTTGAGGTTCGTTTCTGATTTGACATGGATGTCTCCTTAGTGGCAAATCATTATTGTAGGCAGTTATGGGAATCTGCATAGGTCTGGCTATCGTTAGTGTCTGATGTTGTGGACCGAGGTCATAAGGCCTTGGTCGGGGTGCTTATGGTGGAGTTCGGTGATTCATGTGTCAGGTCGATCCTTTTGGGATGGGACCCTGGATCAAGGTCCAGAACAGTTGCCCCCAGCTTGGCGCTTGGATAAGACCCAAGTGTCAAGGTATAGAATCATCGAGCTTGCCACGAACTTCACCCCAGCTTTGAAGCTAGGTTTCGCAGTGTCTCATGTTGAGGCCAAGGTCCATCATTGAATACGGGGTACCCCGGAGGTTGGGATGTGGTTGGAGACCGCGGTGGGTCCTTGCCTACATTGTCATTCCTTGTTCCGAGGTTTTTCTCCTGTTGCCCCCGAGTGTGGTTCACGGGGTCTTTTGACTTGCAGCAGCGTCCTTCGTTGGTTTTGGATCCTTTGGAAACCGTTGCTCTTGATTTCCTCGAGAATTGAAGAGCCTTTAATGGGCAGCGTCAGCTTCGCGCAGTTTCCAATCGTTTGTTACCCCTATAACCAATGGCGATAGGAGAACATTAAACGCAGTTTTTATGGCTTGACAGACTCTTCCTTTCTTCGGAACCAATCAGAGCGTTTCATCCTTTCTATAAATAAGGGATGTTTGCGTTCGATTTTGGCATTCCCTTTTTCCTCTCTGCGTCTTTATTTGGAAGTGACTTCTCTCAGGGAAATGACTCCTTCTTTTCCCGTGCGTTTCTAGAGAGTTTTGCCTCTTGTGAGGGTTTTCTTCTTGTTCTTCTCCAAATCTCTGAAACTTTATCATGTCTTTGTCAAGGTTCCTTGAGTAGATATCTCACTTTCTCAGCATATTAACGGTAGATGTCTCACTTTTCCAACGTACCCTGATTGCTTATTTGATATTCATCGTCGCTGGGGAGGCTTGAGATATCTGTCGTGTTAGACGAAGGCAACCAGAGGGGTAAGGCCCAACGTCGCTCTCCTTGCCAGCAGATCCTAAAAGCAGTTGGATATGCATGAGGAACTATTGGGACTGCTCCATGGTTTGAAGCTGCTTGGGGTGATCAAGGTTCCGGTGGAATGATCTTCCCACGAAAGAGTTGTGCCCCGTCCAACAAAGAGGAGTGCTCCCCAGTCTCTACTATCCTGGCGAAGGAGGCCGCGAAGAACGTGATGGGGTCCCGAGATTCAGCAGTAGTGTTTTACTTCGGGTTGCGAAGCCTATTCACTTTTTCAAGAGGCCGCTTCACGAGAGAGGAGACCAGTGCTAGCTCTGGAGGAAATATGGATGCAACATGGCCCGGGATACAGCTGACGATGATGCCGGTTCCCTCCTTCGGGGTCTTTATCTGAGCTGTTCTCTACTTGTAAATTATGTCTCAAATGTTTCCACTTTATTCTTTTTTAATTTTTGACGATATATGTAATGAGAAATTAATAAAATTCTTCTTTCGCTTTGAATCTCATGTCTTCTATCTTCTTTTCTTCTGAGATTGTGGCATTTATATTATACCAAGGTGAGTCCAATGCTCACCTTAACGATGTGATATGTTAAGTTGCCCCCAGCTTGGTACTTAAGCGAGACCGGCGAAGTGCCAAGTTTAAAACCCTAGATCCGCGGTCTCTGTACCTTAGGGGGACTTTAAACGGGGTAGACAAGCTACTGAGGTCTGAACGAGTTTTCTGAGTTCTTGGACCCTACGGTTGCGTGTCTCTTAGTCTGCTGGATAACTGTCCTTTGAACTACCATGACGGCTTCGTGGGCCATGTGGCATGTTTGGTTTGAAAGGACGTGCATAGTACTTCACGAGGCATAATTAATATCTTTTCGAATCTGAGGTGCTCGGACAGAATTGCCCCCTACCCGTAACCCCTATAAGTAGGGTGTCAGCCTTTTTGTTTTGCTTCATTGATTTTCATCAAAAACTAGTGGCCTAAGGTGATTTCCGACGAGCGTTGCGACAGTGCGAAGCGTTTCTTGGAGTTTTTGGACTTCCCAAAGTTTCATTTCTGCCTTCTATTTCCACCCATTTTTCAAGGTACTTCATTTTTCTCGACTTTGATTCTTTTTATTTTTATTTCGTGAACGGTTACGCACCATTTCTTTTCTGCGAATGAGAGTGGGGAGAACCATTTTAGCCCCCTATCTTCTGATGGTGTTACCTTACGGAGCACCTCCTCCGTCGTACTGCGTGCGGTGGAGGTGTCCTTCCGAGGTTTTAACCTTGGTAGGTGCGGAGGCTAGTGCGGAGGCGCATTCAGTCTTCTTCTGTTCGCCCATTACCATGTTTGGATCTTCGAACTTGACTGGTTTTGATCCTATGCCTCTGTGTGTCTTCCAGGGATTCAAATGGCTAGAAGGAGAGCCCTTGTTCTTGAAGTGTCTGTCTCGATTCCAGAAGTTCGGGAACCGGAGAATCAAGAGGCCGAGGAGGAGGCGATTCCTATTCGCCGAGGTCCGAGATTGCCTTATACCTGGGTCGCGGATGATGCCTTCGATAGGATCTCCCGCTATGAGTCTGGGGCCGAGGTGGACAAATTAATAGAATACTTGGAACTTACGGAGGGAGGATCCCGGGATGATGAGTTCCTGATCTTGTCCCTGGGGAGAGAACGGGTGTGTTCGACCCGTCAAGCGGGGGACCACTTCATGTTTCTCTACGATGACTTCTTCACGAGGTTTGGGCTTCGCCTCCCTTTCAATGATTTCCATATTGCCGTCATCCGAACTCTTCATGTTGTCCCTAGTCAAATCCAACCCAACAATTGGGCAAATATCTTGGCTTTCTAGAGAATATGCCAGTTGTTGGGATTGCGATGCTCTGATAGGGCGTTCTTCTATTTTCATACGAGGTATTTTGTTCATGGTGCCCGCGCTCGTAAACAATCTTGGCTGTTAGTGCGATCCCGGCAAGGAAGAACTTTCTTTTTTCCATACTTGGAAAGTTATAAGGACTTCAAGGAAAAGTTCTTTAAGTTGATGGCGGCTGGCGGCACTCATCCTTTCTGGTTGGGGAGTGGCAGGGAGCTAACATTCAGCCTGTACTGGAATCCGGCGGCATGGAGCATCCCCACTCAATCATTCGAGAGAGAGATCGACCACCTAGATGACGAAGAGATTGAGTGTGTCAATTTCTTCAAAATGTGGGTTGGCGAGGTCGGTAAAATCCAGCCTAAAGATATACTGGATGCCGTGGATGATGTGAAACTTTGGGCTATACTAGGTAGTATAGGTCGTTATTCATGTTTATTTTCTTTTCCTTTGCTGTTTATATGGATCAACTGCTTGTATTTGCTTTCCAAAGAGCTTGGCCGAGATGTCTCAAGAAGGAAACGCTCTGGTTATTCTTGAAGCTCTGAGGGCTAGAAGTGATTCAGGGCCTTCAAACCTCACTGCCGATGTTATGCCAGTCTCAGCACCCCGTCAGACCGAGGTACCGATTACGGAGAGCGAATTGATCCAAGTGGAGGATTCCCCCCCTCGCCTGCGAGGCGTAAGAAAAAAGTTGCTGGAGAGGGACAGTCATACAATTGAGGTAAGAGGACCACGGTTGAGGAGAACACCGGTCCAAGTAGCGGGGGGGCAATCAATTTATACCGCGAGAATCTGGATCCCCGTGAGTTCATCGACTTCCAACTCTTAGATGAAGAGGTCGAGGCTGAACTAGCCCCGCGTGGCAAGAAGGATACCTTTGTTTGGTTTGAGACTCTTGAGCTTCGTCTTGCCTTGGAAGCTTGATACTTGGAGCATGTGGTCGAGGACCATGAGCAGAAGTTGGAGGAGAAGGTTGCTGCCACGGAGCGGGGCGAGAATCAGGCTCTTGGAGCAAAGGAAGAGGATATAAAGGCCAAAAACGATGCTGAAGCCCGGGCCTGAGAGTTTGAGAGTGAAGTGGTCGCCCTAAAGGACGTGGTGAAGGAAAAGGAGGCCAACTTGACAGAGGTCAGAAAGTGTATGGCCGAATTAAGAGCTGAGAATGAAGGTCTTCGTGCCAAGAACAAACATCTTGGCGGCCAAGGTACTTCCTTGCAGGGCAATGTCAAGACGCTTATTACTGTCTGTACCAATATCAAGGAAGAGCAGTTTCAGAATGCCATTAGCCAAGTCCAGCTCTTCAATCCCGGGGTTAATCTGGTTCTGAATTCCCTAGACTCCAGGAAGGTAGTCCGAGATGGCCAACTCGTCCTTCTTCATCTTGCTACTGAGGGTCCGAGTGTTGAAGGTTCTTCTGCTGAGGCCCGCGGTTCAGCTCCCCCTACGGAGTAATTTTGTTGTTTTTTCTTGCCCCCTACGTGGGGTTTTATTTTTGTATAGACAAAAATACTGCTTCGTTTTTTGGGGTTGTTTAATCGAGTTGATTTCTATTGTATTCTTTTTTGTCTATTTTAGGGTCCAATGCCCTTTTTGACTTTGTGAATTTGATGAGAAGAAACCGCCGTCTGAGTCCAATGCCCATTACTGATGAGCGCTTTAGGTTTCCCTTTTAGGACTTCGCATGATAAGAAATTTGGAAACCTTGGCTTGGGATCCGATGTCCAACGTGGATTGGCATTTGGGATCCATGCCTAAGGTAAAAATCCTTGTTCGGGGTTCATTACCAATTGCTTTAGTATTTAGGATACCGCATGGCTTTGGTTTAGAAACCTTGCCCGGGGTCCATTACCAGTCGCTTTGGTATTTAGGATGCCGCTTGACTTTGGTTTCAAGGACTAGTCCTTACCGGGGTCTTTCGTGCTTATGGTTTGGTGCGAGAATTTTCCTGAGTCAAGATCTTTCTACTGCACGACCTATCTAGCACAAGACAATTTCCCGAGTGGTACCATGGGTCTCTCGTGCGTATGGTTTGGTGCTGAGAATTTTTCCAAGTTGGGATTTTCCTACTGCACGACCTATTTAGCACAAGACAACTTCACAGTTGGTATCATTGCTTCTTAGGACGTCGTGGTGGGTCTATGAAAATTTCGTTCAATCAGAATGCATTAACTCCGTGGTGCTTATTTCATTAAATATCTTGAATGACTAAGGTCTATGTGATAATTGGGGTAGATAAAACATAAAGTAGTAGACTAAGAGACTAGGCTTTAAAAGACAGTTAGCTGTAGTACTTTCTAAGTTTATCTGCATTTCAAAAATTCTTCATTGGTTTGCCCATCAATGTCTCTAGAGTGTAAGCTCATTTACCGGTACTAACCATGATACGGTAGGGGCCTTCCCAGTTAGGGGTTAATTTCCCTTGGGAGGCATTCCTTCCGCCGATGTCAACTATTTGGAGTACAAGATCGCCTGGCTGGAACCTTCTAGGAATGACCTTCAGGTTGTACCAGGCTGCCGTTCTTTGCTTGGTTGCGGCATCGCGTATGTGTGCGATACACCTTCTTTCCTCCAACAGATCCAAGTATTCCATGATTAACCCGGGGTTATTATTTGGTGAAAAGTTCTGGAGACGCCAACTCGGTTCCCCTATCTCTACCGAGATCATTGCTTCACATCCATATGTTAGTTTGAATGGGGCTTCACCTGTTGTGGATTGAGGAGTGGTTCGGTAGGCCCAAAGGACGTGGTCTAACTGCTCGGCCCAGTTTCCTTTAGTGTCGTCCAGTCTTTTCTTTAACTCCTTGACGATAACATGGTTGGCCGCCTCAGCTTGCCTGTTTGTACGGGGGTTTTCTATGGCGCTGCAGTGATGCTTTATCTTCAGCCCGTTGAGTAGTTCTTCAAACCCCTTGTCTTTGAGCTACGTTCCGTTATCTGTCACGATGAATTCCGAGACTCTGAATCTGGTAATAATGTGATGCCATGTGAACCTTTGAATCCGGACCAAGATGATAGTGACTAAGGGCTCTGCTTCTATCCACTTAGTAAAGTAGTCCACGGCTGTGACCAAAAACTTCAATTGTCTGGGCGCTTGAGGCAAAGGACCCAAGATATCCATACCCCATTGATAAAAAGGCCAGGGTATGGATGTCGTGGATAACTCTTCTGGCGGGGCGTGATAGTGGTCGGAATGCTGTTGGTATTTATCGCATACTTGGATATGCGCAAGGGAATCTGCCTCCATCGTGGGCCAATAGTAGCCTTCTCTGAGTGCCTTTAATGCTAGGGCCTTACCCCCTAAGTGGTGTCCACAACTTCCTTCGTGGACTTCCGCCAGGACGTATTCAGCTTCTTTTGGCGTGAGACATTTGAGGAGGGGTAAAGAAAATCCACGCCGGTATAATTGCCCATAGAAGAAGGTGTATTTGATCGCGGCTTTCTTTAACTTAGCAGCTTCCTTTGAATCCTCGGGGAGGCTACTAGACTGTAAGTACTCCATTAGTGGTGTGATCCAAATACGTTCTTACCTGTCGACCTGGAAGACGGTTACGTCAGAGACAGCGGGATGCGAGAGGGTTTCCTGAATCACCGATTGGTTGTTATTCGGACTCTTGGTGCTCGCCAGCTTAGACAAGAGATCGGTCCTAGAGTTTTGTTCCCTGGGTATATGCTCCACTTTAACTAGCTGGAAGCTTGGGATGAGTTCTTGCACTCTCGCCAGGTATTTCTGTAGGAGGGGCTCCTTGGCCTGATATTCGCCTCGGATCTGGGAGGTCATGAGCTGGGAGTCACTACAAAGTCGAATCTTTGTGGCTCCCAAGTCTCTGGCCATTGTCAGTCCGGTGATGCATGCTTCATATTCCGCATGGTTGTTCGAGGTGGGAAATTCGAACCTTAACGAATTCTCGATAGTCACCCCTTCAGAGTTTTTCAAGATTACCCCGGCGTCGCTCCCTTTTGGGTTTGAGGATCTCTCCACAAACACGGCCCAGGATATCTCCTCAACATTACTAGAGTCCGAAGTGAGTTCAACCAGGAAATTCGAGAGTTCCTGTGCCTTGATTGCCACTCTGGGTTCGTAGGTTATCCCGAACTCAGAAAGCTCAATGGACCAAGCAATCATCCTTCCTGCTAAGTCCAATTTATGCAGTATCTGTCGGATGGATTGATCCGTCCTTACCACCACGGGATGGCACTGGAAGTATTGCCTTAGTCTTCTGGCCGTGACGATGAGTGCAAAGACGACTTTCTCTATCTTTTGATATCTCAGTTCAGGGCTTTACAGTACTTTGCTCACGAAATAAACTGGCTTATGGCCTTCCGGTATTTCTCTGATAAGTACCGAAGTCACAACCTCCTCGTGGAAGGAGAGGTACACAAAAAGGGCTTCACCTGACTCTGACCTTGTGAGGATAGGAGGGAATGCTAAAAGGTTCTTCAAGGATGCGAAAGCGTCTTCACATTCCTGTGTCCACTCAAATCCTGTCCCCTTTTTCAATAGCTTGAAAAGAGGGAGAGATTTGTGAGCGGTTTTGGCCAAGAATCTGGTGAGAGTCGCGATCCGTCCATTTAACTGTTGTACCTCTTTGACGCTCTGGGGACTATGCATGTTGAGCACCGTCTTGCATTTATCGGGATTTGCCTCAATACCGCTGTGAGTCAGTGTGAACCGCATGAAAAGCCTGGACTCCAAATGTGCATTTGTCTGGGTTGAGTCTCATGTCGTGCTTTCTTAGTTGCGCAAACACTTCTTTGAGGTCCGAGGTGTGTGATCTAGACGATGGGGTCTTGACTATCATATCGTCGATATAGACCTCTAGCATTCTCCCTATCTGTTCTTTGAAAATCTCATTCATTATCTTCTGATAGGTGGCCCCAGTATTTTTCAACCTAAATGACATTACCTTGTAGCAGTAACTTTCCTTTTCGGTGATGAAGGCCATTTTATCTTGGTCTCTGGAGTACATCGGAATCTGATTATACCCGGAGTAAGCGTCCATGAAAGACAGTAGTCGAAAGCCGGAGGAGCTATCAACTAGCTTGTCAATGTTTGGAAGGGGGTATGGATCTTTAGGGCACGCCTTATTCAGGTCAGTGTAGTCCACACACATCCTCCATTTTCCGTTTGAC
Organism: Ormosia emarginata; assembly: GCA_029884605.1. Lineage (NCBI taxonomy): Eukaryota > Viridiplantae > Streptophyta > Magnoliopsida > Fabales > Fabaceae > Ormosia > Ormosia emarginata. The sequence continues at coordinate 5,821,732 of JAQQTP010000048.1, forward strand.
TTCTTTACCAGGACAATATTTGAGAGCCAAGTGGTGTACGAGATCTCCCTGATGAAGCCAGCATTTAGTAATTCCTTGACTTGCTCCTCGATGGCTTGTTGCCTCTCGGGGCTAACTTTTCTCTTCTTCTGGGAGATCGACTTTGCATCCCTTTTAATAGATAAACGATGGCAGATGAAAGCGGGGTCGATCCCAAGCATGTCAGCGGATGTCCAAGCCAAAAGATCCTTATTTTTCCGTAAGAGCTTTATCAACTGGTTCTTTTCTTACTCTTCAAGGTTTGTTCCTATCTTGGTGACTTGGTCGGGGTTGTCGCCCAGTTGAAGTGGGATCAATTCTCCTTTGGGCTGGGGTCTTGTGCCTCAGATTTCCTCACGGACATCTAACTCAGTCATCAGGATGTTAACTTGATTGCGGGTGGGACTGGATGTTCGCGCCTTTGTTTTTCTGGAACCCCTACTGATCTTCAAGCTCTCATTATAGCATTTACGGGCTGTAATCTGGTCGCCCTTGACCGTGACCACTTCATTGTTCCTATTGAGGAACTTTATGGCCTGGTGGGCGGTAGAGACTACAGCGGCAATGTTATTTAGCGTAGGGCAGCCCAGGATGATGTTATAAGTCGAAGGACAATCCACGACCAAAAGTTTCACATTCACCATTTTGTAGGTGTCGTCGTTACCCAGGGTTAAGAAAGTTTCAAAGTAACTAATCGGGATAACTTTTTCTCTAAAGAAACCGGTTAGCTCGCCTTCATACAGTGTAAGTGCAGATAGAGGGAACTCCAATCTTTCGAAGGCATCCATGAACATGATGTCTGCTAAACTCCCTTGATCAACAAAGATGTGACAGACTTCGGTATTAGAGATTATTCCGGATATGACCAGAGGGTCATCATGATCTCGGATAATGTCACCGTAGTCCTTATTGGAGAAGGAGACAGATGGCGCGTCCTTGTTCTCAACGTGGGGTCTTCGCGAAGAAGAACTAGATATGCTTAGGACCGCTGTCCAGAGTGCCTTTTTCCGAGAGTTGTTAGACGGACCACCCCCTGCAAATCCCCCTGAGATGGTACTGATGAGTATGTCTTTCCTATTACCCCCACCTTGAGTATTTCGCTCCTCGTCCTACCTGCTTTCAGTATTGCCGTGCAGCGGGGTCCAGGATCTTCTGGCAGGACTCTGGCTTCGTTTTGGGCGCTGGTCTGGACTTCGTCGGGGGCTGCCACTTCGTCTCCGATCCCTACGCCTACCGCGGTCTTCTCCTCCTCGGAGACCGCTGATATACTTTTGCAATCGTCCCTCCTTGATTAGGGACTTGATAACGTTCCAGAGTTAGTAACAATCTTCTGTTTCATGGCTATAACTCTTGTGCCACCTGCAGTGTTTTGAATGATCCCTCTGAAATTGCTTCTTTACGGGTGAAGGCCTCTTGATATCCTAGAACTCGATTTAAATGACCTCCTTCAAGATTGCCTCCCGATGGGTGTTTAAAGGAGTATATTCAAAATACTTGGGCCGATACCGTTCGCACTTGAAGGAGTCACGGGGTTGGTTGAAGTTGTGGTTCTTTTCTGGTGGGCCGGTTCGTCTTTTTCCAGGTTCTCTTTGGCCCTAGTGACTTCCTCCAACTCAACGTACTTGTCAGCTCGTAAATGAAACTCATCTAAGCTCGCCGACTTTTTTTTTGCTAGAGACATGAAGAAGCTCGAGTCAGTTCGGAGTCCATTTCTGGCGTAATGGAGGGTTATCTTGTCGTCCAGGTTTTCAATGCCCACACAGACCTGATTGAACTTTTTGACACACTCGCGCAAGGATTCAGAACTTCCCTGGCGGATCCCAGAAAGGGAGTCAATCGACTTCGGTCGTTCCTTTGCTATGGTGTAGTGTTGCAAGAAACGTTGCTTGAGGTCTTCCCATTCGGTGATTTTTGTTCGTAAGGTGACGAACCAACGAAGGGCGTCCTTCTTTAGAAAAAGGGAAAAAGCTCGGCATAGCAGCTCCTGGGTATATCTGTAGAGCTGTATGGACTGCGTGTAAGCGTCTAGGTGCTCTTGGGGGTCCGTAGTTCCATCATGGGCCTCTAAGTTGCTCGGGGGCTTGAAGTTCCTCGGAACCCTATACGCCATTAGAGCATCCGAGAATTGTTGTTGACGACCAGGGACCGAGTTATGGTTTCCATAAACCCTGGCGCCAACATGTTGGATGGTGCGCTCGTTACGAGCTACATCCCGCTCTCCGTTATTGTTGTCCGTCCTCACTGATCTTTCAAGGTTCTCTAATCAGCGACGTTGTTCTTCTAGCTAACGCCGCTGACCTTCAATGAGCACTGTTTGTTGACGCAATAACTCTCGAAGGTTATTCTTCGTTGTTTCAAATTCGACATTGTCTTCGTAGTGAGATGCATGGTCCACGTTGTCGTGGGAGGTTCCCAAGCGAGCATGCACAGGGATCCTAGCTCCATGGTTTGCTCCATGGTTTGTATTGTTTGCTCCACCATCAGGAAAGACAAGTCTGTTACAGATTGAAACCCTTCGAGATGGAGCAGGGCTTTCAGTAAAGGCTGAAGTCTCGTGTCCATCGTTGAGGGTTTCGACCATAGCGGGTCTGCTTCTAGCAGCGGAGGTTTCTGGTGGTGTGACAGAAGGAGGGTCGCGTTGTACTCTTGGGCCCTGTATTTGGCCAGGGGCAGCATGCATAGTGCTTCCCTTCCTCTGGTTGTGTCTTGTGCTCACTATGGTTAACATGGAAATGGAAGTTTATCAGATTCTCACAGACGACGTCAATGTTCTGAAGTGGATTCAGAGGGTACCTGAGTTAGGCACGTGTATGGTGGTTTCCTCCTTGCGCAGCGGTAGCCAAGCATATGGAATCAGAGGGGTGGGTACCTGCAATGGAACTCCAACGCTCAAGTCAGGCAATGTACAAGTAGGTGTTATGCAATAGAATAACAGATATCTCATTAGGTTAACTTAGTCTGATATATATAGAGAGCGTGACTGAAATCATCATGTAATCTATGTAGGACAAAGGTACATTAGGATCGTGCCTTGACAGAGGTTTCAAACCATGATCGTTGCGGTCCGTCTCTGACCTGTTGGGACTGTCCCATGATCGTTGAGGTCCGTCTCTAACTTTCGGGACTGTCCCACGATCGTTGAGGTCCATCTCTGATTTGTCAGGGCTGTCTCCTTAGTGGTCAATCCTTATTGTAAGCAATTATGGGAATCTGCATAAGTCTGGCTATCGTTAGTGTCCGATGCTGTGGACCGAAGTCATAAGGCCTTAGCCATGGTGCTTATGGAGGAGTCCGGTGGTTTATGTGTCAGATCGATCCTTTTCGGATGGGACCCTAGACCATGGTCCAGAACAATTGTCTTTTTTAATTGAGTTTTATTATTTGAATATCGAGAATATCACATTTAGATAATGTTTTATTTATATTTATATATAATATATTTATTTTAATTTTATATATGAATATATTAATAATTAATCAATATCAAATATGGTGTCTCGCACATATATTGTATTAGAGTGTAAAAATACATTTTTCTTTTTACTCAAAGACTAGTTTTAGAATGTCACTGACTCACCTCTTGAGCCATGAATGGTGTATAAGATAGACCGTTAGGGATGGCACCCGCGCGGGGCGGGGGCGGGGAGTACCTCCCCGCTCCCCGTCCCCGCACCCCAATCTCGTCCCCGTCCCCGTCCCCGATCCCCACCGCGGGGAGATTTTTCCCCCTATCCCCGCTCCCTGCTCCCTGCGGATACCCGCGGGTATTCCCGCTATATTAAAAAAAAAAAGATAAAATAAATTATTTTAATATTTTTAATTTTAAATAAACATAAAATTTAATTAAAGATGAAATTACTAAAATATATTTATTTATTTATATAATAATACATATATATATTATAAAGGATATTTTTGTAATTTTTTCTGGAGACGGGGACCATGTAGTGAAGTATGATCCCCGTCCCGAATGTACCACGGGGAGATTTTTCTCCCCGTCCTCATCCCCGCGGGTAGAAAAACCCCGCATTGGGGGCGGTCCCCGCGGGGATCCCCGAATTGCGAGGAGAATTGTCATCCCTAAGACCAGTTAACATAACAAGCTTAACGAAATTTATTAAATCAAATAAATTAAATGTATGATTTTTATTGAAAGTTCAACATAGTTAACCTAACACCAATGTAATGAGCTAACGACGTGACATGAAGACGACATCTTGATGAACAGTACTAACGAGACATGTAGTAGTGGCAATCGAGGGGTCGTTTTAACATGAACCCCCTAGTCAAAGGTTCATCACTAGACCTTTAACTTTACTTATGATAATAGGTTTATAAAATTTGTAACAAAGGACAAATTATATATTGCTTTTAAACTCTTATACTTTATGTATTTTCATATGTAGGTTGATCAAATTTTGATTGTGAATCCACCAAAGGAGCTAGATTGAATGTTTCAGTTACAAGGGTAGATTGAGATACTGCAGTCAACAACTTATCATTTGGAATAACTATCAGCATATTAACATTATCTCTTAAGGCTGCAATTCCTTCTTGCACTTGAACTACCCTCCTTCGTCCTTCAAATGAGAAAGGGGTTGTGACAATACTAACAATCAGTATACCCATTAACTTTGCAACACCAGCAATGATTGGAGCTCCACCAGTACGAGTTCCTCCACCCATTCTAGCTTGCACAAATGAATTTTAATTTTCAAGTTCACCAAAATATAGCAATAATGAACAGTTTAGCAGAACTGCAAGCATGCATATTCCCAGAAGTTTCAAACTTGCAACACGCTCAGAATTCTTTGTTCCGATAGCTGTTCATGGAAGAAAAGAAACACAAAACAAAAAGGAATCCCCGAAATATTAGGGCCAAGGCCAAATAAATTAGAACTACATTGTGCTGCTACTGCTTGATGGTAGCTCGTGTCGTAATAAAAATAACAATAATATTAAAAGTGAATGAATACACAAAATGGATAATTGGTAAATAATAACAGCTCAATCAAAACCACAAATTGCAAGATGTGCAGTGTCAAAGCTGAGTCATGCAGAGATGACAGAAGTGGTGCTTCAAGCCCAAGAGCTCTCTGCCTGACCACGCCTCAGCACGGTCCAATGGTGCATGGCGACTGGGTGGTGGTGTGTGGCAGCTTGGCTCGGACGACGTGGTGGAGCAGGAGTATCGCGCGCGGCTAGGTGCGGATTTGGGTCTGCTATGGCTTGGGCATACGCGCGCAGGGATGACGAAGGTGGTGCTGCTCGCGGTGGTCTACGACGAGCTTGTGGTGCGGCGTGACGAGGTGGTCGCAGATTTGCAGGTGCAAGCGGCTACGACTGAGACGCGACTTGGTGGGTCTTTTCCGGGTATGGTGGATGCTGACGACGGTGGCGTGCTGCTAAAATGGGCGGCGCGCGTTGCAGATTTGGGATTTGAAAGGGGATAGGGTGTGGTGGCGCGGTGGTGTTGAGTGTTTGGATGGCGGAAGATGCGCGAATCTGGTTCGAGGAGTAATCTGTCGGCGCTGGCTTGCGACAGTGGCAGAGGGGGTGGCTTGGAGCTGGTGCTGCATCGAACCAGATCTGCCATTCACCCCCCACCACCTCCACCATTCACCCCACCACCCTTTGCCACTACCTCAACTTGGGAAATGCTAAGATCTACCACTCACGCGCCGCCTTCGGATCGTCTCCTCTGCACACCATGACCAAGACCTAACAGGATTGGTTTTTTTTTTATCTCTTTAGGATTTTTATTGCAATAATTTATCATAATCATTTTTGTTTTTGTTAATGGTCGTTTAGAAATTTACCACTTTCTTCTCAACCTGATAAACAGGTAACCAGTAATGCTTAATAACTATCCGATTATATTCAATGCATCCAATGACTCAAATGACAAGGTCCCTCAATGAACCCTGAATAGGAGAGTTCATATTAAAACGACCCGCAATCGAGTGCATCTCTGCGTAAAAAAAGAGAGGCATGAACCCTAACCTCAACCAAATAAGTTAATGTCTACTGGTGTAAAAATTACCAAGAGGGGTAAAAAATTGAAAAAGAAAATCAACTCTGCGATTTTTATAAAATCTCTCCGAGTTGAAGGAGGTTTGATAGAGTAGCTGACTTTTAAGCGTTCACTAATCTACAAACATATCAAGTTCACAGCATAACCAATTGGATAAGTAGTTCTCATTTGATTTTTAAAACATTTTTTGATAACGCATAGCGACAAAGTAAAATGTTACCATTATGAACCTACACCTAAGACTAGACTAAGTAAAGGCCCTACAAAAAATAGTCAGGATATAATTATTCTCTGAATATTTTTCATCTTTTTATTTTTGTATAAACTTAAACTATTCAAATTAAGAATATTTGATGAATTATATTATTAATTATTAATTATAATAAATTAAAATAATTAATTAATATTTAAATATAATAATTATTTATTAATTAATTATATAATTAGTCAAATACACATTAATTTAAGTATTTTGAGTTTATGTAAAAATTTCTCCACAAAAGATAACATCGGTCCATAACATAATTAAAATCATGATCATGTCTTCACGGATTTCTGACAAGCTTCCTCTTATGAAGATTTCTATGGAGTTGTAAATTCTTCTTCGATATACATCACAAACTTTTGATATGAGAAAAATAATATCTAAATTAAACTTTATTAAGATGAAGTATTCTGATTTATGCAAGAGTGCAAGTGCATAGAAGACCACGTGTATTACGATGTTGACAATCTAACTTCATGTAACAAGTCTAACTAACCATAACCTCCTATTATTAGTAAGAAATGTTTTATATATAATTTTTATATGTATATTATATTTATATTATATGATAATATAAAAAAATATCAAATTATTTTATATGTGATTGTAGTATTTTTATAAAATATAAAATAAATTTATAATTAAATTAAAAAAAATTAAACATATAAAAATTAGATAAATAACGAAATCGTATTACTAATTACATATTTAAATTAATGAATTACAGTAATTAAACTACACCCTCTTTTTGACCGAGAACTTGTCCTGGTTCATCCTCAGGGCTTAATAATGTAGATAATTCTAAATAAACGAACCTCTTTTTAACCGAGAACCTGTCCAGGTTCATCTCGAGGGCTTAATAATATACATAATTCTAAATAAAAGATTTTAAATTAATTTATGACTGATACATTATTAGGGTAAAAAAAATTTAACATTGTTATTCAATCACATATTATCATATTATTAAAATATTATTATTTTTAAAATAATTGTTATAAGAGTCAGGCTTTTTAATGATACTGTAATATATGATTAAGTGATAATTTAAAAAACTTTTATGCTCACCATGCATCAAGATCAAATCCTTAATTTATTAATATACATGTCATGCTAAGGTTAATCTATAAATTTAATTCTAACAGCCCCTCACGATGGAATTATTTTTGGGACGTATATATATAACAAACATTAAACAGAATTCAAGCTGAAATTTTGAACAAAAAGAATGACACATATATTAGTGAACTAACTCCTGAAGAGCTAGTACTTTAAACTATTGTTATATCTTGACAATTAATTATTGTTATTATTATTATTATTGTAATAATAATCTGGACGTTTCTTCAAAGAACCACAAATTAAACACCATTGATTCTAATATAATAATAACAAAAGAGATATATGCACATAACTTCAGGGCAGGAGCAGGGAATTGTTTAGGAGTTGGACCTCTTCATCGCCATTGATTTTATAATTATGATATTTTTATCATAAATAGTGTATATTTTTTTTTCATATTTTATCTAATATTATTTATCATATTTATTTTTTCTTATTATTTTTTCTTTTTAATCACACACCCTTAAAAAGAAATACAGATAAAGATCCACATCTCTAAAAGAGGTGTGAGATAATCTTTTTCCTTATTTTTATCAAATTCTTGAAGCATTTTCATTTTGTTGATGTTAGAATATATGAAAAATATCTTAAAATATCTTTATTATATTTTAAAATATTTTAAAGTATTATAAATGATCTATTATGATTTATTTCTTATTTATTATATTTCTTAATTTAATTAGGATTACAAGTCAATAATTAGTATAAATAGGACTATTAAGTTTGTCTTTTGTATCACATTATCATCACATTAAATCAATATCAATATTATATTATTCGAGTCTCTATTTTCTCTTTTCTTCCTTCTTTACTTAAAATTCTCCAATTCAACATGGTATCAGAGCGGTACCATCCTCTATGACCTGTCTTGTCACTTTCACTACTGAGTTCCCAAAAATCTGGAACTCCGATTAGCTGCCTCTGGTTGTCGAGTTCTCCTTTCAGCACCCTCTTTTTATGTCTTTTCCAACCAACCGTGTTTTTACTCCAATTTGCCAACAAACACCATCTTTTCCGCTATCGTCTGTTGTGAACTCTTTCTTACGAGTTTTTCCCATTGCTACCACTACCCTCTACCGTCAGCAGCCATCACCTTTTTCGCCCGGCAACCTCACCAGCTGCATCGCAGGCCTCCGATTGGCCAACCACCAAAGTTATGCCTCCAGCAACTTTCTCACGCGCTCCCACACACCTCCACTACTGTCTGAGGGCAGACTCACGTGCTGCCATTCCTCTGGCACATCACGGCCTAACTTGTCTTGGTCTCCTCTACCAGGATTTACCCTCATCTCCTTCAACCGACCTCTATGTAGACTTGTATAATCGCGCAGAGACATTCAGGTGTATTGGGGTTTCTGTTTTTGGCCATTGTACATTGACTCATGGTTGTTTCACTCTCTTTCCAGATTCCTCCACCGTTTGTTTGCCTTACCACACCATCTCTGACCTCAACGTGGCTGTTTAACATTCTTTGTGGTAGTTATTTCTGGTTTTGACTACTATTTGGTTCTTTTCCAATGTACTAGCATAACATTGAGGGGGAAATGTGAATAAATTCATCTCAACATATACTTCAATGTTGGTGTTTATCATGACTTCTCTCACACAAATGAATCATACTAATAATGATTTCTTTTCCCATCAACTATCACTTCGATGGTGACTTCATTCCCACAAATGAATCATATTAGTGGTGACTTCTCTTTCCGTCAATGATCATTTTTGATAATGACTTACGTTGGTTATGACTCACTAGCCTTGACTTTGTTTCAAATGCATTGGTCCTGACTTTGTTCCAAATGCACTGACCTCGACTTGCATTGGCATGCATTGGCCCTAGCTTTGTCCCAGATGCACTGACCTTGTCTGTCTTAGTCCTAGATGCATTGACCAGATCTTCGTCCCAATGCAGTTTGTCGCGTTATGTTTTTAGTTTATTTTCTTTTAGATATAATTGTAACATGCTTAATAAACTTTAACTTGAGCGGGAGTGTTAAAATATCGAAAAATATTTCAAAATATCTTTATTATATCTTGAAATATTTTAGAGTATCATAAATTATTTTTTAGAATTTATTTCTTATTTATTACATTTCCTGATTTGTTTTCTTATTTAATTAGGATTATGAGTCAAGAATTAATATAAATAAAACTATTAAATTTGTCTTTTATATCACATTATCATCACATCAAATCAATATTAATATTATATTATTCTGAATCTGTATTTTCTCTTTTCCTCCTTTCTTAATTAAAATTCTCTAATTCAACAGCTAAAAATCATTAGCCAAACAGACACACAAACATTATATAATCATGTCCTGTTTACGTCAATTTTGTAACTGGCACATTGGAAGCCGACACTGCCACAGCGGCATAACTTTTTTGAGTATCTATTCACATTGTACCCCCCAAAAAAATTGTTCTATTCACAAAATAGAAAAACCGTTGCCTAAACTACATGTCTTACTAAGTCTAAAAGAGATCATAAGAACTTTTGTAAAATTACAAATTGGGGTTGTGACTGAATAGGTGGTACAAAGATCACATGGTGCTAGAGGTTAAAGCTGGTGGTTGGTGCAGCCTCTAGCTACTTATGATCATGTGGATGAGAAAAACAGGAATATACTAAAGATATTGTAAGCTACTTCAACTAATAATTTTCAATTCAATCGCATAACACAACCGAAAGATATTTTGCTTTTGCCTCTATAGATTAACCAGTGTGTTTGGCAAATTAGAAACTGCTGGAGTTAGGCAAGATATCTTGTCCATTTACTAAAGGGGAGCAAATAGAGGGAAGGTTGATATCTATCATTTCCAATCACCTCATAGCTAGAGACTCCTAGAGATGAGAAGTTTCTTATGCATGCATCTTCCCATATTTTGCTAGAGAAACTGTTGCTTTATGCATATGAACAATTTTAAGCAAAAATTTTAGGCCTGCATGTTGTTTTTGGTAAACCAGAAACTAAGAAAAATACAAAGGCAACAAACATCAAACCGTTGATTTCAACAAAAAATAGAATTAGATAAAGACAAAACTTAAATAAATTTCTTTAGGTGTCTGTGATGCTTTTCTTTAATAAAAATATGATATGTATATATTTTTTTACAATTCATCAATGAAAACTTAAAAAAAAATAATGAAATAGCTAAAAAATAAAACACATATTATATTTTTATTAAAAAATAACACCACAAATATTTAAAAACTTTATTTAAGTTTTATCTATTAAATAATCTGTCAGTTTTGGAAAACAAGAGTAGCATTAATACAATTTCACAGTGCTTATCTCATGTTTAGGCTTTTTTGTAACACCTTCCGTTAGGCGTCACATTTAAAATAAAACATAAAACTAAATAAAATTATTTTATAAAAGCTTTGAGTTTTAAAAGATAAATTTTAAAATATCTTTTTTTGTGGAAATATAAACTTACCAAAAATTATAAGTAAAACAAAAATTAGATTGAATTGATTATTACACATATTATATATGTCACAAAATATTCAACAACAATTTAAAACATAACATTTCTGTTCAGAGAAGCGATGAAAATCCAATAAAGGTTACTACTAATAGCACGGTAACAACACTAACGAGAAAAACCCAACCTACATGTTCCGTTTCTTCACCAACTACATCCTGTTGAAACTTGGAAGATTACACCTTGACGCCGTCACCATCTTCAGAACATAGCCTCCAGTAGGTCTAAGAAACTTCCTTCGTCTACTATACGAATTTAACCATACAAACACAACAAAGCAATATAGTAAAGAGGTGAGATCCCCTTTCATCAATACCAGTACGGTAGCAAAGAATAATACAAATGACAAGGTCATTCCATACACACAGATAATACTAATATAGTCATGTTATTAATTTACAATTAATTTGAATAAGCATACATCATAATAAAATAAACTACAATAACATTACCAGGATAGATATAACAATTCATACAATATAAAATGCCATAACAAGTAAATCATAACAATATAAAAGGAAGATTAAAGATAACAACAACATATAATTTCAAAAATAAAAGATAACAATGTACAGACATAATACAACATATAAACATATAATATCACAGATAAAAATGTAAGATAGTAAGAATTGAATGGTAATATTTGCTTCACCAAAAGCTTGCTTTGCCGTAGAAAGCAACAAAGAAAAGCCCTCAATATTGACTAGTCTTCTTTTCATTCAATTTGACTTTCTACATGCATTTCACAAAGTCTTCTACGTGAATTCACTTTGTGAATTGGCTATTAGAGCAATTGTTTTTCTCCTTCACCATAGACCAACAAACTTTAAGAAATCCAATATTTGTTTAAAAGCTTGCTTCCTATTGGTCCTTAAAGAGTCAAGCCATTATTCTTGACCAATTTCTATTGGTTGAATATTTACTAACTTGATTCCTATTGGTTCTTTATTTTTGTTGACCAATTTCTATTGGTGCACAATGTATATTTTATAGTATACTTTAACCAATGAACAATAATTTTGTTTATAAAGTCAGTGTTTATTGTCTAATGGATAAATAAATATACATAGATTTTTATCTTACACTAACAGAGTAGCAATTATTATTGATCATTTTTTTTCTACTGATTGCCCTTGATGAGTCATAAAGCGAGTCATCAAAGAGAAATTTCTAGAACATGTGACTCACTACGATGAGTCAGCAGTAGATATTTTCTAAAACAGGTGAGTCAAGACGTGGCGAGTCAAGATCTTTGAGTCCATCGATCGTGTCAAGATGATGAGTCACGATCTTTGAGTCACTAGCTGAGTCAGCATGACGAGTTATTAGTTGAGTCACCAATGGTGAGTCACAGCGCTGAGTCATCAGCTGAGTCAGCATGGTGAGTCATCATAGAAGCTTCTGGAACAGGTGACTCACTACGGTGAGTCACAGGGCGAGTCACCGCTTTTGGAACCTTCTAGAATCTGCTGAGTCACAAGTGCTGAGGTGTCACGCCACGTGTCGAATTTCTATTGGCCCGTTGCGATGAGTCACAGCCACCAATTTTGACCAGCTCCTCATTAGTCCACGTGTAAAGCACTTGATGACTAAACGTGAGTCCCGCAAATATTTCTGGGTCTGTTGTCACTTATTTGTACTTACTAATAAAATAATATTATAATAATATAAAATTATTTTATTTGATAGTTAAATCCTAAAAATTAAAAGATTCACAACAGTATCATTCAGAATTGGGTTTAGTAAGATCTCCCAGCTCTGAATAATTAAAACAAGATTTTCCCGGTCCGAAAAATTATTATTTTCCTGCCCCGAAGCAAATCGCACAAAAAGTCCAAACAAAATCACAGACAGTAATATTGCACACTGTATCATACAGAAAAATTTAAAACAGTACATTCAGGACGTAATGGTTATTTTTCCATTTTTTCCCATCACAAAACAAATCACTTAAAACGCTCAAATAAAATTACAGACAATATTATATATCTGTATTTCACACAAAAAATTTTAAAACAGTAGTTTGACAAAATTTTTATTTTACTGTCTCGAAGCAAATTACGCAAAACGACCAAATAAAATTAGAGCCTGTAAAATATACTTGTATTCTATGCAGAAAAACAAGAAACAGTAAAATCGAGATATAACGGTTATTCACCCAAAAGTTGAGGGGTTACACTTTTGACATCCTAAGTTTGTGTTTGGATTAGAGTTGGTACACTTAAGTTTGGTTGAAAGTGTGTTTGCAAACTTAAGTTTAGTTGAAAATGAGTTTGCAGTAATTAATTTATGTTTGGTAATTTTTGTTTCAAAAGTGAGTTTTAATCAAACTTTTGTTCTAACATTCAACACAAAAGCAAGAAAAACTTGCATTTGTGTGAACGTACGTTGAAGAGCATAAATCTGTTGAGTAAACATAAAAGTGGAATTGCCAAACATTAGACACACCGTTCGAGAAATCAATGAACGTACGTTTGGATGGTGAAACGGAAAGCCATACATACACTAAATCGTTAATATTTTACACTTTTGACATATGCAAGAAGCATCTGGCCAAGCATAAAAGGAATCTTCCACGATGCCAAAAGGGTACTTTTGTAAATCAAAATGTGACAATTTTTCTATAAATTCCAGTACCACCATCTCACTTCATTTCACTGCAATTGCAACAATACCACCCATTGAGAGATTGAAAAAAGATGAGGCCAATAAACAACGCATCATCAGCCAGTGGGATTAGGCTATGGAAGTCTCCAACTCCTTACCTTTTTGGAGGTTTAGCACTAGTGTTTGTTCTGATTTTTGTGGCATTGGTGATGCTTATTTGCTCCTACAGAAAGCATGCTTCACAGTCATCAGCTGAAGGGGAAGACATCAAACAGGCGTTGCCCAAGAACGTAGAGATTGACAATGAGCCCAAGATACTAGTGATCATGGCAGGGGATGACAAGCCCACCTACCTGGCAAAACCAATCACTTCTTCAACTTACTGCACCTGTGAAGCTGAACCAACCCCTTCATCAAGCTCAAGCAGTGAGCAAAGATTAACCAATTGACTTGCTAGAAACAACGAAGGTTTGCTATAGCGCTTCTTCCTTTTCATATTCCAGTGGTTTTAGGTGCATGGAATATGTAAATTGATTATGAGTCTTTATGGATTTTTGTTTTATAATGAAGGATCATGACGTAGACTTATACATTTATTTTGCTACTATAGTTGTACTTATAATTTATTTTACGAAGTCCTTTTATTATTTTGTGTTTGGATTTAGTGCATGGTTCCACTTGTTTCTTCGAGTAAAGCATCTAAGAATTTGCTTTGGTCGCAGTGGAATTGAACTTCGACTTCACGTAAACCTTACAAGTCTTGGAGTCATCACTTTAAAAAAGACTTCACCTAATTACTATCTTTGATACAAAATTGCATAAGTAATTGAGCTGTACTAAAAAAAAATTATTAGTAAAGCATATAAAAAATGAAACCATCTGAACCTGATTGAAACAATTTTAAGAGAAAAAGTCAATCGATATAATCTAATCGATTTTTTTATATATATTATCATTCGATATGTTTAGTTCAAAATGTAAATATAATTCAATAAAATTTAATTCATTATAAATCAGTTTAGATTAAATTAATTTTTTAATTTTTTGTTATAACTTTTTTAATACACAAATTCATCAAAATATAAGTCTAAACAAATTCATCAAAATAATAAAAAAAAATATAAATTTAAACTAATTCATCAAAATACAAATTTAAATTCTAAATATTAGTCTAAATTAATTGTTAAACCTAATATATATCGAAATTCAAGAGAGAGATTCAAGTTTGGCTTGAGATATAATAAGAAGGTTTCTAAATGAGTATAAGTAGCATAAAAATTTTTTGGTATAATATTATTTTAAAAAATATATAAATTTTTTATTCGGTTTGAATTAAATTGATTTTTAAATTTAGATTTGAAAATTGATCTAATCTAATTAATTTTTTTAATTTTTAATTTTTTTTTAATTTTTTAGTCTTTTGATTTATTCGATTTTCAATTTGTTTATTCATTTTTTTTTATTTTAAATAGATTGATTCATATTTAACACCCTACACCAAGCGATGCCACGAAGCCCCCTCAACAATAAAGTGTATTTGGACGCAAAAGCCAGAAAAATGAATCGGGGCATCATGACCCAATAGAAACAATATTGGTACTCTTTCATTAAAACAAACATTCTGAATATCATATATAATATCTAGTTCTAAATATAATATCTAAAAAGATAAAGAGAGACAAGAATCTTTGGTGAGTAGATGATCAAATTAATCATCGGCTAGCATTGAAGTTACTACAAATTTTTACATAAATTTAAAATATTTAAATTAAGTGTATTAGATTAATTAATATTTAATATTTGTAATTAAATTTTATATTTTTAATTATATAATATAAAATTTTATAAAAATATTAAATATTAATTAATATAATACACTTAACTGAATATTTTAGATTTATACAAAAATCACTCTGAAGTCACAAAGCCCATCAAAGTCACACAGGAAAGTGGTATTGGACAACAGAGCATCTAGGCATGTGAAAGTGGAACCCTCTTGTGTAATTGTGTTTATGTAATGTGGCCTTCACTTTCTGAGAGCCAAAGAAAAGAAAGAAAGATGGGCATTAGTCTTCAAAAGGTGCAGCGGCGAAACGCACTTGTTTTTTCTCTCTAGAAAGTGGTTGCCTGTTCTATGATTTTCGCTTCTCAAAATGCAGCGCCACGTAATGACAGAGGTTGATATTTGCTACGAATATCAGTAACACTAAAATGGTTACTGTATTGATGTTTGGATATATATATCAGATATCTTTGAATATTTATGGCTTTATATTTTTTAATTATTGTTTGAATTTTTGTACAAATATTATTGAGATATTACAATGATTATATATTATATAAATAGTGGTATTCTATTGTGTCAATAATGATTAATGTTAACTTATGAAATATTAATGTATTTGTTTTAATTTAAAATTTGTGTTTTTTATGTTAATATTATATTAATTTTATATGTTGTATTTTAGTCATGTTATATCTTATAATTTTAAAAATTATTTGTATCTATGTGTCCATGTTATATTATATCTATATCTCGTACATGAGTTCATACTTCCTAAAAAAATATGAAAAATGGCTCATCAGAAAAGAAATAAAACTAAAAAAAAATGAAAAAGACAAAAGGAAAAAGCAACAGGTTTCTGAAACTCTTCTGAGTAATGGGAGACATTGGTGACAGTTTTTCAAATGGCCTATTGGCACAAAAATCCTTAATGGTGTTGGAGTTGGGAGGATAGACAACATATCCTGAGGATATTCTAGGTGATGCAGATGTTAATACTACTATTGCATATGACCTTCTATTGCTATGACTTCGGACTAATACAAGGTCAGGTTCATTGTGGTGTACGGAGGAGCAAGTGGGTGCAACCTTTTTTAGTTAAGTGCCCTGGTCCAAGTTCCACATATAGTTAGTTGATCTGAATCTAACAAAAACATGGGGTGATAATGGTAGCTCCGCTAAAACAGCTGAGAAAAAATGCTAATGCACACATCAAAAGTTCCAAGGATGGAACTTGACAAACAGGCACCCTTTTACTAAGTTCTAGAGACATCATCAAGTTTAGAAGTAACCAATAAGAATGTTCATGGGTTGGGTTTGGTTGGGTATGAGGTTGTTTTTTTCAACTCATCATAATCTCACTGTTTCATAAGTATTTTAGTGTTGAGTTGAACCAGTAGATTCAACATATTTTTTTTTTTAAATCATTTGCTAGAAATTAGAAAATTATTATATTACAAGAAATTTGTTATTTAGCATGAATTTTAGTGATAGAATTTTTTTTGTAATTTTTTCGTTAATTAACAACAAATTTGTGAGAGATTAACAAAAAAAAAAATAATTCTTCATTAAATTTCAAAAATAAATGTAAAGTAGGAAGAGCTACAAAATAACGAGAGAATTACGAAAAAAAAATTTCTCTATAATAAAGGTTTAACTCTTTCTCACACTAATATAAGTATCAATTTAATCATTTTTACTGAGAAAATTAAAGAGAGAATTTGATTGGGCAGGCTGCGAGGGTACACATAAGGCTGCACTTGTACACAAGTGATTTTGAAGGGGTTTATGGTAACGTTTCTTTCCCTCTCTCGATCTCTTATGTAACGTTTCTTCTTTTCTAATGCTGCCTTTCCTCTTCTGAAATTAGGGTTTTACATATCCCATTAAGCAAAAGCCTCACATATTCTTTTCATTCAAGAAACGATAATTTGTCATTGTGAGTAATACCACCACCCTCTCAAGATCTTCCTATCTCATATTCTATTCTCTTGATGAATAAATGCCTCCATGATGAATTTATTCTGATAATTATTTTCTTAGAAAATGCATGTGTGCATGTTCAATTTTAACACTTAATTTTTGGATGCATTAGCTTGCTTAGCATTCAGTTCAGTACATTTGCACCGATTGGTATTGCCGTTTGAATATATCTACTGTGAGTGTCATTGGGCGGATATTGGGTTGCATTACGCTTCCTATAGTGATTTTTAGGTAAATGCATCTTGGTCAGTTTTAATTTTACTGGTTTGACTCTATCTTGCCTGTTTCTGTTATTATGCCTCTGATGATTATAAGTCTCTGTTTTTTCTTACATTGATTCACCTGAACATCCCCTTTTGGTAGTTTTGGTTTATAATATTCAGGAAATTTTTTTTAATCCTTACCAAGCTTCACTTTTTCTTAGCAAATTGAAGTGCTGCACAAGGACATATATTATTATTATTTTTGTTATTATTTTCAAATCAAACTCTAGAAAGAGACGAAAATAAATTTAATTTGTCTTTCCCTCTTTTGCTTAAGCTGTTTTTATTAGCTTCAAGACCCTGTCCTTGGTTTGTTCTTATATGTGTCATCATCTGCTTCCCATAGTTGAATAGAGAATCTGCCACATAATAAAGTCTGACAACTGACAAAGCCTAGTTGGAAAGTATCAATGTTTCAAGCTTGTCTTTGTCATCCAATGTGATGAATAGAGATGATAGTGGAAGATTGCATTGTTGCTTAAATGGGGATTCTGCAGGTCTGTCTTACTAATACTTTTAAACCTTCACTTGTTGTGATATGGTTTTGATTTCATATCCGTGTCCTCGCAGGAAATGTACATCACAGCAGTGATTCTGACGGCAGGCTTCCTTTTGCAAATTCTGGAAATCTAGTTATGGCTCTGGTAGGTGACTGGTAATGGATATGCTTAAGTTTGTCATTTATTAAGGGATGCACTTGAAACATGCTTGCATAAAGAAGACAAGGATATGGCTCTCAGTGTTGCACCTAACATCTTGTCCTTAATTTGTTTCTTCAAGTTGCATTTCTCCTCCTAACTGGTATGTGTTAAGAGAGCGCATATCATGATAGACCCAACAAATAAAAGGTGAAGTTAAGAATTAAGATATAGAGAATTCACATATAGTACTTTCTTATAAATTATAATTGCCAAAAAAAAAATCAGTTTACAGAAGTTTAAGGAAGAGTATGGGTAGCCAGCCTTACATTATACCCTGCAAGAGGAAGTTTTTAAGTTGCCACACTGCTCACAGGCAAATATACTAACATTTTTTCTTTGCAATTAGATTTAGATAAGATTTCTTGTAGCTGCTCCCAAGCTGTCAGAATAAATATCAAGTTTCTATGAAGTTGGTGAAGGGCTTAGTTTTATATAATAATGATATATCTCTACTGTTTATTGGTATTTTACTGTGAGATTTGAACTCTCTTGTGATACCAATATTTTTCCTCTGCTAGTCTAATTCTTTTTCTGAATATATGTAGGCAAACCAAGATCCATAATATTGGAGCAAGGCTTGTTGGTGTTGATAAATTTGGTAACAAGTATTATGAGAAACTTGAAGATCTGCAATATGGTCAGTGCCCCGCTGTCTGTGTCTCAATCTGTGTATGTGTGTGTGGTTTAGTATGATAAACTACACATGGCTGAAGGTGTTTACCATGCACTTGGGCAGCAACCATCAACATCAAGCATTCTGATTATTGCACATGGCTAACTGACTATGACATAATGAACAAGAAAAGGTTATGGTGAAATGCTATGGCTTTTAAAATGCTGCCTCAAAAACAGTTTCTGTACAGAGTAGAAATGATGATATGCATATCTTGGAGTTGCTACAAACCTTCCAAGTAAACAATCAATAGATAATCTTGTGCACACATAGTGAGGGGGAGGGGCAGTCTTTGAAATCGGAGAAAGATAATGAAGCTTTTTACTATATATATATATATATCTTCTATAGTATATAAACTTGTAAATGAGTCAAGATTCAAACTTACTTTGGTTGATAGTCATACTCTATAGAACTCCCAAGTTTAATGACAAATTTATAAATGTCGTGGCTTTCTTAAATCTGGCAAGAAGACACAGGTGGGTTGAATATGCAGAGAAGGGTAGATATAATGCTTCTCAGGTTCCACCTGAATGGCATGGTTGGCTCCACTTCATAACTGATCACACTGGAGACGAGGTAAACTCATTTCTTTCCTAATTCCTTCCTTGTTAGTACCATATGTTGAGGAAATGTGCAGCCCGAGATAATGATGCAATTAATTTGTTGCAGCTTCTTTTACTGAAACCAAAAAGGTATGGTGTTGAACTCAGAAAATTTGTCCGGAGAAGGTGAGAAGTATATCTATCATTCCAAGGGACATGCACCTAATCCAGGGCAGAGAGACTGGACTAGATATCAACCATGGCAGTCCAAGGCTGAACCATGAATGCAGTCCAGCTTTGAGTTGCAGATGTTTTGGATGTTTGTTTATTACCTCCGAAAAAATGTGTTGCTTTCATAATAATATAATTTTATTATGGGTAGCTTTGAGTCACACTGCCACACTACTCCCGAAAAAAAAAATTAGCTGGTCATTGTTTTAAGCAGTGAAGAGTAAATTAGGTGGATGTGCCAAGAAAGTTTTTTTTAGGGCCTGTAATTGGTTGCTGTTGATTATGAAGTGTTGCTTAAAGGAAATAAGTAAGCATTTGATGTTCCACAGTTCTAGTTTCTTTCCTCTGGTTCTGCACATTAGGGAACATGAGAAGTTTATTGTCACCAAGGAAACAAATTTTGTTCAAATAGCTCACCCACGTGGATTTTAATCTTGTTTTGTAAGACATTTTATAAACTATTTGTATAATTTTGAACCATTAGTAGACTTATTTTGGACTATTTGTATAACAATTTTGTTGTTTTTCATAAATTTATTTGTTGGATTTTTTTCTTAATTGAGAGGTTTATACAAGTGTATTTTAGATACTAAAAATTAAGTTTTTAATATTTTACATTGACAAGAAGAATCAAACTGATTTGTGAGGGATTAGCGAAAGAATGACGAGAGAATATTAATAAAGATATTAGGAGAAATTTGCAAGAGAATATTAATAAAGATATTAGTTAGGGATTTGCGAGGAAATAACGAGAGAAATTAGCAAGGGATTAACAAGGAAAATTGGTTGTACTGGATTCAAAGTTGGTATGAATTTTCAGACTATAGCGACGGAATTGTGAAGGAATTTTCTTCATTGATTTGTGAAGGAATAAAGACGTTATTTTTTTAAAAAAAATTTGCGAAGGATTAATGACAAATTAGCGAGGAAATTTTTTGTCATTACATGTATTTAGCGACAGACTCGTCGCAAAATTTTTTTGCGAATGATTAGCGAGGGACATATCCATGGCTAATTTGCCAATTTCTTGTAGTGAATAAATGACATAAAAAAACATTAAACAAACATAAGATTCAAACAAAATAATATAATATAACAAGTTTTAAATAAACATAAGTCTCAAATGAACTAAAATAACAAGTCTCAAAAGTCATAAATAATAAATCAACTAGACCAATTGAAGTTATTATCATCACATACAACATATAGGTTATTGTAATCATTGACTTCAACATTACTTTTTTCAAGAAACATGTCAACATCCAAAGGATCCATTGGTTTCTCATTATAATAGTCCGTAAGATGTTTCATCAATTTCTCATTTCTATTTTTTTTGTCACATAATATGACCATAATGCCTATACTTAAACTTAATTAACTGCACACAAAAGTGAAGAAAAAGCATCCTAAAATAATATCATGACTTTATAGGATCCCTGGACAGATATAGGACTCTTCATGACAGTGTGCCCTCTTATCCAGTTTGGTCTCCTTAGCCAATGCACAATCAACAATACAATTGTCAAAATATTGACAAGTTAAAACTCAACAATGAAATAATAAGTTTATAAGAATTAGAAGGTCAACAAACTAAACAACAAACATCTAGAAGAATCATTGATTAAGACCTACATTCTCTAATAGCTGACATGTCTAACATAACAAAAAACAAAAAAACCATTAGTGATAGACTATTAATAATTCATTAAACAAATTGAGAAAATTTACACAATACACCAACTTTAATCTTCTGAACTTTATATATCAGAGATCATAAATAAATGGATTTGTTAAGAGTTCTCAACCAATTTTAAGCACAAATAAATGCATCAACAATGGTTGGTTGTAAAGAATTACGAAAATGATTAAGAACTCACACTCCAGTACTAAATGCAAATTCAGATGCAAACTCAGATGAAGTTGTGGGAATAGAAATTGTTGAGATAACTTTAGCAATGCGTGAAAAAAATATTATACATTTTTGTCTTCCCTCTCTACTAACTCAAAATATCAAACCATCAACATCATCCTCAATGTACCTATCAATCTCATTCTTTTTCACCTCATGCTATCTTCTCTTTACTTCCATTCCTAATACAGATTGAAAACTACAACCATAATCATGATTAAGTGTAAAGGTGAGAATATCTGATGGCATGGAACTAGAATCACTAGCATTAAAAGGAAAAAAGATGCATGATTCGATATTGTTGAAATAATGTCAACATAAGACTTTCGACCTCACTAACATTTTCTTGCTCAATTCCATATCATACATCCTATCAAAGTAAAACTCAACATAATCAATTGTATACCTTTCATCGAGATCGAAAGACTATTTTCCCTCTACGGGGTGGAACGATGTCATTCATCTTAAGCAGTTTTCAAAAAAGACTTAAGCAGAACAACGTTGTTGTACTTAACAAAAAAAACATATATGTGTGTATGCGTGCAATCTTATGAAACAAATTTGAAACAATGTCAGTTTTGGACAAAAGTAAAATTAAATAAATAAAGGCTTAACATGTTTTTGGTTCTTATAAACATATCACTTTTTTGTTTCAGCCTCTCTTTAATTTCGATTTGGTTTGGGTCCAATTTTTTTTCCAAAATCATACTATTTTAGTCCCTACCATTACAAGAGCTCTATTAAGTGATGACGTGGTTAACAAGCCTCCAAATCACACTTGTTGTCTTATGCACTCCACATCGCATTCCACCATTTGCCACGTCACCTACCTCCCTCTTTTTCTTCTTCCTCTCATTTTCTCTCTTTCTTGCCCTAGTTGCAGAGCCTTTGGCTATGGTTCTCACAAGTAGGGATGGCAATAGGGCGGGGCGGGACGGGTAGTAGCTCCCCGCCCCCCGCCCTCTCCTCCATATCCGTGAGGGTACTCGTTTATTATTCCTCCGCAGATAAACGAGTACCCACGGATATTCGCGGGTACCCAATAAATTATAAAAAATTAAAAAAATTAAAAAAAATAAAATGAAAAATAATAAAATGAAAAAAATATAATACCATAAAATAAATGAGATTTTTTTAGTAATTTTATATAAAATATTTTTGTATTTTTTTTGCAGGTACCCGCGGGTATGGAGGGAACCACCCCCGTCCCCACCCTCGTTAATTAAATGAGTATAACATAAACGAGTATTTATACCCACGAGGGAAACTAAACTGGTATTACCCATCCCCGTCACGGATATTACCTACAGGTAAAATTGACATCCCTTCTCACAAGCAACAAAACAACACCATCCACACCTCAATTGCAACGACACCCACCAACATCAAAATCCCACATTTCACACACTACCCTTTATTAGAACCCAACCAAAAAAGAAAGAACTCTAATGCAAAACCTCATCCTCTTGTCTCTGTATATTACATCTCCTCTCTCTAATGCATATTTCACTCTCAAATTCAACCCCTTTTCATTTTCTTCATCTGTATAACACAAGCATAATAAACCACTACAACTAAAATGAAAAAAATTAGCATTCCTCCTCCATTGACAATGATGTGGACGACCACCCAACCATTGTTCACAAATGTGTAGTGGTAGGAGCTAGAGTACCAAGCTCTTATCTTCAAGTACCTCAAGGCCAATCTCACTGATCCCCCAGACTTCCTCGTACCTATTTGCAAGAACCTCTAATTGATGATGTCTCACCACCATCAACACTGAGCATTTTGTAAGCCACCACCCTAGCCAAGAAAATAGAAAAAACTTTCTCTCTCCTCGCTTCACCCTCTGTCTTCTAGAAGTTACAGTTGTTTCCTTTTTTTGGTTTTTTAGTGGGTTATTATGAGAAGAAGATAAACCCAGAACTTTGAACATGCAAGAGAATTGATAGAAGAAGTGACAGTGTCATGGTGGAGGTGTGGTTGTTATGTGGTGGCAGGTGAT
This sequence comes from Ormosia emarginata, assembly GCA_029884605.1. NCBI lineage: Eukaryota > Viridiplantae > Streptophyta > Magnoliopsida > Fabales > Fabaceae > Ormosia > Ormosia emarginata. The sequence goes on from JAQQTP010000048.1 coordinate 5,845,363, forward strand.
AGAGATTTATCAAATTTATTAATCCTAATACTTATGACATATCAATACATATAAAAAGTTTTAGGGTTAACTTGAAAATGCGTCGATAAGAAAGTCATTGTTGAAACCCTGAAAAGCAAAACTCGACGAGAGAGATATATTATTCCTATCCCATAATAGTCGCTCACGTGTCAGTATCAATGGCATAATTGTACGCACTAGAGTGGTTAGGAATAAGGGTCTCTCCCTGTATATATAGAATAATTAAAATGTGTTAAACTTATCTACTATGACAAACCCATATACATGACCTATAAAACAAAACTCACATATGGGCAGTGCTTTAACAACAATAGGCCCATTAATAATAATGATCACAATTTGCGCTAAACAAAATGCTCTAATAATTTTGACATCCAATTAATCTGGGTTTTATAAAATTATAATATGATTTATGCTAGTCCATAAATAAAAAATTCTAACATTCTCTCACTTGGACAACATAAGTCATATTACACCACTTTAATAAGAAAACAATTTTTCAGATTAATCAAATAATATGTGGTCACAACATAATGTCAAAATTGAGCCAGCACTCTTAACAACTGGTCCAAAATGAGACTACAAGCATCTCAACAATGCATAAAATCATACTCGAATGAGTACTGATATCATACATGCAAGATACTCATATCTCGGTGACCCATCAAAATGTAGTATATGAGTAATGGGAAAGCACAACCAAAATTGCATATCAATATGTGATTAAAGCGCATTTTCCAACAAAATAACCTCAAGTATCCGCCTAAGATGCTTTCTGAGATTTAAAAAATATCTTAGCATAACAACAAAATGAGACTGAATTCAAAATGTCTCTACAATATGCCATATCATGAATAAACAAAACTGTACAAATAATAACAATATTATATGACAACGATAATAATAATAATAATATAATTGTCTAAAGTCTCGAGACATAATAATAAAATGATGTCACAACAAAATTACAAAATAAACTCTCACTAACCCAAAACATCAAAAGACCTCACTATACCCATACGGGTTACATGATCAACAAAAACTTTAACAGTTAAATCTTTGGTTAGAGGGTCTGCAACCATAAGTTCTATAAGGATATGCTCGACACGAGTCTGAAACTCTTGAATCTTCTCTCTAACAAACATGAATTTTGTATCAAAATGCTTTGAGCGCTTAGAGCTTTTATTAATATGAGAAAAACACACTATGATAGAGTTATCACAATAAATAGCAAGATCTTTGGAAATACTCTCCACAACATGAAATTCAATAATTAAATTTTTCAACCATATCGCTTGATGCGTAGCCTCATAACAAGCTATATACTCTGCATCTATAGTAGAAGTAGCTGTAAATGTCTGTTTAACACTTTTCCAAGAAACAACTCCTCCTACTAATATAAAGATATACCCTGATGTGGACTTGTAGTCATCTAGACAACCACCATAATCAGAATCAGTATAGCCTATCATCTCAAGGTGGTTCGACCTCCCATAGGTGAGCATATAATATTTGGTACCCTGTAGATACCTTATAATTCATTTTGCAGCCTGCTAATGAGCCACACCAAGTTTGCTCAATTATCTCCCAAGTACACTAACAACAAAAGCAATATCAAGACGTGTACAAACTTGAGCATACATAAGGCTGCCAACAGCGGAAGCATATGAGACTTTCTCTATTTCAACATCTTTATCATTTTGAGGACACTAAGTATTAGAGAGTCTTTCACCCTTTTGAATAAGTGCAACACAAGAATTACAAGATTTCATATTAAATTTATTCAGAATCCTTTTGATATAAACTTTCTAAGACAAGTCAAGAATACCACAAGATCTGTCAAGGTGAATCTCAATACCCAATACAAAAGACATCACCAAGATTTTCGTATCAAATGCGCTGTCAACATCTACTTAGTCTTATTCAAAAAAAGAATATCATTACTAGTCAACAATATATCATCAACATATAAAACAAGAATGATGAATCTGCTCCCACTAAACTTCAGATAAATGCATTGGTCAATAGTATTTTCTTTAAAACCAAGAGAGCCAACAATATAATCAAATTTCAAATACCATAGCCTTGAAGCCTGTTTCAATCCATAAATGCATCTTCTCAATTTGCATACCATATGATCTTTACCATCTTTAACAAAACCATCAGGTCGATCCATATACACATCCTCATACAAATCACCATTTAAGAAGACAGTTTTAACATCTATTTGATAAAGCTCCAAATCAAAATGCGCAACCAAGGCCATCACAACATAAAAAAAGTCTTTAGCGGAGATCGGTGAGAAAGTCTCCTTATAATTAATACCTTCCCTCTGGTTATATCCTTTTGCAACAAGTCTGACCTTATACCTCTCAATTCCACCTCTAGCATCACGTTTGGTTTTAAAGACTCATTTGCAACCAACAGTTTTACAATCAGTAGACAACTCTACTAATTCCCAAACATTATTCTTTCTCATAGAAGCCAACTCATCCTCCATAACAACTAGTCATTGTGCACTATTAGGACTAACCATGACCTCTTGAAAATAAATAGTATCAGAATCCTCAACTAAATTAAACTCATGCTCCTGCAGGTACACAACATAATCATTGAATCTAGTAGACTTAGAGGATATAAGAACCCACTCAAATCTTCTCAGTGGAGTCACAACATCAGAAATTTGTACATTAATTTCGACTTGTTGAGGGATATCGACATTATCAACAGGATCAACAACATCATGATTATGGATTAAAGAAGATGACATTATCCCTGGAAAGGGAACAATAGGAATAAGAACAACAACATTCTCCTCACTAAAATCAACAATATATAGCTCCTGAGTTTCACCATGTTCTAAGTCCCCTTCAAAATAGATAACCCATCAGATTCAATAACTTTAGTAGTATGAGAAGGACAATAGAATCTAGAATCCCTTGAGCCAATACAATACCCAATAAAGAAACCACTAATAGTTTTGGGATCAAGCTTCTTTAAATGTAGGTTATAAGGTCTCACCTATGCCCTACAACCCCAAACACGGAAATGCCTCAAGGTAGGTCATTTGCCTGTCATAAGCTCATATAGAGTCTTCAACAAAGAGTTACTTGACACATGATTCAATATATAAGCAGCAGTCTTCAAGGCATCTCCCCAAAAGAATTCTAGAAGAGTAGAATGAGTAAGCATACATCTCACCATATTCATAAGAGTACGTTTTTACCTTTCTGCAACACCATTTTGTTGCGGAGTGCCAGACATGGTGTACTGTGCCTCAATACCATAGTCTTGTAAGAACCTAACAAAAGGTTCGGGATTTCTACCAGTTTCATCATGCCTGCCATAGTACTCATCACCTTTATCAGACCTCACACATTTGATATGCTTACTAAATTTCAATTCAACAGCGACTTTGAATGCTTTAAAGGCATCTAAAGAATCAGATTTCTCATGCAGTAAATCAATCCACCCATATCTAGAGAAGTCATCAATACAAGTGATACAGTACCTAAAACCACTAATAACAATTGGAGTAATGAGCCCACAAATATTTGTATGAATTAACTGTAGTATTCTTTCATTTCTAGTAACCCCACTCTTCCTAGCTCCAGCTGTAAGTTTTCCTTTTATACAATCAACATAAGTATCAAAATCAGAGAAGTCCAGATCATGGAGAATATTCTCCTTGATCAACCTCTTCATTCTCTCCCTAGAGATGTGTCCTAAACGTTTGTGCCATAACATTGAAGAATTTTCAGCAACTCTACCACGCTTGTTCCCAACAACATCATTGATATTTGAATCTTGTTAATCAACAGAAAGAGAATCAACATCCAACATGTATAGACCATTAGACAAGACTCCAGAACCAACAAGAGTAGAATCATAATATAAAGAAATTTTTGCATTACTAAAATGGAAAAAGTATCCACAACCATCCAAAATAGAAACTGAAATCAAATTCCTCCTCATAGAAAGCACATAAACTGTATCTTTCAAAATGAAATCATGTTCAGTACATAACTTTAATGAAACCACTCCTATATGTTCTACTTTGACTTTTGCTCCATTTACTACTGTGATCATCAACTCCCCTTCACTTGATTTCCTCCTGTATTTGAATTCTTGTAATGAATTTGTAATATGAATAGTTACACCAGTATCTAACCACCATGTATTTGAAGGAACATAAACTAGATTTGATTCAAAACATACTAGATCCCTACCTTTCTTTTTCTCAAGCTAACTCTTAAATTTCAAACAATCAGACTGCTTATGCCCCTTATATATCACAGAACTTACAATTTCCATTAAATTGATATTTGAGCTTAACACCAGAAGACTCACCAGGATTTGAAGATGACTTAGAAGGATATCCAGGCTTATCATTCCATTTTTCTTAAACTGAGGCTTACTGTTCTTCTCTTTAGCAAATCTCTTCTTCTTGTCACCATTCTTGTGAGAAACAAACTGATCACTATGGGTCTTGCCCTTCTTTATGGTATGCTCCTCTTGAGTAAGAATAAATATAAGTTCATCAACAGTCCACTCCTCCTTTTGAGCATTGTAAGTGGTCCTCAAAACATCAACATTAGCCGAAAGAGACTTAAACACTTGCCAGACCAGGAAATCCTCTCCCAACTCCACTTTCATGGACCTCAACTTGTTGTACCAATTCACAAGCTTCAAAACATGTTCATGAACACCACTTACGCCATCATATGTAGTCTTTGTCAATAAAGAGAGGTAGTAGGCCTTTTCAGTTTTATTAAACTTCTTGAATTTCTCACTAGCAGATTTGATAAACTCTTTAGCATTATTTGTTTCAAGAATGCTCTCTTTAATAGTCTTTTCCATGCTATACTTCATGGTCATCAAACAAACTTTATTAGATTGAACCCACATTTCATGCTTCTTCTTATTTGTAGTGGAAGATGCATTTGTGGGTCTCTGAGGTTCATCCTCAATGAGAACAACATCAACATTAGACACAACAAGAAACAATTTCACAGAATCTCCCCAGTCCTCAAAATTAGTCCTATTCAATTTTGTTATAGCACTCATTTGCATTGATGAAGCTGAAAGAATGACACATTAAAGGGAGATTTTGTCAAGCATATCAATATGTACAATATTTGAGCAAATAACCATAATGGAGTTTTTCACATGCAATTGCAATCCCGCCTAAGAGTCCCGAATTACAACACATGAGTAGACTCCCACAGACATTAAAATCATGTCCCTAAAGCTAGTACCGAAAGGATACTGAAAACTCTAAGGTTAGAACCTTAATGCCTTTAACAAATCATCATGAATCACATTAATAAAGGCAAACCGATAAAGTAAGCGCATTATCAATGTAATCTTCAAACCCACGATATAACAATATTTTATCAACAAAATAACACCTTGCCACAATTGGTCCCATGAAGGCGAGCTCATAATCATGAAAAATGCCCAAAATAGTACCATTTAAAAAATCATCAGAAATTACAATAATAAAAGACAAACCGATAGGGTAAACGCATTATCAACATAATCTTCAATGCAATATTATTAACAAAATATCAACAACATGATACATCAACATAATTGGTCCTGCGAAGGCGAACTCACAATCATGAAAAGTACCCCAAAACAACACAATAATACTTTAAACAGCAACTCTCAGAATCAAATCGCATAAAGAACAAAAAAAATAGTTGTTAAAACATTATATATCAATTTATGCACAAAATGACACTGAAAATTATTTCAGTGATCAAACAACATCAACTCTAAGAGTGCATAATATATATCATGTCCAGAAATATCACAATAATTTTCAAAAAAATTTAGAGGCAAAAGAAGAAAGTACCATATATTTTTAACAATTTTAATCTCTAAAATTTTGAAATAAATAGTAAATGGATATGAAAAATAAAATAAAATTCACCAAAAATTAGGAAAGGACGCGTAGAGCACAACACAAAAAATAGAAGTTGAAAATTACATCTTAGAAGCTCACACGCGCCACTTGCGTGAGTGGGGAACGCGTAGGGAGGGCAGGTCTCCTTCTTCACCCGATTTCTACATACGGGTCGCGCAACCCGTTTTCCCCAAAAAAGGTCTGCGTCAAAATTCTCTCTGAATACTCCATGAAAATTGGGGATTTTAGTTCCATCAGATTCAGAAAACTACGATCTTTAAAACCCCTATAAAAATTTTCAAAACAATTGCACATACGTTTTGGGTTTTCTCAACAACAACGAAGCACACGCCCGACACACTGCAAGTTGTTTTCTTAGAAATTTGAGGTTGTTTCTCAACCAAAACTCACAATCCAGACGTTGTTAGATTCAGAAACAAGTGATTTAATATAACCCTAAATCAATTTCTTTAGTTAATCTCCAAAAGAAAACGAATCATAAAAAAATTAAACCTTTAGGGTTCCACGGGTTTGAAAACTTTGTAAATTCACAATATCAAAAGGCAATTTACATGTTTCTGAACTCAGGACAAACCAATATACAAAAAACCCTAACTTTATTTTTGAAATCGATTTCAATTTTTTTTTTGAATTAAACATCACATGTATTAGGATTTTGGGTTTCTTAAATTTTCAAACCTCAGAATAAAACAGAATTGATAGTCATAATTAGGATTAAGAATATTGTCTCTTATACCAATTGATAGAAATTTATCGGATCTATTAATCCCAATACTTATGATATATTAATACATATAAATAGTTTTAGGGTTACTTTGAAAAAGCGCCAATGAAGAAGTCATTCTTGAAACCCTGAAAAGCAAAACTCGTTGAGAGAGAGATATTATTCCTATCCCACAATAGTCGCTCATGCGTTAATATCAATGAGACAACTGTACGCACTAGAGTGATTAGAAATAGGGGTCTCTCCCTGTATATATAAAATAATTAAAATGGGTTAAACCTACCTACTATGACAAATTCATATACAAGACCCATAAAACAAAACTCACATATGAGCAGTGCTTTAATAATAATAGACCTATTAACAATACTGATCACAATTTAGGCTAAACAAAATACTCTAATAATTTTGACATCTAATTAATCTAGGTTTTATAAAATTATAATATGATTTATGCTAGTTTATAAATAAAAAATTCTAACAATAGAAATTGTGTGGCTTGGATTTAGATTTTGGGCTTTTGTTCTGTTGAGATGAATTGAGTGTTATTTGGAAATTGTAGGAGTTAGGCTTGAAATTGTAGGTGCCTCTGTGTTTGGCTATCAAAATTGGTTCCTATAATTTTTGTAGAAGAGAAAAAAAGATTTTGTAGAAGAAAGAGAGAGAAATTAAGAGAAGAGGAAAAAGAAAAAGAGGTGTTAGTTGATGTGACATTAGTTTAATGTCACCTATATTATGCAGGACATATGGCAATAGTGAGTTAGATATTTGTTTGTCATGTCAGTATTTAATAGATTTATGATAATGTCTGTGACTAAAATAATACAATTTTAAACCTAAATCAAAACCAAAATTAAAGTGGGACTAAAATTAAAAAATGATATATTTATATAGACTAAAAATATATTTAAACCATAAATAAATAACTGGGGGTTAGGCTGATTTTATGTAGGGTGGGAGGATTTTTGGACCAACCCACCACACCCTATGGGTTGGGTTAGATTGTACAATTTCGATGAATATCCCTAATAGTAAAAAAGGACATAAACTTCCAAGGATAACTAAAGAGATGAATAAAAATTAATACACTTAAGAGTATGTTTAGAATGTAATAAAATAGGAAATGATTTGATTTGTAAATCAAATTTAATTAAATTTTGTGTTTGGAATGTTAAAAAATAAGAAATGATTTGATTTCTAAAATCACATGGATTTCATTCTTTTTGTTTTATAAATTTCATCAATTTTGATAGAATTTGTTGGGATTTGATTTGATTTGAAATGAATAGACTATTTTACCCTTAATAACTACATCTAACCACCTCTCATAAGGGTTAAAATATAAAATAATAAAATAAAATAAAATAAAATCAATTCTTATTTTAATGAATTCCAAACACAAAATTTGATTTATAAATCAATTCAAATCCTTTTTTTTTAAAGTTCCAAACACAAAATTTGATTTCCAAATTAAATCAAATCAATTCAAATTAAATCAAATCAAATCATTTCTTATTTTTATTCATTCCAAACGCACTCTAACATATTTAAAACTTGACAGACCAGCACCCTTTACTTCATAGTCTAGAGACATCACTAAGTTCAGAAGTAGTCAGAATGGGCATTGTTTTTAAAAATGTGATGCTATATAAAAAATGGGATTCAAACCCATGGTCAGAGCTCCAAGAACATGCCCTTTCGGACCAATACTTGAAACTGCCTTCGTCCAACTCTACCATTTTGATTTTTTTTTAGAAACTCTACCGTCTTGAAACTCATAGCATATAATTTCGCCGTTAAATATTAGTTATTATCTTATTCAGCTGATGGAAAATAAAGTTATCTATCACACCTTAGTGGAGAAATTAAATATTGCCACAAAACAAAGCTTTCATTTGTTCAATAAAGCTTTCCACCATTTAAGAATTAACAGAAGTTTTTTTAATTATATTTCTGTTTGAAAGAAAAGCTCTAAATTTTTTTCTGAAAATTTTAAAAACATAAAATCACACTTGCTCAAATTCTCTTTTTGCCATGTTGTGTTACCAATTCAACTTAAAACATATGGAAAGTGGAAATTAGGGTCTGTTACTTATTTAGTACTTGTTTGTTTTAAATTTCCTTAGATGCCAGAAAAAAAATTGTTTTTCCTCACTTTAAACGCTCAAGTGTTCCTTGATTTTACTAAAATATATTTTTCATGATTAATTCTAGTTTGCCTTTTGTTTTTCAAATATAGCATTGAATATAAACATAAATAATTTTTATAATTATCTTAAATAAGGTGTCATTAATGTAAAAAAAATGAAGTGAAATATTGATTATTTATGAAAATATATAATTGCTTTTATTATTATTGAATTTGGGTTGCTTGTATTTTGTCAATTTTTATCACAAGGGCCAAAATAGTCACGATATAGTTTCTAAGGGTGTTAAAAGAAAACATCAAGGAAGCAGTCTTCATCTCAGAAGTATTATGATAATATGAGGAGAAGAAAAGTGATGACAACATAAGTAAAAAATCATGAATGTATATTGCATAGGATGCTGATAGATGATAATTAGGGATATTATTTTTAATAAGTTATTTGTTTTTAAAAAATTAGTATTTTATTAAGATTTGATTACCTTTTGATAATATTTGGGCTAAAACAACAGTCCATCTGCAGATTTTGTCTTTTAACTAACTTGATTTCTTTTGACCAAAAAATAATAATAATAACTAACATGATGACTCCGTCACTTTTAGACACCACAGCGAGGGTACCTATTTTTTTAAATGAAAATTATTGCTTCCGCACCTCAAATCATATACCTAATTTAAACTTGGTAACAATGAGTTAATGAGTTAATTATTAATTAACGCAACTATGATTTTCTTATACTATTTTTTTTCACATCACTTTTTATATTACTTTTCATATCATTAATAACATCACTTTTTTTATTATTTTCTTTCATTTAATCACAACCATTAATAAATAATGTAAATAGTAATATGATGAGAAAAATAATGTGATAACATCATTTTCCTAATTAACGAGTATCTTTCAGTTAGTGGACTAACAACATATATTTTTGCTTAGAGAAGTATATTAATCAAATGATATGTTATTAACTAATAATTAACTCATTGTTACCAAGTTTAGGTTAGGTATAGGGTTTCAAGTGTAAAAATAACAAGTCTTTTTTTTAATTTTTACACAATCTCACAAGATCTTGTTATTATAAGTTAAAATACTGGGAGGTAGAAATTTTTCTTACATACATATTTCTTTTCCTTTTTCTTTTTTGGGTCTGAATTTATCAGAGACGTTTCTATGCAACTCTATACCCTTTTCATATGATGATTGAAGGGGAAAAAATGGAAATACAATAAAAATAACTGAAAAACCCTTCCAAACCTTTTGATTGAGTGGAGTACCATACTTCATGGAGCATGAGAAATGCTTCCGAACTTACGTACAGATGGTTATTAGTAACATCAATGTGCTAGTCATCTCTAGGATCTTATGTGGGATGTGAGAGAGCTAAAACTAGTTTCTTAGTTTTGACTTTTGAAAAGCATATCAGTGTCGTACTTCAAAACCATCATTTCTTTTTTTTTTTTTGGGTGAACTTCAAAACCATCATTTGTTTGTTCATATGCAATTTCAAAGTATAAAGATTCCACATAACAAATTTAAACAAATTTGCAGCATTGTTCGCCCAAAGGGAGAAACAATACAAATCGACAAACAACACAATCATAATTGAATATAAAAAACTAGTTGCCCTCTAAAACATAAAAAAGAAAATCACAAATGAATCTCATGAGTAAATAAGAAAATTTAATATAATACTTAAACTATGAAGCTTCCTCACCACTTAAAAGACTAAATCATTATATGAAAGAATTTCATAAATTAAATACTACATTAAACTTTTTTATTTACTCAACATGAGACTCATAATAAATAATTTAAAAATAGATTAAACACTCCTAAAATCTAGGTTAACAATATGCATGATGTATCGTCAAGACCATGAGATTGATATAAGAAACGTGGACAATCATGGCCACCAGAGAGGGAAGTAAAAAACAAACTAGTTGTAGTCTGAATTCTAATATGTAATAGAAAAGAAGCTGGCCGTTCTATCAAAGAAGCACAAATCTATTTCCACTATTCTTAGATGCAGAAATTTGTAAAATAGTACAAAAGGCTGCATTATTTGATTTAGAAAGATAAAAATTCGGATGGGATCCCTTAACTTAAGGCAGTTTGACAAATTTGTGCCTATGAGGATCCAACTAGGCATCGCTCATCACTCGCAAAGAGGAAAATGGGAATCAATATAGAAAGTTGTTGACTTTGTGATAGGCAATGGACGGAGAAAAAACATGGGTATTTATGAACCAAGGGAGAGTTGGTGCCTGGTGGATGCATGAAAGGGTAGTTTCCTGGAACAAGTCTCCTAAGTCAATTTTCTTATCATTTCTCGCCAAAGAAAAGTAAGTAATAATCTCTTCCTCTTTGTGCTTTAATAAATGTAATAATATATAAATGGAAGAAATACGTGCGTAGAATGAATGGCAGCGATGTACAAAATAAAAAATAAAAATTAATGGCAGCTAGTTAATAAAAAATAATAAGGCCAACGCTTGCAATTGCATTTTATTTTTTATTTTTTGGTACATTTGCAATTGCATTTTAAAGTTAATGGTTTTTTGTAAAAAAAAAACGTTAATGTTTTTTTTTTTTTTAAGAAAAAGACCGAGACTTGCATTTTAAAATAAAAGATGGCCACCTGTTAAAGTTGTTGGTACGGTAGTTAAAAACACAAAACAAAAATTGTATTTTAAAATGGATGGATTAAAAATCTATGGCTTTGATTTTAAAATGAATAGATTAAAAAAATAAGACCAATTGCATTTTTTTATAATAAAAAGTTTAGGGTTTTCTTTATTCTAAAGTCAAGATAAATTATCAATTTCAGTAATAATTTATAATAAAATTATATATCACTTATCAACAAGAAATAATAGAATTTAAACTCAAATTATACTATTGTTATGAACAAAAGAAAAGGTCGAACAGGTAATTTAACTCCTATTGATAATCAATTGCATTTTAAAATGAATGGCGCGAAAAAAATATATAAAGTGAATAGCTAACTTTTAAATTTGTCAATACGAGAGTAAATAAAGAAAAAATAATTATTGCATTGAAAAATGAATTGATTTATTTTAAAATGAACTAGTTGTAAAAGTTAAAAAAAATACTTTTATTAAATTAATTAGTTATGAGTAATTTTAAGACCTTTTATTTATTAAGTGTTTGATTCTAAATTTATTTATTTATTTATTGATAAAAACATGAAATAAATTTTTTAAAGTTTGATCTAATTTTAATTTATTTGATAATTCATTACTTTGTATAATTACTTTGAATTACTTTATGTTTTGGATAACATTTAAGTAAAAGTCTTTAAGTGTTTGTGGTACTAGTTTTTAATAAAAATATAATGTGTCATATTCTCTAATAAAAATATAACATGTGTTTTATTTTTTAACCACTTCATCATCTTTTTTAAAGTTTTCATTGATTAGTTGTAGAAAAATATACAAACGTTATGTTTTTATTAGAGAAAAGCACCACATACACTTAAAGTACTTTATCTAATTGAGTAATTCTTAGGTAGACACGGTCTACCATAGACACTCAAATCATTATTTAACATGTGTAAGGTAGCGGGGACTATCATAAAATTACATCAATTATGTATTTGATTTTTACACATGTCAAATAATAATTTGAGTGTCTAAGTGATGACGTGATAGACTGTGTCCACCTAAGAATTTCTCTATCTAATTTTTGTCCTCATGTTTAACATGCTGTTAAGATATAAGTTGATTTAACAATCAATTTAAATCATTTTTTTAATTAATTCTAAACACAACAAAATCTGCACCAACTAAACAAAAGCAAAATTATTAAACATATAAAAAATGCAATTTTGAAACAATCAGGACTGCAACAATATAATAGAAAAATACAAATGGATAGGTAACAGCATAAAAAAGTTTCTACTTTGAAGATAAGCTGCACTTGCAAAACTACAGATAACACAAGCTTAGCATTATAAATAAAACTAATGATAGAAGGTATCAACTAGTTCAAGTGGTAAATTTCTTTAATCCTACCTTTGCATTCTCTTTCTTTTGTGTGGGTGAATCATTGATTAAAATTCCTAAAGTTTGTCAAATCAATTATTTATGACAAATAAACTTTTTAAAAAATAAGACATTTAATTTAAAATAAATGACTACCAGTTAAAGTTGTTGGAGCTGTTAAAAAAAAACTTACATTTTAAAATGGATGTATTAAAAATCTATGACAAGACTTTTATTTTAAAATGAATGGATTAAACAAATAAGGCCAATTATATTTTAAACAAAAAGAAACTCATCATGGTGCCCTAGCCTCCTCCATGACCACCTATCTACCAACGTGCCTAGCCACCATGACGATGGCTGACGACCAACTAGCTACAGAGCTACCAAGACAAGACTTAGCCTTTCTGAGCCGTCTTCATGCAAGGTGTGTGCAATTGTGACAACTTTTGGGAATCAACCCTTTGCCGCCGTGACCAACTATCAATCTACATGCCCAGCCACCACGTCGACGGCCTATTAGCTACCACCTCGTGATTCATCACTCAACCCTTCGTGTGACTGTTCTATGAGAGTGTGAAGGTCAAGTTCATATCTCAGATACGGACATCTATGTTGATGGGTCATTTTCCTTTTGTTAATTTGTTAGTTTCTCCTTTTTTGGTTTGGTAAAATTAGAAATTGTGGAAATTTTATTATGTTTTTTACATTTTTTTACACATTATAGATTAATGTATGTTGGATTAATGCTAGTTATTGGTTGTGATGCATGCTTGATTTTTTTTTTTTCACATTTTTAAAATTTTTTAAACTTTTTTTGACAAATAATGCTAGGCTAATGAAAAAGACATAACATGATTACCTGACCCGAACCTATTTCCTATCAAGTTGGTTTAGTTCGAATTATCTAATTTTTTTTTATCAAAATCAACCCAACTTTATATGACCTCAATTAATCGATTTGGACTTCAATTTCCCCATAACCCGACTCATGTGAAGCCCTAGTCAATCCCACCAAGAATAACAAACCTCCTGCTGCCGATTGAATGTTATGAATCCAGACCTGAAGTTGAACGTCAAAAAAATCATCACTCTGACCTAATTTTCTCGTCATTCTTGCTTCTTCTACATCACAGATAATTGCTTATGCGCCATTCAGTTGTCACTTGATTCGTAGGGATCAGATTACATTCTGTCTAATTAACCACACCAAGTATCTAACGTTATTAGGGACGGGAATACGCCACACCCAATAGTACATATGATATATAAATGCATCAAATTTAAATAGTACTGAAAAAGTTTGGGCAGAACTGAAGAGGTTCAAGTTAGGTAAATCCAAAATTGTTAAAAGAAACTGCCGAACTTAGGGGGAAAAATCAATACTTAAATATAAATCATATGATGTGCCCTCTAAGCTGTATGTTCCTGTTTTATTGGTACAAAGGAAAAAGAAAGGAACTAAGGCCAAACAGAACTATCACCGGAAGAATAAGCTAAGAGCTGAACACTTAAGCCTTCGAAATGGTTGTTCCCATAAGGAGTTTAGAGTTGAGTAATAAAGACTTGCTAACTTATATTGAGGTAGCATTGAATAAGCTTATTCAGGGGATAACATAAAATTGATGTTATCAAAATCTACATTTTAATGAGGTTGATAGCAGCCAAGGAATCAAACTCCACCAAGATGTTATCAAAATCTACATTTCCCGAAGTTGTGCACAAACAGTTGCATTCTCCCACAAGTAAATTTGCAACTTATCCAGCAATGTTCCTAGAACAAGCACAAACAAAAATGCAAACACTTTGTTACAAAAAAGATGTACAATAAAGACGGACTAAACATGATCAACATTTTTTGCTATTTAGATATGTACATATGTATGTATATGTATATTCTTGGGGCTGATTGTATCATCAATTTAGAGTCAGATAGCTTAGTCAATATTCATCTCCAATCTAATACAATTCACTATTTTATTTCAAAAAAGTTTTTGTATCATTAACTATATCACATACAAATATCTATAGTTCTAAAACAAATAAACTGATTATAAAAACATAACATAGATTGCCAAGTGAACTGACTGCTTGTTAAAATCATATGACGAACCAAAAGGGAACAAAGAGTAGTTGCTCAGATTAAAAAAACAGTAATATTCAATAAGTTGTTACTACTTACTAAACGAAAGAAAAATGTTATGATTATGAATCTGTAGTGTGTGGAACCGAAGTGTTATTTTCTCTGAAATTTTCCTAGGAGGACACATAAGGCACAACCATTTCACTTACTTTACTAAGTTCATGAAAATAGGCCAAGGTATGGCTCCACTAAGTCTATTGTCTGCCAAAGTCATGGCATAAAAAGAGTAGTTGCTGTATGAATATGAGATCAAAGCATAAAAGAATTTCATAGTAAAAAGACTTACAATAGTTTCAATTTGGGTATTAAACCATAAACTCGATCAATAATAACTGTTATGGTGCGTGTCACTGCATGTTGTAAAACAAAAAAGAATTACACAGAAAGCACAAGTCATCAAAATGATTTACCAATATTATTTAATTTGAATTTAGAATTAACTCACAATGTTTTAAGTGCATCCAAATAACTAAAATTAAATTTTGTTATTGATCATGATACTCCAATGCAGCTGAGCTTCCTGTTACAGAATCATCAGACTAAAAGAAAAATTTATCATCAGACAAATACTTTCAATTGTAATTACTGATAAATTTAAAACATAACTTGCTTTCTTTTGTTGAAAAAATTCTTTTAAAGAAGAGTGCGACTTACACTACAATTAACTGGGATGAGGCAACACTGATAAATTCATGTCATTCTCATGAAAATAATGATGGAAGAAATCGGTCACCTGTCCATCATTTTAATTTGTTAGTAATTTCAATTGTAAACAATAGAATAATTAATCTGCAGTTATTATATTATGTCAAATTGCCTTAACCTCAATCATTTACATTCCATTAGAGAATTTATATCATAGCAAATTGAGTTTGTGCTTGATGATAAAGAACGACCTTAAGTATAAGATCACAACACTAAACCTATTTAGCTATGCCTCCACCAAATTCTAACCAAACCTATGCAAAATGATTATATTCCAGTTCCACCCAAACTTCTTCCTATGTCACCAGCAACTTTACTCATCATCTTCTTCCGTCTATAGAATAAAAACAAAGAATGCACATTAAAACATATAATATTAGGATCAATTTAGATGCACCTAACAAAGTACAAAATATACAATTCATGATACAAACCTAACTACTATTCCTCCACATCATTCACTTCAAACTTTAACTTGTTAGAGTCTTCTTCATCTAAAGGGTTTCTTCCCTCAACCTAATACATAAAAACCAAGCTCAATCATTAATTAAAAAAAAAAAAACCAAGTTCAATCAATTTTCAGTAACAAATACAGAAAATCTCAGTAAAAGTAGAACAATACAAGCAGCAGAATGGTAGAAAGAGAGAGAGAAAAAAAAAGAAAAGTAAGTAACTACCAATCTCTTAACGTTGGCCTGGATAGTTTTGTCATACTCCTCTCTCTTCTGCTTTGCCTAAGCAAAGTTAGGAGTTTTGTCCTGAAAGGTGTTAATGAATCAAATTAAATCGCATGATAATGATGATACAGTTAAAATCAATCATCAATCATTACAGAAGAAGGGAAATCATTTTTCAGAAAAATAAAGAGCAAATTACTCACAATTGATACATTGGTTTCCATTTGCCACCACTAGCTTTAGCAATCAACATGATTTTCGCAGTAAATTGTGAATAAGAATTCAAAGTAGCTCTCAAATTTCGGAGAACTAAAAAATGAAGAAAACATAGATCACATAACAGCTTAAATTTGTGGTATAATAGCAAGGCATTTTGCATGCTAGTAAATATTAAAGAAATTCATGCCACATTGAGAGCAAGTAACGTCCTTCTAGGAGAGAGATGGACTATCTATAAGTCTACTAGAAACTTCCTTAAACCTTACAGAAGCAACCAATATTATATATTACTTTAGGCTTCCTGATCAAAACAATTACAGTTACGAGATATTCATCTTAAAACAAATATAACAATTTGAAAGGTAAAGCACGAAATTAGTTGTACAGCAAATGGAAAGTATAACCAAGGATCATACCCCCCCCTCCCCAAAAAAGAAAAGGAGGTACTCTAGCCAAATATTTTGGGCAATTTAGGCTACGCTTTGATTAACTTTCAATTCCTACAGCAATTACATCAAGCAAAGAAATAAGCAACCAACAGTTAAGGAAGTAAGCATCAATACAAATTTAAGAAAAGGAGAAATAAATCAAATAGCCAAGCAAATTCCAAGTAACAGAACTAGGAGATCTAAAGCCAATATGTGAGCCCATTAGGATGATTATATAATGATTCAAACAATGAATCTTCCTATTCTACAACTACAAGTTGAAAATTTATCTTCAATTTAAATTGAGAAAGCCAAATTAATTGAAGAAAAGTTATAGAAAAAGAATTGCAATTATAATTTTTTTCTACTATATTTCAGATTTATAAAGAAGAGAGATACGATATTTCACAAAAAAAAAAAAGAGATTTCACAACAACAAAAAAAGAAGGAATACGAATTATATGAAACTAGCTAAAGGGGTTTTTTTTAGTAAATCAAATAAAAGCAATAACCAAGAACAAAGACATTTAGGGGACAATAGAAACAAAAAAGATAAGAGCTGTTGTAAAAGGATTTTCTAGGCAATGAGCAACCAAATGTATTTTCTTTTTTTGTTATTAAGAATTTTCTTGAGGTGAGAATTTGAAGCCATCTAGTTTTGAAATCCAGAATATCATACAGAAACACTAAATTTATAGTTTTTACAAAAGGGTGGTAGTACCTTTATCGCCAATATCTCTTCAAAATTATGTTTGGGATGTGAGCAATTTTGGGCCAATCCACACCTGTTTCTCTCTTGCATCGTTCAAGTAAGAGGGGACATCCAATGATTTTTAGTGATTGTAAGTTGGTAAGGTGAGGCATTCCTTCTGGCAGCGACGCCAAATTATAGCATCTATTTATCTCAATATGCTGTAGTGATAGGAAGTTACACATGCAATCTGGCAAAGCCTGAATTTCACAAAAAGATACTATGACTTTTTGCAGAGAAGGGAGGCAGTCGAGGTTGTCCATAAACCAATTTTCAAATTCCTCAATAGCGTAAACTTCAAGATGCTCGAGAGATGTAAGGTTTCGCATCCACTGGTTTGGCACATCTTTTATGTCCAGAAGTTTGCCTACTATCGTTAAGGACCTGAGCATGGAAAGAGGAGTGAAGGAGAAGGATGACGCTGTGTTCAGTGTTTCTGTCAATGGCTTCACCATACAATCACGCAATATCAATTGCTTAACGAGGCGTGGAAAAGTAGGCATGCAAGTCAACTTCGGGCATCCCGCGATAATTAATTCAGAGAGACGAGGAAATGGAGGCAGCGAGAGATGACGTCCATACTCAACATCACTGACATCATCTCCCATCCTCTGCCATCCCCAAAGGTTGGGGCAATTACTTAACTCAAGCCACTCCAAAGATGGGAAGAATGTTACAGCAGTCGAAGAAACCACTTCAAAACATATGTACTCTAGTACAAACAGCCTGGTTATCTCAAGAGACTTGAGGGATGGGAGATGCTCCAATGGTGGGAGATATCGGCAATTACGGCACCATGAGAGAGAGACGTAAGAAATATTTGTGAGTGAAGAAAGCCAATTAGAAAACCTCACACCTGGATACCCACGCACGGATAATCTTCTTAGATGTTGGTGGGGTCGAAGGTTTTCTAATAGTTGTAAGCTGTCACTGCTATTGTCATGCATTACTCTTTCTCCCCAATATAAATCCAAGGACGAAAGGAGTTTCTTGTCTTTCAAATTTACTTCTTGTGATTCCACCGTCACATCTCTTACCAAATTAAGTCTCCGAATCGCAAAATAGCCTCGTAGGTTATTCAAGTCCTTCAATTCATTCAGTTTGCTAGCTTTCTTTTTCCGGTTATCTCCCACGACAAAGGTTGATAAGTATTGCAATGATGATAATTTCCCCAATCCAGCTGGCACCATGTCTTGAAAGGCTTTACAATAACGAATGTCAAGGTGTCTCAGATTGATTAACTTTGTGACAACTTTAGTAGAAAATTCAAGTCGATGACAACTAGTCAATTTCAATGTTTGTAAGTTAACAAGATTGCTTATGGATTTGGGAAGACTTGCTAGTTTATAACAATCCGATAAGTCAAGGTATCTTAAATGCTTCAATTCACCAATTGAATATGGCAACTTGTTTAAGGAAGAACGGGATAGATTCAAGACACGTAAGCATTCGAAACTTGAAATAATAGACAATTCTCTCCATTTTGTCTCCCAATTGTTTGACCACCGCAAAAACAATGTTCGCAACCTACTTGCATCTAATGAATCCAACAAACCGATGGCAGTAGATTCCAATGAGATTTGCAAGGGTTGATTGACATTGATAAGTTCTTGTCTCTCACTGTCCAAGTAACAATCATCGCCAGCTACTAGCAATGCAAGATCATGCATTAAATCATGCATTTTGATAGAATATATATTACCATATTCATCAAATTTTGCATCTTGAAAAAATGACTTCATCAGAAGAGTCTCAACAAATTGATTGCCCACATCTTCTATGTGCTGCTTTTCATGTAAACATTCAAGGTAACCTTGTGCCATCCATAATTGAATCAACTCATTCTTTTCAATCTCCCAATCCTTAGGATATATAGAGCAATAAGCAAAACATTGTCTCAATTGAGACGACAAATTTTGGTAACTCAATTTTAAAACAGACATAATACTATTTTCGTCTTCTAACAGTTTCCAAAAATCACCTTCTAGAACATTAATCCATTCACTTTCTTTATCTTTACCTTGTAATATGCCTGCCACTGTTCTAATTGCTAGTGGAACTCCTCTACACTTCTTTGCAATTTCTTTACCAATTGATTCTAGTGTATGGTTCATTCCTTTGGTATCATCTCCAAATGCTAAGTTCTTTAACAAACTCCAAGATTGTTCTATAGTCAGTTCTTTCAAAACATATGGAGTGTTTACTCCCATTACATGTGCTACACTTTCACTACGAGTTGTCACTAAAATCCTACTACCTTGAGCACCACACATCAAATAAGTCCTCAATTGAGTCCATTTTTCATGACTCTCATTCCATATATCATCCATGACTAACAAATACCTTTTACCATTTAAATTTTCACGAAGCTTATTTTGCAAGTTGTCTAATGATAACTTGTCTAACAGACCTAATTCTTGGTCAAAGCTTTTGCTACCAATTAATGATTCTAATATTTTCTTCAAAATAGTTTTGACATCAAAATTATCAGAAACACACACCCACATTCGCTTTTCAAAGGACCTTTGGACTTCTGTATCATTGTATATCAACTGGGCAATAGCTGTCTTGCCTAAACCACCAATACCAACAATAGCAGTCAATGAAACATTTTGATTTCCATGCAGTTGCCTCAACAAGTTTAAAATCTCCCTTTTGCTATCTTCTCTTCCAATGATATCTGAATCTAACACAAAAGAACATGTTTCCCTCCATGGACTCTCAGTTTGCTTACTCACATCAGGTGTTGACCTTAAATTCAACTTAGCAATATCATCTGCTACATCATTAAAATTCTTTCGTATCTTCTCTATTCTATGAGCCATTTGTCGACGAAAAACAATTCGATTTGAGGATGAAAAGAAATGGCATACCTCTGTCACTATTTTGTTACTGCCATCCACTTTGAGTCGCAAATCTTCAGTAGCAATGTCATCGAACAAGTCATCTGCAGCATGAAGCACATCTTTGAGCCTTCTTATCCAGTGTTTTACAGCATGGTCTTGCTCTTGTTTCTTCTCAGCATCAAGGAGCACAGCTTTGATGGATCCAATTTTATTCTTAAGCCATTCTAACTCATCCATGACACCATAAATTCGTCCAAATTCACGGATGGCAAATGGAGACAACATATTAATGAGGCTTCCAGCTAATGGAATTAGCTCAGCCATCCTTCAAATGATTAAGAAAGAAAGTAGAAGGCAGACAGAAAAAAGAGGAAAATGGAGATCAATATAGAGAGTTATTGACTTTGTGAAAGGCAATGGACGGAGGAAAAACATGGGTATTTATGAACCAAGGGAGAGTTGGTGCCTGCCCTGGTGGGTGCGTGAAAGGGAAGTTTCCTGGAACAAGTCTCCTAAGTCAATTTTCTTATCATTTCTCGCCAAGGAAAAGAAGTAATAATCTCTTTCTCTTTGTGCTTTAATAAATGTAATAATATAAGTGGAAGAAATACGTGTGCAGAATGAATGGCAGCGATGTGCAAAATAAAAAATAATGGCAGCCAGTTAATAAAAAATAATAAGGCCAATGCTTACAACTGCATTTTATTTTTAATTTTTTTTTGGGTACATTTGCAATTGCATTTTAAAGTTAATGGTTTTTTGTTAAAAAACAAAATTAACGTTAATTTTTTTTTTTTTAGAAAATGACCGAGACTTGCATTTTAAAATAAAAAATGGGCACCTGTTAAAGTTGTTGGTACGGTAGTTAAAAACACAAAACAAAAATTACATTTTAAAATGGATGGATTAAAAATCTATGACTTTGATTTTAAAATGGATGGATTAAAAAAATAAGATCATTTGCATTTTTTTAAAATTAAAAATTTAAAGTAAAGAGATATTCTCTTTATTTTAAAACCAACACAAACTATCAATTTTAACAAAATTTATAATAAAATTATAGATCACTTACTACTAATAAATCTTAGAATTTGAACTCAAATTATATTATTCTCATGAGTATAAAGTTAATTTAGTAAGTCAACTCTATTGACAACCAATTGCATTTTAAAATGAATGGCAAAAAAATAATATAAAGTGAATAGCCAACTTTTAAATTTGTCAGTGAGATTAAATAAAGATGTGTAAAAAAAAACAATTATTGCATTTAAAAATGAATTGATTTATATAAACATGACTAAGACTTGCATTTTAAAATGAACCAGTTGTAAAAGTAAGTTAAAAAAAAGCTACTTTTATTATATTAATCAGTTTCGAGTAATTTTAAGACCTTTTATGTATGTTGTATTTGATTCTAAATTTATTTATTTATTTATTTGATAAAAACATGAAATAAATTTTATATTAAGTTTGATCTAATTTTAATTTATTTGATAATTCATTACTTTGTATATTTACTTTGAATTACTTTATGTTTAACATGTTGTTAAGATATAAGCTGATTTAACAATCAATTTAAATCTTTTTTTTTAATGAATTCTAAACACAACAAAATCTACACCAATTAAACAAAAGCAAAATTATTAAACATATAAAAAATGCAATTTTGAAACAATCAAGACTGCAACAATATAATAGAAAAATACAACTAGATAGAATAGCATAAAAAAGTTTCTAACTTGAAGATAAGTTGCACTTGCAAAACTACAGATAACACAAGCTTAGAATTATAAAAAAAAAAACTATTTTGATTAACATAATTATCAAAACTATTTTCATGCTAATCTTAGTATGAAATATCTTTTGTGTTTCATCCATAGAAATTTTATTGTCATTCTTGTTTGATTAACATAATTATCATATTTTGGTTTATATTGAATTTGTTACTCTTGATAAATTTTGGAAGAAAATATTATTCAAGCATCCTAAAGGATTGCACAAAACCAATGATTTTTCATGGTCATCTTTTTTATAAAGATTTATGATATAGTTTATGAAAAACTACATCTTTAGACTGTGGTGGAGTCTAAAAAGATCCATTTGATCTTAGTATAATTTGAAATAAAGAAATGTGAGAGAGAACATTATCTACCATTTTATGCCTCTTAAATATGCTCCTACAGTAGCAAAAAAGATAAAATTATTTCAAGAAATATTTTGAATCAAATTTATGCATTCTTCTAAATAAACACAAAAATAAGATATTGATGAAAATCCACAAAGACCACAAAATAAGTTGAACTCAATTCCCTAAAGTAAATGTTTTGTATTGTAATTTTGGGTATAACAGAAGTAGTGGTTGTGATCATTAATGTGGCAGAGATTAAAAAATGACCATTGCCATGATGGTTCTAACTCTTTCAAGAATACATATCATATGAAGTAGGAAGACAATGGCGAGAAAAATGGTGAATAAAGAAAGAATTTCAAAATAAATACCACTATTGTAGGATATGAAAGGACATTTGTCATGTACGTATCGTATGTCAAAATTTTGCTTATGAAAATTATTCATTTGATCATGGCCCAACAAATAATATATATTTGGATATGTCTATTTTCGTTAAATATTATGCAAAAAGGTTTTTTCACTTGATTGATGATTTGAGTGATTGAATTATTTTCTTAGAATTTATATTTGTCTTTTCATATGTATATTTTTAATGTGATTTAAAATTATCACATACATATTTTTTCTTATTTTGTTAGTTTGTAATATTTTAAATAAAATATGTATGGTATGATTTCTTAAAGTTTTATTGATTGAGGAAAATATGTATGTTTTCAATTCTTTATATATATAGATCTATGGTAAATTTTGATATTTGGTAGTAAAAAAGTAATTTAAGTCTCCAAAATAGTTACTATATTTTGTTACTTGAATGAACAAAATTTTATGTATTCATTATCAACTCAAATAAATATTAATACAATTGAAGCACATACTATTGTAATCCAGAAGTTTACTAATCCAAATAATTTTGTTATTTGGCATATGGTTTGTTAGGTTATCATAGGTCAATATTGATAATTCATATGGATATCACTGAAGGACCAGAAGATTCTTCAATATAATGAGTTTTCATGTGCAACGTGTTCTAAATGTAAATCAATTATAAGGTTATCACTAGCCAAAAATAGAGTTGAATTTCTTAAATTTCTTGAACATATTTAAGATAGTATTTGTGGATTACATTATAAATCATGTGTACCATTTAGATATTTAATGGCCAGAAGTCAGATGGTCACATGTATACTTATTATCAACTCACAACATGATGTTTGTGAGATTATACAAATTATTTGATTAAGAACACAAATTTAAAAATAATAATGATAATTTGTTTTGATAATGCTGGTGAATTTACTTCTTAATCTTTTAGTGGTTATTATATAGCCTTTGGTGAAATATTGAACATCATGTTGCTTGTGTTCAAATGTCTCCAATTGATAGTTAAATAATAGATTGTGAGAACAAAACTCCAAGTGTATACTTGAGGTATGTTTTTTACATATTGCAACACTTGTTGTTATAAAACCAATAAATAACTATAAATTCTCCCATATACAATTGGATTTTGGTCTAAAGTCAAATATTTGTCATATAAGAATTTTTCTGTGTACGATATAATCACTCTTGCTCTACATATCACATTAAAATTAGCTTTAAAAGAAAGTTGAGAATATGTGTTGGATATGAAATGATGTTTCCAACATTATGGGAAAAGAATAAGTAGCTGTAAAAAGAGATTACTTGAGATGCATCATTATTATATCATTTAGATTATCAAAGAATGCAATTTGAATTAAAAGTTCAAATGATAATACATTTGCAAATAAGAACTAATGAATTGTTATATGCATTTTTTGTTGTAAAATGATAAATAAATTCTATATCATTACTAGTTATAAATGCTTCATTTAGAATTTATATAAAATGAATCAGAAAATATGCTAGAAGCATGGTAGATCAATTCAAAAAGAAATAGTTGTTGACAACATATTTGCATAGCGCAATATTATGAAATAATAATGAGAATTTTGAAATTAGAATTGTCAAAGAATAACAACGAAGAAATGATTAGCCAAAATAGAAGAATCTTTGCATGTAGAATTGAACTTACTTTTAAAATGTGATATTGAATTCGTAGTTCAAACTCTAGAAGAGATTTCAATAGACCTAAAGTTTAAACCGCAAAAGGTGCAAAATTTGTGGAACAAATGAGTGCAATTATGTTTTCATATCTGATAAGGTCTTTTACACACTAGAAGTTGAACAATTCCAATCTAATGTTGCTACATCTCGTATTTACATCTTATGGATCTCTCAATACATACCATCTATATGAAAATCCCCAAAGGATTTAAAATAATAATAACAACCAATGAACTTAATTTACATATGCTAACAATTTATATTATTTTGCTCATTATATTGAGATTTTCTTATTGAGCATTAATGCTTGTTGATATGCATTATATATTTATTTTAAAATTTCTTAAAATACTTTATTTGCTTATGTAATTATTTCAAGAAAAACTGACTTTACCACAATTGCTATGTATGTTGATTATCAAAATTGCTTGAAGTTCTTTCAAGATTGTAGAAGATCTAAAGAAAGAATTTGAAGTGAAAAATCTTTGAATGATCAAACTTTGTCTTGACCTGCAAACTAAACATTTAGCAAATTGAATTTTGTCTATCAAGTTATAGAGAACATGTTTTTAAGTAATTTATACATATAAATTATATATATTGAGTACATTAATGGTTGTTAGATTGCTATATTTAAAGAAGATAACGAAGATCTTGATCCTGAAGTACCATACCTTAGTATTATAGAAGCACACATGCATATTGCTAAATACTACATGACCTGATATAATATTTTTTTCATGTTTTATTAGCAAGATATAATTCATCACCAACTAGAAGATATTGGAATAGAATTAAGTATATTTTTCTATATCTTTGAGCCGCAATTAATGAGTTTATTCTATTCATATGAATTAATGTCCAGCTAATTAATTATACAAATGTAGGATATTTATCTGATCCAAATAAAGTCATATCCCAAATAAACTATTTATTTACATGTGGTGGTATTGCTATATTATGGCGATCTACAAAACAATCTATAGTTGTCACTTCTTCATATTATGCAGAAATAATAACAATTTATGAAGGAAGTTAGTGAGTATTTCTTGTTAAAGAGTTATGATTCATCATATTCAAGAATTTTGTAAATTGTCTTGTGAAAAGAAAATTCCAACATAAGATAATATTACTTGAAAAGCTTAACTAAAAGGAGAATATATCAAAAGTGACATAAGAAAGTATATTTCTCCAAAACTCTTCAGGGAGAAAAATTGTACTCTTTTTCCCTTAACCAATATTTTGTCCTACATGATTTTCCTTAATAAAGTTTTTAATGAGACAATTTCCATGTAAAGGATATTATACTTTTTTTCCTTCACTACGATTTTTTTCCACTGGATTTTTTTCTAGTAAGATTTTAATGAGACATATCGTCCCTGATGAACATCCAAGTGAAGTGTTATAAATGATATTAAAGATAGATGTCTAAGAGTCGCAGGAGTTACAATGTGCTAACTTAAAAATATTTTATGATTGACTGTACTTTTGAGGGGAAGTAAGTTACATATATATGAATGTTGTACTCTTTTTCTTTCGCTAAGTTTTTATTTCACTAAATTTTTCTTAACAATGTTTTAACGAGTCATATTCACAGTGTATAGTCATCCAAAAGAAAATGTTATAAAACATATATATTGTGCATATGGTAGATGACTACCTTGATTAAAAATTAAGGGTGTGATTAGTATATGTTTATGGTTACAACTTTTGGTGTGCTTATTTAATTTGTAACCTTAATACATAATGGTGCATTACAAAGTGTAACCATCTTTTCGTGTAACCACTCCTTTTGTTTAGAGTCCTATATAAAGATATGATATCCATGATGAAATAAGAAAGAAAAAGAAGAATTAGTGACAAAGCTAGTTCTTGAAAAATTAGATTTTTAGTACTTATATTTCCTTTTTCCTGATCTCTCTTTATCTTCTTTTTTATTTTATTTACAACAAATTGGATAGTTAATAGAGAGATGCTAAGTGGTCCGGAGGAAAGTAACCCACCCGGTTCATCCTGAATGAACAGAAAATACAAGTCTTTTTTATTGACTAAATCCCATTTAAGTGGTACTCACCATACCCACCATATTAATACTAATCGGGCAGTTATGTGATGCCATCAAGCTGGGCTACTTAACGTTTTTCTAGTTAATAATGTGAAAAAGATTTTAGCTTGAAGATAAGCAATACAAGGATCAAGTCTGCAAAACTAAAGATAACACAAAGCTTAGCATCATGAATAAAATCAATGAAAATTGAGAAGAATGCCATCAACAGAAAAACATTAAGAGCTGTCTGATATTTGTCACGAAACGAAACAGTTCATGAAGGTGAACTGTACTTAAAATGAAATAAACTAACAAAAATTAGAAACTTGATCGATGAAACGCAAGGGCAGTTGGCGTGATTTTATCTATTCGTGCGATGTTTGGCGAATTTCATTTCTTGACATTCAGCATTGTTGAAAACATAAATACCTCCAAGAGGCATCTAGGCGATATCTCCAACCTTAATTTAATTTTAGACTAAAATCCTATTTGGTTTTTGACATTTGTTTTTATTTTCATTTTTGTACTTGATATTTTATTTTTTACTATAGTTCTTAATATTTATAAACTCACTTTAATTTAGTATTTCTATATATATATCTATTATTTAATAAATAGAAATGTTGATATTTCATCGTTAGAAATTATATGACATTATTATTTGCTGACATGACAATTAAACAGAAGGTAATAAAATCAATACAGCTAAAATTACATAGTTTCATTCTTTACTTGTTATTTGGAAAGAAAAAAAATCTCACATTTCAAACTAGCATGAAGAACGAAATGACATTATTTTAATTGTATTTATTCAACCATCTTTCGTCAAACTACCATGCTAGTAGAAAATGATGCAACATCATTTCTAATAGTGATAGTGACACACTAGCGTACTCAATTATTGAAAACGGGTATATAGACATATGAGTAAAATTAAAGTGAATTTATAAATGTCATAAATTAGAATTAAAAAATAAAACGTTAATGACTAAAATGAGAATAAAAATAAATGTCAGATCCAAAATATGATTTTAGTCTTAATTTTTTTATTAAAAAATTCTATTCATGATTATAATATAGAAATTTATGTAAATACTGTATGTTGAGAATAATTAATATCCATAATATTTTTACGTGAATTAATATCCATATTTGAGTTCATTTTGAATTTAAAAAGTTAAAGTAATTAATACATTATTGTTGATAGTTAATTGAAATCAAACTAATTATAATTAGAATTAGTCAATTTGAAATGAATTTTATAGTTATTATTAAAAATACAATTCATAAAGTAATTAATATCAATATAAAACTAAGTGGAGCAATAATTTACGTAGATGAATGGCAGTCAATTAATATATATATATATATATATATATATATATATATATTAAAAAAGACCATGAATTTTAAAATAAATGAATGGATTAAAAAAAAGAATATTAATGTGTGTTGGTTTGAGTAGAAAAGATTTTATTTCTTTAAGCATGTTGTTTTATGTTTGATCACGAGATTCATGCATATAAAAATAATATTATTAGGAGGAGTCTTCATATCTAACAGTATCTCAAAAAATTAATATCTTAATTATCAAGTTAAAATATATTTTAAGAAAATAAAGAGAAAAAGATGAGTGCTTACATTTTAAAATAATTGGCCACATGTTAAAGTTGTTGATTTAGTAGTAGTTAAAAAAAAATAGATTTTATAATGGATAGATTTAAAATCTATGACTAAGATCATTATATCAAATCTAATATATCGTATTAGACTTCCTTTTTTAAATTTAATTTTAATATATTATTAGTGTAATATTTTTTAAATTATTAATTAATTATATATTATCATATTTGTGATTTTTAAAGTAATTGTTATGAGAATTAAATAATTTTAATAATATAATAGTAAATGATTACATGATAATATAAAAAAATTTACAATAATAATATATTAAAATTAAATACTTTTGACTAATTTGACTAAGAATTTCATTTTAAAATGAATGAATGGAGTAAAAAATTAAGACCATCATTTACCAAAAAGAAAAAGACCATTTGTATTTTAAAATGAATTGCCACTTTACTTTGCTTTTTATACTCAAAAAAAAAAAAGTGAACGGTCAACTGTTAATTTTTTTTTTTTTTTTTATATGGAGAAGTTATGTAGCACTTATACTTGAAAATGATCATTATATTAATATCTAATATGAGTATTGAAAATATTTGGTAATATTAATGCAATTTAAAGAGAAATATAAAATTAATAGACTTTTTTTTTTTATTACAATACTTTAATATTTTTAGATATTATTTTTTAATTATTTTTTTAAATTTTTATTATATTAACATATCTCTATCATGTCATTATGTCTCATACTTTGATAAGTGTTTCGTAAATAGGAGGGATCAGCTGTTAAAGTTGTCAGTATAGAAGCAATAGCATGTATTTATTATTACTGAAAGAACATACAATAATTTCTCTTAAAAAATACAACTTTTGAACGGATTTAAAAACTTGACTAAAACTTGCATTTTATAGTAATTAGTTGTAAAAGTTTTTTTAAAAAAACTAATTGTATTCCTGTGCTTTGCTCGGAATTATTAAACTGAGTATATGTACATTGCTAAGATTATTTTAGAATTTTGTTAGAATAAAAAAAGTATTAATTGAAGAAGAAAGTGTTTGAAATTGAAAAATATTTTTTCAAAAAAAAATAGAATTTTAAAATTGTAAATATAAAAATAAAAAATGTTTAAAACTAAAAAGAAAATATAAATAATTAATTTAAAAGAGAATTTAAATTTAATTTTTTTTCTAAAAAAAGAGAAGTCAAGAATGACACATAACATCTATATCTATATTCTATTACATAAAACAGCAAGTGTTGGTAATGACACATGATTGATAGATTGTTTTCTGTCCTTCAATTTTCACTATTTTCATGGAGGCTTATTTGTTATTAATCAAACACTCTTATTTTTAAATTTTAATTTTTTATTTACTTTCCTTATCTTTTTATACTCAAATTTTATATCTTTTTCTTCTCATTTTTTAAAAGCTTTAATGCTTTTTTCGTCTCACCATTGAAACATCTTTTTTCCCTTCATTTCTTCCATTTTTTTCCTTTTAGTTTTTAATTACTCTGTTCAAATTGTAAATGATATATAGTGAATGCTTATTTTTTTTATTTTCTAATCACTAAAACTATATAATTACTTTTGGATTATAAATAGTTAGGAAAGAACGTCATAAGAGTAATAATAGTAAGATAAGATTTACACAAACAAAACCATTAAAAATTATGTTTGGAAAAAAAAATTGTATTCATTTATTACATTATGATCTTTTAGCTTTTAATGGATTAAATATATACATAATATACTATGAATGACTTTTAAAAAATATCTCAACCTAAATATGAATAAAATTATATATATATATCAAAAGCAATAAAGAGCAAATCATACAAAGATTAACAAATAAATATCATAAACACCCACAAATAATTACATGACCATGGATAGTTTTTTTGACTTACAATTATTTCACCACCATACTTGGTGTTAGATTCACTCTTCATTTGAAGATCCTCAAAAACTCCTTGTTTTGCTTCTTTTAACTTCAAATAATCTCAATCATTAGATGAAAGTGGAAAAATTAGTATATCTAGGCTTGATTAAGAAAAATGAGTGTAAGAAGAGAAAAAAAGACTTCACCATAAATACCCCATAACTTTGATCTTGAAGAAAGTCCATGAAGATGAATGATTTAAATCGAAATCTCCAACATGAAAGTTGCTTAGAATATCATCATATATATATATATATAATTACTTTTGGATTATAAATAGTTAGGAAAGAACGTCATAAGAGTAATAATAGTAAGATAAAATTATGTTTGGAAAAAAAATTGTATTCATTACACCATCATAAAAATCGTCCCCTCCTTCATCCTCTTTACATTATGATCTTTTAGCTTTTAATGGATTAAATATATACATAATATACTATGAATTACTTTTAAAAATATCTCAACTTAAATATGAATAAAATTATATATATATATATAAAGAATGGTCATAAATGGGGATCAAATCTCCATCCTTGATTATTTAAATCAATGGTTATAAATAGTAAGTCACTTTATATGACTAATTCTACACATTGATTTGATATTGAAGTCTTCCTTATTAAGGCTTGTCAGATTAAATCTCTACCATTGATTAGATCAATGGTTAATATCCAATGCTTCTTCATTAAGTTTATTTCTTAACCGTTGATTAAATCAATAATACTTTCATCTATTGATTGAGATTATTTTATATTACTAATAACTATTATCATCCGATAATTAAATAAAGTGAATCTACAAGAAATTTTCTAAAAATAAGTTTGTAAGAGTCTAAAAAAAATTTTTTTATGCGTAAAAAAATTTTATCTTGATGTAGGCTTGGCCCACGTAAGGTCACCTGGGTCACATCCGCACCTACATCAAAAAAATATATATATATATATATATATATATATATATATATATATATATATTTTGACAAGCTTGTACATCGCAAATGTTATCAATCTAGTTTTTGATTAAAAAAAAAACATAAGTGAATTAAGTACTCTTAAATAAAATTATTCTAATTTAATATATAGAGGTGGATGAATTATAAGTAATTTTAAGACCTTTTATATTATGTTGTGTTTATTTCTATTTTTTTAAAGCATGAAATATAATTTATTAAGTTTTATTTAATTTCAATTCATTTGATAATGAGAAATTCATTACTTTGTATATTTATTTTGAATTGCTCTATATTTAATATGTTGCTAACATATAAACTGATCCATTTAACAATTAATTCAATTTTTTTTAATGAATTATAAACACATCATATTTTTTTATATAAGGTCTAGGACCTACCTTGTAGGCCTAATGAAAGGGTCCCTGACGGTCCAGGGATAGAGGTAAGTGAATGAAAAGTGAGATAGAGAGCTTTAACCCCACTGTTCTCCCTTCATGCCTTTTAACTCTTACTAATTGAGTTACTAATACAAAGGACAAACACAAAACAAATTATATATCAACTAATAAAGCAAAATTATCAAACTTAGAGGAAACATAATTTTAAAATGAATAATGCTTCTTACACGTCATTCTCGGAACACATCTCTCACATAAGGGATATGTAAAAATATTAGAATATAAGTATACAAAAAATAAAATAAGTTTAAAACTGTAATCATATAACAAAAATTATGTAAATATAAGATAATATGTGAGTAGATGTGCAAACAATATTATACTTTTAAAACAATCGTGCAACAATATAATAGAAAAATGCAATTGGACAGCTGGTAAAAAGTTTTGTTAACATATACTCTTAAGAATTCAAAAATAAAAACTATTAAATAAAAAGCACAAATATTTAATATCTTAAAAATTTAAAAAAGTATATAGTAATTTTTTAAAATAATTAAGATGAATAATAGATAGTTTTTTAATTAACAAAATCATAACATGAGTCCCTTCTTGTCTTGATAACTCGGTAAGAAATAAAAACATACAAAGAAAGTAATGAAATTCAATCTTTATAATTACTCTCTATCTCAATTTCTTATCTCTTATCCCTACTTCTCCTGTGAGTCATATTAGAGGCCTCAGTAGGAGTTCCTCTACCATGCCCGAGAATGAGTACTCCGCGTTAAAAAAGAAAAAAAAAAAAAAAACCCGTAACGTGAAAGAAGTTTCTAGCTTGCAGATAGCTTTATTGGTGTCAATGCAAAACTACAGATAAGACAAACTCAGCATTATAAAAAAAACCCAATGAAACGAAGAATGGCATCAACATGAGCATCTAGGTGATGTCTCCAACCTTGTTTTATTCACCCAAAGATTTCATTCTTAATATATATATAGACACACACACACAGAGTACATAAGATTAGGAGTGGAGACAATGTTACTAAATCATGTGGAAGCGCCTTTTTTTATTTAGTCTGAATCATGTAGAAGCAGTAAAGATGATGAATATGACTACTGGCGAACTACACAGCTAGAAATGAACCAACAACACACTTAAAATTGAATGGGCAAAATTTACCCCTCCCTCCCCCAAAAAAAAATGAATGGGCAAAATTTCTCGTAAAGAGCGCACCTCACCGAATTAGAGGAGACAAAGGATAGGTGCAGAGACTCAATGGAAGCTGTTCTAACAAATGGAGTTGACGAGATTTCCCTTCGCGTTAGGAAAGGATTCCTTCCATCGAAATTCCAGAAAGGAAAGGATCAAGGATAAACATATATATACGTATATGTACTGAAATTTCAATTGATTAATGAAGACTGAAAATCTCTATTTGTGAATATTTATATTCACAAATGAACGATGTGAATCAAATCAATTCCAAGTTGAAGAAAGAATTGAATATTCATTGATCAAATCATTCACTCCATCATAGTCTGATAGATCTTTTGAAGAGCTAATTAATCAGACGAGAATAAAGATAAAGTCC
The DNA here is from genome assembly GCA_029884605.1 of Ormosia emarginata. NCBI lineage: Eukaryota > Viridiplantae > Streptophyta > Magnoliopsida > Fabales > Fabaceae > Ormosia > Ormosia emarginata. The sequence goes on from JAQQTP010000048.1 coordinate 5,878,738, forward strand.
CATTCTACATGTCAATACCGACAACAATGAAATTTATAGTAAGAGGAAAATCCGTCGACTTTAGAAATCGTGAGGGTTCAAGTCCCTCTATCCCCAAAAGGCCCGTTTAACTCTCTAATTTTTTATCCTATACCCTCTTTTCATAAATTCGTTATGAGTCTTATTCAGTCTATTCTTTCACAAATGGATCTGAGTGGGATTTTTCTTTTTCTTATCACAAGTCTTGGAATATGTAATTGAATATATATGATACATGTACAATTTTTTTTTATGATAAACGTACAAATGAACATCTTATCTTTGAGTTTGAGTAAGGAATTCTCATATGAATGATTAACAATACATAATCATTACTACTACTGAAACTTACAAAGTCTTTTTTTTTTCGTTTTTTTTTAGTTGACATAGACTCAAGTAATCTCTTAAAATGAGGATGATGCGTCAAGAATGGTCGGGATAGCTCAGCTGGTAGAGCAGAGGACTGAAAATCCTCGTGTCACCAGTTCAAATCTGGTTCCTGGCACATGATTAATTTGTATGAGTATCTATTCCCCATATTCATTTTAATGAATTTTGGTAATAGATACATATTTATTAGCCATCTAGATGTCTGGAGATATACTCTTTCTAGATGAGTAAAGAATAGATATATGTTCTAGGTATATTCTATGTATATAAAGTATGTAAAAAAATGAATTATTCGATTTTGTTTCCTTCTTTTTATTTCTGCGCTCCAAAATCGAATGTTAATACTTCAGCAATATTCGAATGGTTAAATTAGTTGGTTGAAAGACCAAAAAGTTTAGTCTAGGGAAGTTCAGGAGTGGGAATAGTCAAAATTCATGTCAGATACATTACAAATAGAATCCGACCCATTTCTTTGTATTTTATTTGATATTTCTATTTTCTTCATCTCTTTTAATGTTACTTTTTCTTTTTAGCGGCCATATTATTGATGTTGATGTGCACGTTACATAGTTCATGATGCAGAACTTTTTCAGTTCATCCTATTGGCTTGGCTCATCCGAAATAAGTATCATTCAAATTGTAGAATCTCAATGAATCCCTATCCTAATTTTTTTGTTTATCCCATCCATATATATGAATGAGACTTCAATTATTCTGTCTGATTTCACTTCAATTACTTTATCTGATCTATAAGAGAATGTACAGATATTCCTTGAAATATCTGGGGTTGCAGAAATGCAGATTAGTTTCTTCTTTTTATCATTTAGTGAGCATCTTGTATTTCATAAAAATTGG